>JAGFMF010011942.1:1565912-1665372 GCA_019455555.1 Galemys pyrenaicus | reverse complement strand
GAGGTGATGGTGCACTGGTGAGATGGTGGTGGGGAATACATGGGGATTACAATTAATGGCAAGTATATGTAAATTTTAAAATATTTTAATAAAAAAAAAGAAAAAAAAAAGAATGAGAGACTGATGACTCAGAAGCTAGGCTATGATAAAGCAGTGGACTATGTAATTTTTGTGGTGAGTCCCCTATGTTGGTGTTACGTGATGGAAAGAATCCTAATATTACCACAATTTTAAAAACATTGAAAAAAAAGACTACAACTGAAAAAAATACAAAGGTCTCTTATGAAAAGTAATTTTCTCATTTGGCTCATGGTTGGGTTACAAAGTAGGTAATGAAGTTATTGCTCTTTTGGTGAAAATATTAGCTCTCCAAGTGGTGCTAAAATGTCAGTATTGGCAGATTTAGTCTGTCTCATTCAGTCATCCAAAGTTACCAGACGGTGAAGTATTGGCCTGAGGAATCAGAGCATTGGGAATTCTGAGCAAGGTGGAAACTGTTGTTGCTTTAGCTGAAATGGAACTCACTTTTGCAAACAGCTGGGCAAACACATATAAAGTGCCCCATTAAGAAGGAAACATTTTCCCTCTCAGATTTTTAGCAAAGTGATATTTCTTTCTAAATTCAATAGAAAACATCATCTAGGTATTTGTAACCATAATGTCCTAATAAAATTTAACTGGTTGATTCCCAGATTTATAGTTCTATGGGAATCATTTGGGTAGGGTGTTGTTTTTTTAATGTTCATTTATTTATGCATACAAGAACTGGGGTATAGGCCAGAGGTGTGGGGGGGGGTGAGAGGATTCACCAGAAAGAGTTGGGAACATAACACGTGACTGACTGAAATACACTGCTAAGGGGAGCAGCAAGTGAGACAGGAGAGGACTGCTGTGCAAATGGGTCACCTCCCTGGGAGGGGATCTAGCTTGTGCTGCAGTGACTGTGGAGGCTTCATAGTGCAGTGCTTAACCTCTTGCACCACCAGGGAGGCCCTGAATTTTGATTTTGTATAAGAAAAAAAAAACAAATGACTGAACAAGTAAGGCTGGTGGGTGTAAATAGAATGTATACAAAAAAGGGGGAATACAATGGCTAAATAGGTCTTATCCTCTTAATCATAATAAATTATTATTTTATTGATTTCAGTAATAATATTCTTTAATTAACTATTATTAAATAAGTTAGTTAATTATTTAATAGATTAAATAAATATCAATAAATAATAATAATTAATGTTTATCAGGTTTCTTAATGGCTTACTCCATCTCCTCCTACTTAGAATACTTCTAATTCCTTCATTAGTGTTTTAAAACACCAAGAGCACAAAAATAATTTTTAAAAAAATTTTTTAATATAAATTTTTTTAATTTACATATATTTGACATCAATTGTAATCCCCATGGATTCCCCATCACCATATTACCAGTGCACCATCACCTCAGTCCCCCGGAGCACAAAAATAAATTATTGCTACTACATTAATATTTTTTTTACCTTTAGAAGACAGTTTTAGTATTTTATAATTTTTCTCTTGAAGTGATTTTATCAACTTGACCAACTTCATATCAACAGTTTAGGTCACATTCTAAAATATTTTGGAAAGTATGAGATAACTTTACAAGAGATTGAACATGAAAGAATTCTTTCTACTTAACAGGTTGTAACGACAACTCTTCACGTATCTGTGAGTCGTTGTCAAGGTGGTTTAGTTGTCATGGTAGTTTCATCCTTGTGTTTGTTTATGTTTCTTTGGAGAGTCTCTCGGAATTTTGAGGTCAGTGTTACATGTCTGCTCAGCACTTGCACCTACAGCCATAGCAACCTGACTCCTCAGGTTGGTCCAGATAATTCTATAAACTTACAAATCTCCATTTTCTAAACTTGTCAACTTCCTCACTGTTTTTAATGCCACAGGGCATGTAATTACTTTTAAAAAAATTAAAAGAGAATTAATTACAGTTTTGTCTTGAAGGACTTTTTTTTCTTATGATATTTCACAATACCCTTAGAAATATTTAGAGCTACCCCGGGGTATAATAAACAGAGGATTAGAAACAGTTGTCATTGATCTAAGATTTTACTTTGCCAATTTACAATCTTTATTCTCAGCTTTACAAGTACAGTTTTCTTGAAATGTTTGCATTCTTTATTTTCTTTCATTCTTGATTTGTACATAATTTGTTTCTCATAAAATACAATCAACTGTTTTTCTAGCACTGTTATTTCTCTGAATTCCTGGGCTTTTCTGGATGACAAGCGTGCTATTTTACTTATAAATGTCTTCCTAATTAAGCATCTATCATATTGTATTGTTTTCCTACTATCTCTGTCATTCACCAGAGGTCCTTATACACCTGTTAAAAAATAACCAAAACACCTGTCATTACATAACTAGTGTTCCAAACCATTAAACCAGAATTAAAGATAAATTTATCAATGATTAAAAATAGATTATTGAGCATACAGAGTCTACCTTAAAATATTGGGGAAATTGTCCACAAGTATGAAGCTAGTTTAAATACTCAATTGAGGAAACATTTTATGAACTTTTTCTGAAAGGGTAAAACCTGCACTGAAGGGGTAATTCAGTATGTGAGGGGGTGGAGGGGAGCAAACCAAAGATGTGACAGTGTGAACATAAGAGCAGACATGGGTCTAGAGTGCACTGCAGAATGTAAGAAGATTATATTGACCAAAAACAGAGGAAAAATGTTGAGAATAAGAGAAGTAAAGTGACACTATAATGAAAAGATATGAGTTCCTAATTCTAAATAAGGTACAGTCACAAAATAGAAATATTGTGATGTTATTTTTGAGATGTTTGTGTGTTTATCTTCTGAAAGTCTTTATAAAGTTTAGATCTAGAAAGTATAAATTGCAATTTTGGAGAAGGCAGGGCAGCTAAATGACAATTCATTTGAAAAGTCACATGAAGTTGATGTATTTGTTGACATAGACGATGACCAAAGGGAGAACAAGTCATAAAATCCCTGTGCAGGGAAGTGAGAGCAGTTCCACTTTTGGTAGTCAGTGACTCTGTTTACAGCCTGCCTTTTCCTCACTTGGTGTAGCCATCATTTCCATTTTCCAAGGGAAGTGATAAGGTGGTAAATTTGAAAGCAAAGATCTAATGTGATGGCGCTGTGGTTCTTGGGTTTTGGCAAAACATGCATGCAGTTAACTATGCTAAGCTTCCTTGATTTCTTTTTCTCAACAAGGTTTTGGAAACAGACTTGCTATGTTTGATTTACTGTGAGACCTGATAACCTTCTAAGGTAGTAAATAAAAAGCACTTGACTTATATCCAATATTCATTCTTTTGAGCAGGATAGAGTAACTCTAGAGTTAATCTAGTCACTTAAGTAAGAAGTGAAAAATTGGCTTAGGCAGAATCAGTTACATATAAAGCATAAATTACCTCATAAAAATACATGGAGTTATGATTAAAAAATCAGTAGTTAGTATCAATTTGAGCATTGTGACGTATGGGTTACCCTTATTCCTCTTTATTCGGTAAAAATGTTCTCAATAAAAACAAGAACAGAAGTCCAGCCTAGTGCAAACCTGAGACTGGGATCTGACCATGTGCTTCACTTGTGGAGTGACACAAGTGTGACTGCCCTCTGGTTGTTTGTGGTAGGGCATAATTGTACTACATGAGCTGGACTAGATACGTCTTCTTCTCTGGCTTTCAATTTTCAACAAGTATAGCACTATCAATTTGAGAATCAAGAAGTTCATCAACAATTCATAAAATGCTTGGGAAACATGAAATTCTCTTACTTATCGAGAAATAGTCCTGGCTGTTAAGATGCGTGGTCCCAACAATCTGGTATCCAGCACAGGGCTGGTTTGGTTTTGTTCAAAGGTGTAAAGGAATCCTAGTAGCTACATTGAGGTGGTCCAGGCTGGTTTTGACTGGAATAGTATCCATTTCTTGTGATTGCTTTGGGAAGCATGTGCTGTGTTCCGAAGTGCTGACTTGTATATATCTAAGTCTTTGATTAATAAGAAATAGAATGTGAATTATTAATTAATGTAATCTTCCTAATACATAAAATATTTCTTAAAAACATGAACTCCCTATGGAATAAAGAAAAAAAACGAGAACCTTTTTAACCCCAAAACTCTTAGACATGTTTTAGAATTCAGAAAACCTTAGAATTTTAGAAATGTGCTAGGATGCCTAGATCATATGTTAAGTGACCTCTTCAATGGAGTCTTAACCAACCTATTTTATTTAATTGAACACATTAATATTTCTGCAGTTAAATATGTGATTAGTCACATGACTTCTCAGTGCGATTATGAAAGACTAAGTGGCCTTAGGATGATTTGAATAAGATCTTATTTCCAAATTAATTTGATGTGAACTTAGAAAAGCCATGCAAACCATTTATGGATTTCTGAATTATGCCTAAGGAGTGATGGATGGACCTGATCAGGTAACCTATTATTGTGTAATTACTATGTACCAGCTTTAAGATACTTTACTATGTATCAGCCATTTGCACTACACTGTGTTAACTTTCTTTAAAAGTAAACACTGTCATGTATTACCCATAATTTATAAGTAAGAATATAGGAGGCACAAGCATATCCAGAGAGTAGCCGGAGGCCATGCTGGAAAGAATGTAGCAGAGCTTGAGTTTGGGTCCCGCTCCTTCTGGTCCCAAAGACAAAGAGACAAGATTGTTTCCTTACTCTTGGGAAGACCTTTGTTTGTTGTGATTGTCTGCCCTTCTTGGCTGCATAGTTAAAAAAAGAACAACACCACCAAAAAAAAAAACCTTGAAAATTTTATTAAGGTTTCTCTCCTTGTTTATTTAGTCTCCCCAAGAAAACTTAGCCATGAATGACACACAAAAGGATCTGTACTCTTATTTCTGAGCATCGTGCGCATCATAGATGTTTGACTTACTGTGGGGCATCTCTATTGCCTCGCTGTCCCAGAGAGCTCCAGATGGAATGAATCACCTTCTCCTCCACCTGCTTCTTCTTTCACCATTCCCTGTGCTGGTGCCTCAGTTACTGGTGCCTGAACTGAACCCCTTCCTTTCCAACTCTATTAATCACAAAGTCCCAGGGAGGTGTGACCGGACACCACCATGAAGAATACTGGGAATTTTTATAATGCAAAATTCATTTTACCAATTTCAGATTCTTTCACTACTTCCAGACAGTATAAAGTGAAGTTATGACCAATTTTAAGGCAAAATCATCTAAAATCCTATCTATTTGCTCATCATAGACTAACAAACATTAAACACTTTGTATTTGGTTTTACTTTGTATTCTAGACTGCTTTATGTTATTAAATATGTTCTCTTAGGTCTCAAAATCACTTTAATTTAGCTACCTGGGTGGATGTGGTAGGATATTGAGTAGCACAGTAAATAACATGCTTTCCAGTAACAATGCCTCTAGCAATTAGCCTTTGTTTCCAAATTGTCCTGGGATGCTACCCAGCCAAAGTAACAGATGTCTTGTTCTTCATTCCCATCTTTAGGAAAAAGGCCAAGCCTGAAAGTCCACATCAATACCACCAGTGACTCCATCCTCTTAAAGTTCCTGCGTCCAAGTCCTAACGTAAAACTGGAAGGTTTTCTCCTGGGATATGGCAGCAATGTATCACCAAACCAGTACTTCCCGATTCCCACAGAAGGGAAATACTCTGAGGCTATAGTTGGTAAGATATTGACTGTCAGGCATGACATGAAGACAGGTAAAATGTTATATAAATCTTGAAGTCAAATGCCATTTCTTCTACATCCTTGATGAGTGGAATGCCAGAATTACAAGTCGTCTTCATAACTGTAAATCAGTAGCATAATTCCTCACATCAAAAAACATGTAGGGCCCTCCCTGATGGCGCAGTGGGTTAAGCAACACACTATGAGGCAAACCATAGCCACTGCAGTACGAGTTCGATCCCTGCCTCTGGCTGGGTAGGTGACCCACATAGAGTAGGCAGAACCTACCCTGCCTTGCCCGCTGCTCCCCTCAGCAGTGTATTTTAGTTGATCTGGATCTGCCTATTCTGTTCCCCACTCTGTCTGGTGGATTCTCTCACCCCTCGCACCTCTGTCCTGTACCCCAGTGCTTGTATGCATAAATAAATAAATCTTTAAAAAAAAAACCCATGTAATGCCTACTTTGCATGCAGTACAAAAATAATCAACTTCATTGCCATCCTGGTCACATAACTGAAATTGCGTAGGGTGAACATCAGCTGAAATGCCCAGTATAAGTCTTTGAAACAAGGTTTGTGTTTGTGAATTAATTTTTCTCCCTGCTGTGTCTTTACTTTCTTCTGGTAGAAAATTATCGATATTTGATATATTTCATGACGTATTACCATAAAAGAGAAAAGAAAATGCATTACATTTTCAGAAAAACAGTATATCTTGTATGTATAATAAAATTTTACATTAATTTGAAATCATATTAGAATGTGATTTGCGAATGTGGAACCCTTTAAGTCTTGTCCAGAATATTATTTGCATATGAAAACTTCCTGACGGATTATTTTCTTAGTACGTGTGTATAAATGAATGCTTTCAAAGGCTTTCTAAGAAATCTAAGGTAAGGTTTATATTTCATTCCCCTGCTGTGTTTATTGCTAGAGTCTTTCCATGAACTTCATTTTTGAAACCTATAACTTGAACTACTGTAAATCAGATCTGGCATTCATACAGAATTTCTCCTGGTGATCTTAAAAGTGTCTTCTTAGGACAGTTACTTTTTTATTCATATCTAAACAAGGTCTACATGTTATGTTTGGTTGTTAAGTCTCCTAAATCTCTTATTCTGTAACAATCCTCTCTCCCTTCTTTTTAAAAATGTCATCAATTTGCTAGAAAATTAAGTTATACATCATTGTCTACCCACATTCTGTTTTTAACTGGTTGCTTTCATTCTGTATTTTTGAACTGACTCCTCTATCCCCTGTATTTCCTATAAAAAGCTATTTAGAATTGGAAGTTATATTAGATTTTGGATTCAGCCCTTTTTTTTTTTTTTTTGAGAAAATAATGCTTCATAGGTAGCACTGTAATTTTTTGACAACTAAAAGTTGAGGTCCAACAGGCCAGTGTCATGCCTTGTGAGCTCTGTTTAGTGTATTTCCTCCACTATGAAGTACATCAATTTTCACTTAATTGTTTTAGTATCTACTGGTGATCATTAACCAGATCCATTATTTTATACTAAAGTTGTAAAATGGCTATTTTGTATTTTAGATATATTTTAGATAGTCTAATTCTTATCATCCCACTTGTATCTTTTATCCAATATTCTATAATAAAGAAGAAATTTCTTTCAATTACTTAATTTTCCTTATCTAGTGTTTTGGAAAAGGCAGTATAAATTCTCATTGTAATTAGTCGATGCCCTGAAAATCCAGTGGTGCTCAAGAACATTGTTTTATGACCAGTAAGAATGAGCCAATATTTTTGACCAATAAAATATATAACAAAACATATTTTTATATATTTCCTGGGCTTTAATCATTATAACATTGACCATTCCCTATGATTCTTTTCATTGTCTAAACTGAATTTGGTTAGCTGTCTACTTTGGTTCACTATTAAACTGAACTCCAAGTCAAGGTTTGTATCTTACTTTTTGGTTATTCATAGCAGAATCATTTATGTTAAGTAGAAAGGTCATAAATATTTGTGACTCTGAATTGAATAGGCTCAAGTCTGTGTAGAGGAGTCTGGTTGGAGGAGGCCATGAGATATTATTTATACCATGTCAGGCAGATAAATATCTAAGACACACAAGGTAGGTAAATAGATAAATCACTGTGTATTGCTGGTGTCTCTAGGGGCAAACATTCCAAAACTTCTTCTAGAAGGCTAGCCCAAATAGCATTGTTTTTAAAAACTTTTGCCTCATTCTTTTAGATTATCATATTCTTTTTATGATCTTACTTCTATCATTCTAGTTGGAAGAGGGGGAAAAAAAACATACCTGTTACATATTTCCTTTCCTATCTTTCTTAATGCCAAGAAATTGGTGACAAAAAAGAGCTTTTACTTTCATTACCTCAAATGGTCTTGATTTCAAATTTAAATGTTCTGCTTTGGCTATTTAAATGGATTGTTTTTAATTTCTTTAAACATTTCTTATTGAAGTAACATTGGTTTATAACATTATATGGGTTCCGGCTATACAGCATTATGAGTCAAAATCTGTATATGCTATGTTGCATTTACCATTAAAGGCCCAGTTTCTATCCTTTATCGTACAAGTGCCCCTTTTACGCTATTTACCCACCACCTTCCCCTTTCCCTTCTGGTAACCATCACTTTTTTCTTATAGTCTAAGACTTTGTTTTTGTTTTGTATTGTATTCATTAGTTTTGTTTCTTTATCTTTAACATATGAGTGAAATGATACAATATTTTTCTTTCTGATTTATTTTAGTATAATACCTTCTAGGTTCACCCATGTTGTTGCAAACATCAGGATTTTATCTTTTTTATAGCTGAATAGTGTTCCTTATTATATGTGTGTATATATATATAATGTGTATATACACATGTATGTCATGTTTTGGAAAATGTATGTGTATATAGGTATATATATTTGCATATATACACATATATTTGTAAATATACATACACACACATACCATATCTTTATCTAGTCATCTAGTAATAGGTACTCAGTTTATTCTCCCTTCTTTTCTTTTTTTTAAGATTTATTTATTTATCATACAAGAGCTGGGAAATAGGCCAGAGTTGCAGGAGGTGAGAGGATTCACTAGAGACAGAGCGGGGAGCAGAACAGGCAGATCAACTGAAATACACTGCTGAGGGGAGCAGTAGGGAAGACAGGAGAGGTCTGCTGCGCCATGTGGGTCCCCTCCCTGGCTGGGGATTGAACTCATGCTGCTGTGCAGTGGATGCTTCACAGAGCAGCGCTCAACCCGCTACACCACCAGGGAGGCCCTGTTCCCCATTCTTGGCTATTGTAAATATGGTGCAGTGAGTGTGGGGGTGTATATATCTCTTTGAATATGAATCCAGACTTGTATAGTTGTATATAAGCAGCTGTATACTAGTTTTCTATTGTTGCTATAACAACTCACCACAAACTTGATAGTTTATATTACCAACTTACTATATTATCATTCTGTAGGGTAAAGTCTACCGTGGGTCTCACTGGGTTTAAATAAAGATGTGGAAAGGGCTGCATAACCTTTTGGAGGCTTTAGAGGAAAACCTGTTTCTTTTTCCAGTTTTGGAGGCTACTTGCACCTCTCTTTTACCTTCAAAGAAAACAACTAGGGGTCAAGCATGAGTCATATCCATTTGATGTCTGCTTTTGCTTTTTCTCTTCCACTTTTAATAATGCTTGTAATTATATCAAGCTCACCTGTATGATACAGGCTGCTCTTCCTATGTTAAGGTCAATGATCTAGCAACCTCAATTATATTTGCAACCTTAACTCTCCTTTAATCTTGGTCAGGTAGCTGAATATATTCAAGGATTGCTGGGATTAGGCTGTGAAGCAATCCTTGGGTTACTTGCACAAGTTGTATGTTTGAAATTTGTGTCTCTCTTCATTTTATGCACCATTATGTATACAACCATTCTTAATTCTGTTGATCTGCAAGATGGTAATGCAGTCCACTTTTCACAGATGTGCTGTGGATGTGCTAGTGAATTTGTGGCATAAAGTGATGGGCTGAAAGCTCTTGACTGTAAGGTGCAATGTAAGAGCAAGGAATATTTCTTCATGGATAAAAAAGCACCAAGTATAACTCCTCTTCTTACTTTTTCTGTAATAGGATAATAATATTCTTTTCAGTTGCATGGTACTATACTCAAATATAGTAAGTTACTTTCATTTTCAAAACAAATATTATGTGCCACGTCACCCAACACATCTGATGTGTTTAAAGACCCCACCATTGATGAGATGTTGTTGATCATTCAGAAATATTGAAGTTGATTTTTAGTGATTTGTGGACTAATACATTTACTAAATAATCATATAAGTATTTCTACACTTATTTTAATATCAGTTGTCTGAGAGTATTGACAGAAGCATTTTTTTAAAGATTTATTTACTTATGCATATAAGAACTGGGTACAGGCCAGAGGTGCAGGCGGTGAGAAGATCCACCAGAGACAGAGTGGGGAACAGAGCAGGCAGATCCACTGAAATACACTGCTGAGGGGAGCAGCGGGAGAGGCAGGAGAGGTCTGCCATGCCATGTGGGTCACCTACCCGGCCTGCAGCAGGGATCGAACTCATGCTGCAGTGGCTGTGGTTTGTTTCACAGTGTGTTGCCTAACCCATTGTGCCACCAGGGAGGCCCCCAGAAGCATTTTCAAAAGACACATATATAAAAAAATTAAATGTAAAATATCCTCTTCTGCTATGTTGGAAATGAAGATTCATATGGAACTAATGTAAAACTTAATCTAAACTTTTAGCAGATTAATCAAAGCAGTAGAGAAGGTGGTGTTTTCCCAGGTGAATTAATAAATATTAATAGCTATGAGTTGTCTGCAATGGTGTGCCAATACATGAGTCACATTTAATAGATCTGCTAGGTTCCTGTAGTCTATTTTCTCACATTGTGAATATTCTCACCTCTGTTTACACTTTAGTTTTTGCTTTGTTACTTTTATGTTCAGATGCTGGTAAGTTAGCGAAATCCAATAAAATAAATAATGAGGGGTTTTTCTGACATTGAGTTTTTATAGACTTTATGATCTCTTCTTGGCATCTGAAAATACTTTAATCAATGCCACCGAGGGTGGAAAGCATTATATCCCATCCATTAATTACCTAGCATACATTAAGGGATTATTTTAGTATAACTGGGAGGAAAGGATGCCCTAAACAAACTTCACAGACACAGGTTTTATGGACTCCACCCCCCTCCACACCAAAGAGAGCCAAGACACCAAGAACTACAAACCCCATAATATCATAACAACAGAAGGGAGGAGTGCTGGGACCAGAGGGTGGGGTTAGGCAGCCAGGTTTGGTATAAAGCCAGACATGTGGGCCTTGGGGTCTCTTGACTTTTCGCCAGCTCTCGGCATGCTATTAGGGTTCTGGTAGGACGCATTCACCAATTTCTCTCTTTCTCCCTGAGTTATTCATTTCTTCATTTCCCCTTTTTATAAATAAGCCCTTTATTACCCCCTTTTTGTGTGTGCCTGTTGTTGAGTCTCATTATAAGTCCCTTTTAGGCATGTGGGTGACGCCCCCAGTCAGACC
The DNA here is from genome assembly GCA_019455555.1 of Galemys pyrenaicus. Classification (NCBI taxonomy): domain Eukaryota; kingdom Metazoa; phylum Chordata; class Mammalia; order Eulipotyphla; family Talpidae; genus Galemys; species Galemys pyrenaicus. The sequence continues at coordinate 1,654,122 of JAGFMF010011942.1, read as the reverse complement.
AACCCATTTCATATTGGGGTTGCCCTAGAACAGACCTCTACTGCAGGAAAGGTTTACTTTTTAAAAATTATGTATTAGCAGTACCACAGATTGGTTAAAGAATTTGTCTTTCATCAGGTGTTAGGATTTTAGAGACTTCAGAGGGCAACTTTAATTCTCAAATTCTCACAGCTGCTATAGGTAGCACTCACTGCTTTAAGAAGCTGTTTCTCATCTTCACCCTCACTTCCTAGTTGCCATCTTGCCTCCAGCCCCTTAGGCTGATCCTGTAAGGAGGCCACAATTTAGCTTTTAAGCCCCGTAGATGCCTTGTGCTGGAAAGAGTCTGGACTAGACGCTAACATTTCCCTGTTAGAAATGATCAACCTCTACCTGGAGAGGCAGCATGAAGTGGGGAAAGAACACCTCGGAATTTAAGGCATATCTACCTGGGTTCAAATTCACCATCATAACTTACTATGAAGTCATGTTGGGTAAGTCTTTTAACTTCTGTTTCATTTTTCTCATATGGAAAGCAGAATAAGAATCAAGAGTTCTGAGAAGACCATGGATAAATTATGCAAGGCAGCATATCCAAACCCTCACACAGACTATGCGTGCTTCATAAATTTTGTCAGTGACTTTTGAACAAACAGTAATCTTGGATGATATATCTAATCTTCCTGAACTTTGATTATGTGGTAATAATGAATGTGATAAATCACTACGACAGTTCTGATCAGTGCCAAGATTTTAGTGCCTATGTTGAAAATCTCGGTCTCATACTCCTGTGGTTTTGTTTTCTGTTTTGTTTGCTCGATGTGGGGGAAGGATGTCAGAAAAATTGTGAGATAGATCGTTTTGGCAGAGCTATTTGTTAATGAAAAAATACCAAAATCTTTCTGGTTACCAAAAAAAAAAAAAATTGTTTTCGTGGAAGGGACAACTCCCCAAATAGATTAAAAAACAAGAAACCGCAAGATCTGACATGGCTGTTTCCCATCACCAATGTCCGTCTTTTAATCATGAAGGGCAGCGAGGAGTTTCTGTTTGGTGCGCTTCACCGAATAGTCTGTAGGCCCTGTTAGAATTACACAGGTGTTGCCACCAAAGGAGAATAAAGTGAATTCGTCAAAAGACACAGCTGAAAGCATTTGTCATCTAATTTAGCAATATTCAGCAAGAATTTTGATTGGTTCTACAAAAAGTAGATTAAAATGAAGTCATGACAGTGTCATTTATTTAACTGATGGTGGTTTTAGCCAAGTGCAGGCCAAAAAGTAATCAGTTTTGTTGTTTTTAAAATTCTGACATTGGTCACTTATTTCACAGGAGGAAATTAATTTTTTAAAAGATAATAGTTTATTTATAATGATTGATTCAAAAATGAATAAACACAAATGTTTGCTTCTATATTTTAGTGCACTTAAATTATAAATTTCACCCTTAAGTTTTAAATTTGTATAAAAAGCAAGAGGAAGTGCATATTTTTTTTGTCTTTCATCAATGGAACTCTTAGAACTTGAATTGTTGTTCTCTAGCTCATAAAAATATTTTAAAAATGCTCCTCTTTAGGGAAGTGGGTGAAATATAAAAAAGAGATTGTTATTAATTTTTAGGCTGAAGAATAAATTTCACCTTAATGAAAGAAATTAAGCAAATATGGTAAATGCCACAGATCTTAGTAGTATGTTCATTGAAGAAAAATAGGTGGAAGAGGTTGAAAAGAAATAACTGCAGGAACTATATAGGAATTAAACTGAAACAATAACCAGTGAAAGATCAGCTTAGTTCCGCTGTTACCTGGTGGAATTGTTAGAAAATTAGCGAGATGATGTGAAAGGAGAGAGCAAGATAACAGCCAGCAGTGAATATGAAACAGTCCCAAAACACAGATGAGAAATGGCAGGTTAGTATTAACAGTTATATAAGGAAATTGAAGCTCTTGAGTGTTTAAACTTCCTAAAGTTTTACTAGTAAACAGCAGAACAGTTTAAACTCAGACTGGCTGTAGAACCTGAGTTCAGAACCCTTGAACTCTGTCTCTTAATTTAGGGAACTTTGCCTTTTCTTCTTCTTCTTTTTTTTTTTTGCCTATTCTTCTAAAGTGAAAAGTACACATAAGCCCCTCATTTGCTGCTTCTATAATGTCCTTTAAAGAGAAAACAGATGACATCTTATGGAAGGAACCATTGCTACCTAACTTATTAAGGTTTAAAGTACTTACTGTATATGTAGGAAAAACTCCTTTTCTTCCGTTCCTACCTGTCCACCACATCTCTATTTATTATGAACTACCCACCCATCAGGCCCTACCTCCTCTTCTCTGAAAGACCATATTTGGCCAGTATCTCTCTATGAATTTCCTAGGAGCTGAACATTTTTTTAAACTATCATTCATAATACACTGCCTTTTGATTTTTCTGTGTTTTGTCTATTTCCACACTCTGCCCAAATAGAAAAATTCTTGGGTGCTAAGGATCCTAAAGACCTTAGGTTATTTTTTACCATCAATATTGTCATGAATTTGATGTGATAAATGGCACAATAAAATTAGGCATGGGCGAGGCAAAGGAGGGACCCAGGAAGTCTCAAGCAACTGGTTCATATATAAGATGGGTTTTTTCTTTCTTTCGTTTGAAACTATTTTTAAAGTGTCATCTAATTCTTTGTTCATTCTCTGGAAATGGTTTTACCATTTAGGGAGTACTTGACTTTTAATCTTCTAAATTAATCCATATTTTTCAGTTGAAAAACATAGGAATCTCAGAATCACTGATTTTCTTCCAAGGAAAATCAAGCAGAACTTAAGTAACCTTCAAAGGGAACTTTTTAAAGAAACTGGTTTAGTGGATATCAGTTTCTTAAACATTATGTCTTACCTTAAACAATTTATCATGAGTTTACATTAGAAAGGCCTTGTTTGATAATAGGTGCCCATCTCACCAAGTTTTAATAGATTTCACATTTTTCAAAGTTCTGTTTTTTTCTACTGAATTCTATCACTTTGTTTGCATGACCTCATCAAACATCAGATAAACTGTCTCCAAGTTCTATCTCTTCTTGGAAACAAAACAAATTCACAGTATTTCTATGCAATGTACACCAATTTTTTTCAAACTCATTTCACAGCACACTGAGACAAAATCTAATTTTAGAAGCTAATTTTCAATGATATCTTAAAGGGCCCCCCAAATAACCTACAGTCCTTTTTGTCATGAACCAAACTTCCCAGCTTCCCTATTTGTGATCCACTGCAAGAGGCTTACTGTTGAAAAGTATCTTAAACTAAAAAGACATGAAAAGATAAAATACAAGTTCCTTTATTTTTAGGAGTGCATCTCAAAACCAAGGAATACAGTCAACTTTTTTATTCCTATTTCCGATACATTTCCTTAAATCCTTTACTGTCCCTGGATACTTCAAACTGTCTAACATATAGGAATCATAATAACTTCAGTGCTATGTGCAGTTGGCTATGTTCTGTTTTGGTTTATTCCTGAATCATTTTCATTGTTGATTGGTTTTTATATGTATCTCATTTCTCCAGCTAAATGGTGAGGTCCCTAGCCAGAGCTGAGCTCCCCTGTCCGTGTGTAACTTTTCAGTTGGGGTCAACAGATGTGTAGGTCTAGGAGCTGGTTACCCAGAGCTGATTACTGGTGGGAGTCATGCTGGAGAAGCCTGCCAATCAACAAAATAAGTGTCTTTGCTCAGAGTGGAATCTCCAGGAGAAAAAGTTATTCAGCTTATTTATCAACACTCCCAATATTTTAGTCATGGTTAGGTTTGCAGCTGTTTTCTGGCACAACTGTTAATATTCCCCCTGTCTCTCAAAAGTCTTTTAGTTTAGTTAAAAAATTATATACAAGGGACTATGGTGATGGTACATGGGTGAACTGGCCATGGGAAGTTCACAGGGATGAGAAATATACACTGTACAAAAATGTAAAATTAAAAAAAATATATATACTTAATTTACATTTGGATGAAAGCATTACATTCTTACCATGGTCCCCAAATTGTTCATCATCTGCTTTTAGACTAATAGTCCAGCATTTCCTGTGCCACTAGGGATGCTCCTTAATGATAATGGAAGAACAAAATCAGGGAGATGTTTGCGACAGGTTTGTCCCAGATGTGTTTCACTCACTGAGCTGGGAACATAGTAGATGCTCAACAAAGGCTTCAGTGGAAGTTCTCACCAACTTGGTAGCTGATGATTTAATATTGTAAGCACCTACAATATGCTGGGCCTTTCAAAAATGGCCATTAAATCCCAATAGCACCTGCTTGAAATATGTACTATGTGTCTTCTCTTCTTGCCAGTAAAACTAGTAAACCCCTGGGAAGTTAAAGAAATATTAGGGAGCAGGCTGCTCCAGAGTTGTGAATCTGGAAACTTTTTCAGTGATTCCCCCTGACACATAAGTATTTTACCTTTAAACTCATGGTTCTTTTTTTTTTTTTAAAGTATTCATGGGAATAATTCCTGACCCCTAACCTCTAAATTGTGACACTGACTACAGCATTTAAAAAGATACTTGATGATTTGAAGTCTTTGGTTTACTTCAGATGGTTTACCATTGAAGCTAACATGACCTAGGTTCACTATTCAACAGAAAAATATCCAAATGAAAGCCTAATTTTTCAATAGCATTTCCTGTACTGATAACACTAATGAAGTGACGAACTCACTGGAAAATGTGTGTGTGCACATGCAAAGGCTCTCTTTCAAAAGCAAGTCCTTGCCAAACCTTAAACCAGTTCACGGACAACACCCTGTATGAAATTCTCTGAGAGGTACACGTATAAAACACAAGCAGGAGGGAAAAATTACAGGCTATTGAGTCAACAACATGCCTGAGAGTTTTCCTGAACTAGGAAAGGATGTGCACTGACAGTGGGGGCAGGTGGATAGGAGAAATAGTTCATTAAATGTTTGCAGTGTCAGGGAGAGAATTTGTCAGAGCTTGAAAATGAGGCAGGGTTACCTAGATAATCCAGACTGGATGCTAGAACCAGAGGAATAGAGAACACTCTAGTCTGCCACAGTGTGGGCAGTATGTAATGTGGGAGTAGAATCTCCCCAATTTTCTAGAAAAAAATAGCACATCAATATTTTTCTAGAAGTGACACTTAATTACCTAAAAGGATAGTAATGATCTTGGATCTTGGGTTGATCAAGACTGTCAACATTTGCTCTACTGGCTCTTTGTTGTTAGGGGTTTTTTATATGTAATTAAATTTAACATGCGTATTAATTGATAATTACTATGGATGTACTTTGTTGTTGCGGCTCTCTTTGGAGGGATAATACTGCATCGATGGTATTTGAGCCTCATTTGTCAGTAACTGAGCTTCAGAGTGGATGTGACCTACAGTTCAAATATGAATCATTTATACCTCATTGCTGAAGCCAGTTTGCTTTTGTAGAGTTAATTTATTATTTTGTGACAGAAGTGTGAGGTTGGTTAGCCTGCTGAAATTTAGATCCACTGATTATATGGGTTTTCAAGAAATGGCTGCAGACAAGCAGCATTTTACTGTCTTCTTGCATTCCAACCACTCATTGGACTGTGCGTCTTTCTCGTTGAGGCTTCTCTCCCCCAACCCTCCATGGGCCAGCGGACGAGGGAGGGGTGTCTGCAGCACCAGCAAAGGCAGTTGAGATAGAGCAGTGGAGGTCAGAGCCTCACTGGAGCTTTTAGTGTACACACCTAACCACCATGAAACACTGAGGAAATGCTTTCAGAATAACTAGTGGGCAAGTATAATTGTCTGCCTGAACTTAAAACAAGGATGCTTTTCAAGATTGTTTTTCCAACAGACATTACTTGGTATTAATGTCCATGTATTAAGGCACAGAAACTGTGCCAGAGGTTAAGAGTGAAAGCAGTTACTTAGATTATAACGGTAAATCAGGTTACAGCTAATTGTGGCATATGGCTACAAATGGATACAAAGAATTAGGATAATTTCTCTATGAAGATTTTCATGGCCATATTTTTTTCAGGTTTTGTGATTCTTACTCAGTTTTATATGCCACACTGGCTTATAATAAAAAGTTACATTTAATCAAATTCTAAAGCACCTTTAATGTGCTTTAATGTAAACCATGCCAAGGATTACACAGACTAAGAATAAAGCTGCTAATTAATGATACTACTATGCATTCTTTAAGGCTTTTATACTTACATAAAGAGCATCCTTCAACTAACTGATAGATGAATTTTATATTTACATTTATAAAAAGATCTTATTTTTAACAAACTGTTTAAAAATATTTTATAGAAGTAACTTTATAACGTACGTTTCAGTTGTGCATCATAAATGAACATCTGCATATACTACATATGTTTGCACCAAAAGCCTAATTCAATCCTTCACCATAGTGTTGACCCCCTTTACCAGATTTAGCCACCACCTTCTCCTTCCCTTCTGGTAACTAAAAGTTTACTTTTATTTACTTCATTAGTCTTGTTTCCTTATGAACTAGATATGAGGGAAATAAAATGTTTATTACATCTGACCTATTTCCTACCCATAATCCCTTCTAGGTCCATCCATTGTGTTATAAATGGCAGTATATCATTTTTTAAATAGCTGCGTAGTATTCCATTGTGTATATATACCATATCTTCTTAATTCAATCATCTGTTGACAGTCATTTAGGTTGTTTCCAACTTTTGGCTATTGTGAATAATGCTTCAGTGAATATGGGGTACATAGATAGCTTTGATTTAATGTTTTCATGTTCTTCAAGTAGACCCACAGAAGAAGAATAACTGGATTGTATGAAATTTCTATGTTTAACTTCCATAATGGCTGCACCAATTTACATTCTCACCAATAGTGCACAAGAATTCCTTGCTCCCTACTTTCTGTCCAGCAGTTATTGTTTCTGGTCTTTTGGCAATAGTCATCCTCCTTGGTGTTTTTTTTTATTATTTGTATTTCCTTAGTGGTAGCTGTTTTGATTTGTATTTTCTTAATGGTAACATTTCATTTATTTTTTAATAGGTTTTTATTGGAGTCTTGGGGGTTTTCTGTGTATATTATCATGTCATCTGCAAATAGTGATTGTTTTATTTCTTTCTTTCCAATAACAAATTTGTTTTCTAATTGTTCTTGCCAGGAATTCCAATTGAACAATAATGGACATCATTGTGGTTTATTATTAAGCTTGTGTTTTCTCCCTTGTTTTGGTTGATTTTAATTTTATACCTTTGAAATCTAAATACGTGCTTGACGTCATATCACTCTTCATAAATTGAGACTTGAGTCCCAACAATGTCAGTTATCCTTGAGAATATTCCACGTGCATGTGAAGAATATGTAGTCTGTTGTTTTGGGATGGAACGTTACCTTATTTCTGTCTGCAACCTGAATTATTCTACTTCAGTGCTTTCTGTAACTCTCGATCTTATTTGTTGAATTCTTTACATTCTGAATCTGTTTCTTATTTACAGCTTTAATCTCTACATTTACTTTTTAATGTTATTGCTGAGCTCATTGAATTGCTTTTTGAGTTTTCTTGGACCTGAGTTTCTTCCTGATAGCTACTTTGAATTCCTTGTGCCTTCAATCATAAAAATCCATGTATTAGGTTTGGTTTCTGGAGCGTTGTCATTTTCTCCTGTGATGTCACATTACCATGAAGACTCTAGTTCCCTGGTGGTGCATTCCTGTCTGTTCATTTGGCTTGTCTTCCAGTTTAAATTATTCCTTGCTACTTTGGGTTTGTTTTAAATCTAGATTAGCAACTTAAAATTAAAACAGCAAGTTACTGTTTTTTCTTTTCCCAAATGTGATGCTACGGCTTCTTTGGTTAATGCTGGCTCCTGAGTATATAGCAGGCAGCTAGTGGGTGGTGGATAAGCTACTGCTTTATCAGTGGGGAAGAGGCATAGCATCAAAAAGACTAGCTGCTATTGTAGATGTACTGAAGGAGGTTTGGTTCACATGGCTATGTTGTTATCCCTCTTATTGGGGTTCAGGTTTGAAACTTGGCCACCTATGATCTGTTCATCCACTTCCTGGTACTACTCCAAAATCCTGAGGGGAAGTGTATTCTAGAGTATTTTCCTGTTGCCCTCCTTTCTGAGGTACTGCTCCACATCAGTTTCTATGTGCTTGACTTTATATTGGCCAAAGGAATGGACCTTTATACCATCTCTACTCTTCTCTCTCTGGGACCTTTGGTTGGACTTGCAGCCCTGCCAACTCTGCCTCTACCCACCTTCTATCATATAGAGGCTTGGGTCTCCCCAATATCCCTTGTAATTCAGTCTGTGTTGATCTCCACAGGGCAAGTGTCAGACATCTCTGTGTGCTATGAGTTTCTTTCAGGGGTGTCCAGAACCTGAAAGGTTACTGTTTGCTTCTTTGGTGAAGGAGTGTGAAGCAAGGAACATTCTATTTTACTGCTTTGGTGGTGTCACTCCACTAAACTCTATTTTAAAATAACTTTAGATTTACTAAAAATGTTACTAATTATAATAGAGATTCCTATTTCTACTTATATCCAGTTCCTATTTCTACTTATATCCAGTCCTCCCTGTCAGCATTTTATGTTAATATGGTATTTTTATGCCCAATCTCTCCTATCCACATTTTTATTAAAATGGTACATTTGTCACTAATGAACCAATGCTGATACATTATTAAAGTTTTTAATTTGATCTAATTTTTGCCTGGAGCACTTTTATTCTTCTTGGGTCCTAGTATGCCATAATGCATGTAGTCATCTCTCCTCCTATAGACCAGTCAGGCCCCTAGATTTTCCTTGGTTTTGATGATTTTAAAGATATTTGAGGAGCCCTGGTTAAGTATTTTGTAGAACATCCTTAAATTTAGTTTGTCTGATTTTATTTTTTCCACGAGTTTTGCTGAGGGTGATACCTATTAATTTTTAAAACCATGAAAAAGAAAATGAAGAAGTTAAATTACTGCTAAATATGTATCTCGTCTGTGACCTTTCAACTCATGAGGGTTGTTTTTAATACAAAAGGATTAGGCCTTGTTTTTCCTACACTCTCTGTGCCAGTAAGAACATTGGTGATGTGGCATTTTGGAATCACTGCTTCATTGGGCTTGCTTCCAAATCCCAGACTCTCCTCTGCCAATTTGGAAGTTGTCATTTTCTTGACCTTACTAGAAGAGGTCAGGAAATGGTACCGAAGTCACAGTTGCCCCTGACTAATATAAGAGGCCAGTGATTATAAAATGCATTCAAGAGATGTTAAAAGCTAGAATGGGTCAGGCAGGGTGGGGAGAAGAGGCCTTAGAACTAATGAAATGTGGTATTCTGAATTTGAATATACAACTCATGTTCGTACTGTTAAATTACCATTTGGGCTCCAGATATTGTTACGTTGCTTTTATAGCTTGACTAAAATTAAAGTCAACTCTTACCTGCTAGATTTGTATACAGTTGCTTGTTTTTCTTTTGGACTCCCTGTCTTACTCATCCCAACACATGAAGTTTTCTGAGGAGCTGCAGTTCAAATGGAGACTGTCTACCTTCTAGAAGCAGTGGAAGAGCACTGGCCTTCATTATATTCATGGTCTCCTCCCCTTTTATGTGTTGGTCCTCCTCCCAGTTTGGTGCCTGCTGACCAAAACACCCACATATAGTTTCTTGAAGGAGGCCCTTCCCATAAACAGCTGTTGCTCAGTGGCTACATTCTCTTTGCTAGGTTTTTAGGATGACAGTTCAGTGTGCCCACTCTCCACATCTTGGAAACATCTCTAAGACTCCAGCTACCTCAGGAAGCAAGAGGCAGCTTCCAGCCTCATTCTTTAGGAACCCAAAAGGAATTATCTCTCCCTCTCTCTGGGGATGACCTGAGGATTAGGCTTCAGTGTTCTTTTTAAACCACCAAATTTCAGTAGGGATAATCCCACTTATGTCTGTCTCTTCTTTAATCAAAAATAAATTTATTGAGTAAAGGTATTTATGAACTGTCTTTAACAAGCTCAAAGTCCACTGGAAATTCATTTTGATCTTGAAACTTCTCTCAGGACCTTGAACATTACCTTAAATGATGTATCTCGTCCATGACTTATTCTAAAACACAATATTGTGAATAGAGGGACACATGGTTCCTTTCTTGCCTGGGTAAAACCTGCACAGATCTAGTATGTAAAAATCATATTTGCAGGCAAGCTGTCTTTAGTTCATGGAGATGGTGACTCTATATATTATGATTTTAAGAACTGAGGAATGTAATTAGGAAGGGCACTGGTCCAAAAGATCCCCCCAGTTCATGTGCTATATATAGAGGGTAAATAGAGGATAAATACTTATGCAATTTAAATGCTCTTACACAATTTAAATAGAACTGGTCATGAGTTGGATACTGTTAATATGAATTTTCTTACACTAAGTTGCCACTGGCTGTGTTTGTAATATTCTTTGGGGGGAAAGAATGAAAGTGAAAGAAGGTGGTAAATTTGATAACATGATGAGGCACCTTGAAGAGGGAAATGGCTGTAGAAACTTAAGTCTGGGGCCTTCATAGGCAAGTTTGTTTTAACTCACAATTTTGGTAAGTCTGACCTTATTTGTAAATGTTCCAGTAATGTATCCAACTTATTGCCTTATTTTAGTTATTGCCACATTTTAGTAAAAACAAAAAAAAAATAGTTGATTATGTTGTTCTTTACCTAATCTATTTCTCAGTTAATAACAATAAAACAGGTTACAAAAATTGAATCTTAGTGTGACAGTTTCTAAAATATAGTAATAAAGGGAAAGGAAAAATGAAGGTAGAATGTCCTGTATTTAGGGAACATCTCATTGTATCCTTATTAAGAATTTGTGTTGAATTTTTTCAAAACACCTTTAGAGCATCTATGAAAATAGGTGTTTGTTTGTTTTCCTCTGGAAAACATTCCTGGAATTAGCTATACTTGGTCAAAATGTGTCATTGTATTATATGTTGCCCTATCCTGCTTTTAGTTATATTTTCTAGGATTTCTGTTACATTGATTTATGAATAATTGTTAAAGTTGTTAGTGACAAGGGGGAACAGCTGCATTAAGTATGAAGAGGGCTGCTGTGGGGCACAGTGGTGGATCGAGATTGAACACAATTCCAAATAAAATGAGGGAAAAACAAAATTTATTGCCACAGTGTAGAGTGAGATCCAGTGGATGGAAAATGACTGAGGAAATACCAGGAATAAAGGGGAGATTCTGGTTAAACTAATCTAATGAGACTTTCTGCAGACAGGCCAGAATGATTTGATAAAACCTGGGGCTGTGGAGGGTGGAGAACCTGATTGGGTATAGAGGGTGATAGATGCGGTAGATGAGAGACGGTGGCCACACCATTTGAATTGTTTCAATTTGGCAGGATTTTTGCAGAAATTGGACAATGCAGAGGTGAGCACAGAAGCTCAAAAGTCCTTTGGAGAGCTCAGAAGAGCCTGGTTAGAGGTTGATCAAGGAGAAAGTCTTTTGGCCTGTAATTTTCCTGTGAAATTTTTGTGTTTTGGAATCTGCAATGACTTGCTTTTAAAAAGGGGGTTCTGAATATTTCCTTTCTTTGAGTATGTCCTCAGGGCCTCTTAGGATGCAAACTGTTATTTTCAACAAATCCTCTTCATCATCAGTCAACATTATATTGGCACTTTCTCTGTGTTAAGTGATTCTTGAGGCTCCTTATCACTAAGAACCCTGAGAGGAAAGGTATTTCCCCATTTTGCTGGTATGGAAACAGACAGTAAGTAGCTGAGAAGGATTTGTTTTTTCTTTGACATAACTTTGGTTTATAAGACAGTACATGTTTTAGGGGTACAGGTTCACACCTCTTCAAATGTATGTTACCACATCACACCCACCACCAAAGCATCAATAAACCTCCTCCACAGTCAGGAGGGACCCCTCTAGCCTTTGCTCCCACCCCAGCGCTCCCCTCTGGCTTCCTCCGTCTACAGTCAGATTCCTAGGATTTGTTATGGCCTGGTCTTGTCTGTTTACTTTCTTTACATTTCACATGTGAGTGAAATCAGCTGTTAATTCTCTTTGTCCTTCTGACTTATTTTATTTCCATAATCTCCTTCAGTCCTGTCCAAGTTGTCACAAATGGTAAGATTTTTTTCCCCCACAGCTGAAAGTATTCCATTGTGTGTATATATATATGTAATCTTCTTTATCTACTCATCTGTCATTGGGCACTTAGGTTGTTTCCATAATTTGTAAATTTTTCATCCCAGGCCCTAGAATCCATGCTCTTATGTCAATGAAACAAATTCCTTAAAAAAAAGATGGTAAGAGTAAATTATTTTGTTTATTAGATTCAGTGAAGATTAGCATGTCTTATTTTGTGGAAACTTGGCATGCAGAAAAAAAGCCTCACTGTTGACAGTATCTTAAAAACAGTGCAGCTTGCAATACATGTGTCTTCTAGAGAAGACCCAAAATGTGAGAACTAGAGTCTATCAAAAAGCAATATGGGAGGATTATTTGTATTGCCTCAAATCTAGTACTTTTAAAAGGATTTCAATAGTAGATAAAGGGTAAGCTATCTTAGTTCACTCCCAGACATTTAAAATCTTGAGCAAGTTAGATTTAATTAGATTGCAACATTTTATAGGTTAATTTTAGGAAAAGAAAATTTGTTAAGGTAGCTGCATTCTACATATTTTCTTAAATTGTATGTTTTCTAAATGAAGTCATAGATTTTGGCATGTGTTATCAAAATTTCTGAACAGGCTACAGTGTATATATTTCCATGTTGCCACAACTCTACAATGAATTTCATAGTGCAGAATGGAAACAGAAGTCTTATGTTTTCTCATTTTCCAAGTTCCAGTCCTGATAGAGTGCTGAAATACATGCATGTTGGAAGTTTTTAATGAGCAGTGAGAGCTAGCATATTGAACCCTAATCCCGACATCTGTTCCAATTTGTAACTGGCTATAAAAGCCTATGTTTTACACAGAATGACTGTGATCATAACAAATTATTTTTAAGCTGTTCATGTAACCATATGTCTTGGATCATGGCACTATCTTTGGCTCCTACTGGTATTTTTCTAGCATTTCAGGCATTTTTTTTAAAATCACTGAAGGATAATTGAATTAATGTGTATCAAGGAAGGAAATGAAAGGCTAGCTAGCTGTGAGGGACCTTGCCACAATGAGAACAATTTAAGAAAAATGGGAATTTAACTTTATTTTCAAACAGTGAATTTCAGAGACTTAATATTAGGGCATTTTGGGGACAAAAATTGTTATGTAATTGTAGGACAGGTACAAAATAAAAGTGCAGGACCCCTAATTATAAAAATAATCAGGAAACAAGTTGTCATTAAAGCAATGAAAAAACAAAGTTTTTTCCCTTTCAGAGTTTCCCTCTCAACTTGTCATGTTGGTATTTCATTTATATTTTTATGTCATTTAAGCAAAGTTAAGTATTTTAAAACATTAATTTTGCCATCATTTTTTATATTGTACGATGCAAATTTGAAGGCAAAGTGAACATTTAACACCTAAGCAGAATTTTTGAATTTATGCAACTTGTATGTACACAAAATACAAATGTATTTCAGTCTTGCCAAAGTAGTGGCAGTACACAAGACTTACTCAACTCTTTACTTTGCTGCTTGATACGCACACACTCTACCAAAACTGACTTATGAGTGAAGAAAAACTGAAAAGGAACTGGAGTTTGCACTAGGTTTTCTGTCCCTACATTAATTTCTGCATACATAACTAATTCAGAGAAATAACATAAAAAGGGTATAAATGGATTCATTAGTTGTTTGTGTCTTCACTGCAGGAACCCACCTGTATATTAGTGGAAGGAATTGCAGACCTACATATATTACTCCTACATACATACTGCTTGTATTTCCTCTCTCACACATGTGCTTCATTGTCCCATCTGTCCCATTGAACTTACCTTACAAAACACAAATTCAAAGATAAATGTTTTAAGAATTTCAAGATGGTAAAATAGCTAAGGTGTGGAAACAATCTATATGTCCCAAAACAGATGAATGGATCAAGAAAATGTATATATACACAATGGAGTACTACTCAGTCATCACAAATGATAAAATTAGGCCATTTGTAGCAATGTGGGTGGAGCTGGAAGGGATTATGCTAAGTGAAATAAGGCAGAAGGAAAATGAAAAATACTAAATGGTTTTACTTATGGGTGGAATATAGTTAAATCAAGCAAAGGGTAAGGAAAAGCCACAGATCTGAAGCATATAGCAGGGGAGGAGGAGGAAAAAGTGAGATCAAAACAGGAAGGAAGAGCACAAGGGACTATTGTGATGGTTCATGGGAGCAGTGGTGGTGGGAGAGTTATGGGGACTACACCCAGAGGTAGACATCAAATATTTGGACAAAAAATGAACAATGTAAGAAATAAAATGTAATAACAAAAGAAGAATTTCAAAATGGTGACAGCAGGATATTAAAACAAAAGCGAGAACCCTTTTTTTAAATATGAGACCCTGTATGCCCATAAAGCTGACCTTACCTCCTGCACCTCATTTACAAATTAGGGTGATGATAATGTCAGGGTTGCCATGAGGATAAATTATGTTATGCCACACATAAAGTGCAACATGTATGGTGGTTTAATGAGTATATTGTTCCATATCACAACTGAAGTCAGGAAATGGCTATCATATTTCTACCAGGGAACTTGGTTTAGGTTAAGCATTCCTCTCTAAGCTCTATAAAGCAAAGCAAGATAAGCTTTTCAAATACCTGAGGCTAAAACACAATGAATTCTCCTTTCTCTGTTTTGTGGTCAGGAGGCACCAATACAATAGACAGGCAAAGCACTAAGGTCAGTTAAAGGTTACCTAGTTTTCTTTGTGTAGTGTAGTAACTGTGGCAAGTTACAGCAAATCTGCCTGCGTGGGGTGTCCAGAGAAAGACAAAGGCTTGAGTCACTAGAGGTGGTTGAATTGCCAAGTGTCTCTGGATGGGAGTGAGGTCAGTTCTATAAAGCCTTCGGCAGAGATGGTCTATTCCAAACTCATGGAGGGAAGTTTGGTATAGTTGAAAACAAAACTAAAATATGAGGTGTGCCTGAGCAAATAGGAGTGAATTCTGGTTGACTGCAGCATCCAAATGAAATTTGGCATAGAATGAGTTTCAGGATCCAAAGTTGCTAAAGCTCTAATGTGGGTAATAAGGACTAATCAATCCAGTAGAGCTGCTTATAAAATGCTGTTTTGGGGCCTTCCTGGTGGCGCAGTGGGTTAAGCAATGCACTATGAAGCAAATGGCAGTCACTGCAGCATGAGTTCGATCACTGCAGCATGAGTTCGATCACTGCAGCCAGCCAGCCAGGGAAGGGCCACACATGGCGCGGCAGACCTCTCCTGCCTGGCCCGCTTCTCCCCTCAGCAGTGTGTTTCAGTCAGTCGGCCTGTTCTGCTCCCTGCTCTGTCTCTGGTGAATCCTCTCACCTCCCGCGACTCTGGCCTGTACCCCAGCTCTTGTATGCATAGATAAATAAATCTTTTTTTAAAAATGCTGTTTTTTATGTCTAACATAATTTGGTTACTTTGGATATTAAAACAAGCTATTCACTTTGGAATCATAAATTTAAAAGAAATGAGAAATTAGCCGCTGATCAAGTTAGTACCTGATTGCTTTAAAATCACTTTATTAAAAAAAATTAGTCTCAATCTATATTTCTTTAGTGTATTTTAGGTGAAAATATTACTGACCTAAAATTGTGATTGTTTATTAAAAATTATTCATGAAAATTGTTGAATGTAACAGGCTGAAACTGACATAAAGAGGATTAAAAATAGGATATTATAGTTGAATAATTATATTATGAATAATTTTCATATTCTTACAAAAGTGAGCAATCGTAAGTGAGCTGGACGCCCATGTATTTTATACTATCTGAAATAAAATTCTTAATGATAAAGTTTATAAGAGAATCGAAGTAAAGATTCAAATCCATGATGTAGTCTGGCAGGTTTTATTCTGTGAGCATGGCTCAATCCAAGTTTGAGTTCAGTTTATATACCTTGTTACAGAGTAGCATGCCCTTAGAAGAAGGAACTGCAAATCATGTCATCGGTCATAAAATATAATTATTATAAAATATATATTATATAAACATAGTATATAATAAAATCTTAACAGTACTTCCGGTTTTCTTTGAAAACTTTAGATCTTTCTAAACTAGAGCCATTCACAGAAACACGGATGGAGCTTGAAGGGATTATTTCACTGAGCGTAAGTCAGAAGGAGGAAAAAGAAAAATATTGGATAGTCTCACTTAAGGAGGATTATAGAGGACCAAGTGCAAAAAATAACAAAACAAAAACAGACAGCTACAAATCAGAGTCATCTGCAGGGAAGAGAGAGGGACTGGGATCAAGGCAGGGACGGGAAGAACACAAGGGACTATGGTGATGGCGCACGGATAAATTGGTGGTAGAAATTCTATGGGGACTACACCTAGAAAAGAAAGCAAACATTGTAAGAAAAAATTTTTAAAAATAAATTATTTTTTAAGTTCCTAGGAAATAATAGGTGCAAGTGGGGTCAATGGTAGTTTAAAAGAAAAGAGCCTGAGGTCAAATGAGACAGCAGGAAAAAAATTGTTTAGATCTTTGGTTTCCTGTGTTATCTTTACCTAAAGCAACGTTGATGCTGGTGTGCAGAGGAGGGCAAATTTTTGGGTTTAATCATTTTTCTGAAGAATGTGTTGTGGAGGTGCAAAGGCTGGATACCATTATTCAGATCTTCTTTAGCTGGTTTCTTGATGGTGAGTGGAGGCTGAAAGGTGGGTTTTCCCAAAGGCATCAGATTCTTGCATAGCTGCTTCACGGAACAGGCCTCACGTCCGCTAGACCAGAAGGGAGTTGTTACAGGGCAGGGAGAGGAGCACTTTAGGATTTTTAAGTTTGCTTTTTTTGAATGGGTTTTGTTATTTGTTGTATTAAGATAAATATATGAAACTTTTAATGGAAAGGAACTTTAATATAATTAGGGTGCAATACAGAAAGGATAAGAATGTAGTTAAGTATATTAAGTATTTAAAGTTACCACTTAGGGCGGAACTGGGATTCTGGAACTTCCCCCTTTCCTAGTGTTACAGGGTAATTTTAATATAAAATGGGTTTGCTTGATTGGGTTTTTACTTGTGTGCTTGAATGGTATTTATAATGTTTTAACTGTAGGAATATATAATAAAGGTTAATAAAGGGTTTTATTTATAAGGGAGGGAAAAATAGTGTAGTGAATAATACAAGGGGAAGAGAGGGCTATAGATTTGTAAATATCCTACCAGTTCCTTGGAGCTGGAATTTAATGGTGCACTGAGAGCTGATTTTTTTAAGGAAAAAGCGACTTTTAAGGCCCACGTGTTTGCTTTTATATTTAGCTTGGCTGTTTAACTTTACCCTCAGATCCCAGTAATTCGCTTTCTGATAATGACTTTATGGGATTTGTAGTTTTTGGATTCTGTAGATTTGGAATGGGGGTTGAAGTTTATAATTTATTTGTGTAATTTATTTAGGAGTGTCTTTCCCCCTAACACTAGGGACAACCCTGTTACAGAGTCACAGATAGTTCAGTCTGTTCACACTTATTTAAGTGTAATTTTGCCCCTTTCTGATACTGAAGGATCAAGTTGACCTGCTGTGAGTTGTAGGATAACAGGATAACAGTCTGATACTTTTTAAAGAAAACTTCACAGAAAGTTTGGAAATGTGACATGAAATTTTTTCTAGCATGCTTGTTTTAAGTACTCTCTCCCAAATAAATACCAATAAACTCTGTAGTGGGAAAAAAAAAAAAAAAGTACTCTCTCCCACCCCTGTCCACCTGGTTTTGAAAATCTGGATTTAATTTTCATTTTAACAGTTTAATGGATTAAACTTTCTCAGGAAATATGAACTTTCTGAATTCCTGGGTCCTCTCACCCACGGGCTCTGTGGTTATGACAAAAGCCAGTGACATTGAGAGGGGACAGGAGTGTGCTGTCGTGAATGCTGCTCATTCTCCAAGAATTTTTACTGATAAATAACATTATTGTTTCCAGATGCAGAACCTAAATATCTGATAGTCGTGCGGCCTGCTTCTCCTCCAAGTCAGAAGAAGTCATGCTCAGGTATTTTCCTATTTTCCCTTCGGTTAACTTTAGGCATACCTTTGCTTTTCTTTTATGTCCCTATAAGTCAGTTGCCCTTGGGACACCCTAGGAATCTCTGAACAAATTACAAATTGCAGGATTTTAGGCAAATGACAGAGGTTCTCTGTGTCTCCTGTCTGCAACATAAGAGTGTCCCTGTGAGGACTGACTTGGGCTCAGGCATATGTGACGGCACCTGGCCCACAGCAAGTGCCCAACTAGCGCGGAGTCTTGTTGGCCTGTCTCTTTGCAGTGGAACCTCTGCTGAAGAGCTGTTCGCACGTCAAAAGCATAAGTGAGAGGTGTGTTAAATGGATTGGAACTTAGGTTTTATTTCTTCTTTCTCCCTTCTAAACCTTCTCTATTTGAGTAATAGAGCAAGAATTCCTTTCAAAAAGCAACAGCTCTAAATCAACCTCTTCCCAGGACTAGGAAGACCTGAAACTGGAAAGTAGGTACCTGTAGATGAATGAAAACCTTTCCATATAACTCAAGGAAGGTTAAAGCATGTTATTGTCCCAATTTTACTGCTAAAATTTGTTAGATAAAAGAACAAACCATTGCTATAAGGAAAAAACCCATAGCATTTGTGTATATTTTGTTTGTTTTTGTTTACTGTCACATGGCTCACCTTCCTAACTTTGTAGGTAGAGTTGATTGCATTGATTTGCTTTTCACTTTCTAGTGTGAGCTAGTCTCAAAATATTCCTTGATCATATTTATTTTTTACAGTACACTCCAAGCCACTCCAAAAAGAAAAGAAAAATAAACTTATCTTTCATATTTGTTCTTTCTAAAGAGATGAAATGGGGTGCAGTGGGGTGAAGCATACGGGTCTTCAAATATAATGAGCAAAGAGACCCTTTGTAGCTGTGTATTTTGTCACCTACATGTGTCAGCCAAGCCTGGTGGCAAGAAATCAGTTGGTACAACCCCTTCCCTCTTTCTGCTGGTTTCTACTTCTGGTGAAAGAAACAATAAATGGTTAAGCATTTTGAAAAAATACAAATTTCCTTTCCTGGACTCTTAGATTCTCCCAAAACACATGGGAAAATTTAATCACTCCTCACAACTTGTTAGTGATAGATGTCCAGGCAGTTTTCCACATACTTCAAAATTAATGTATTCTCTATTGCAAGACTCCAAAATATGTGACAAGGTCAAGAAGCATGATTATGGTTCCATGGTATTCTGGCTTCATATTCACTGAAGTGTTTCTCAATAAAAATAACAAATATATAAAGACATGATTACCTCAGTATAATAGTGTGGTTGTCCCTTTATAACTTCATTTTCATTTGGGGCCTCTATGATACAAGGTTTAGAAATTATTTTTCTAAATGACCAGCTCAGGAAATGGTTTCATCTTTCTCAGGATATGGTTTCATATCTTGCTCAGGATATAATACCCCACCTTTCCTTTCAGGCAGCAGATATAATTTTTATTATTGTGCTGTGCATTAGTGAATGACATAATAACTAGCAGATGAGCTTATATAAATTGTATATTTGTATCTGCCACATAAAATTTAATTCTCTATGGAGTTACAAACTTAAATAATTATTTGATAAGCATAAAAGACTTGGGGTTCTCAAAAGAACCCAAAGAGACAAAGATATCTTTTGTCTATCAACGATAGTATTTTCATGCATTGTGAGCTAAGCTAATGATGTGTAATAAAAAGAAAATGATATTCAAATGCTATTCAAGAAACCAAGATTTGAGTCTTGACCTTGCACTCCTATGACCCCATATGCCTTTAAAACTTCTCTGAGCCTTGTTTTTCATCTTTAAAGTGAAATAGTTGCATTACATTAGAAGAAAGCAACTCAGGAATGTAGAAAGGCTTATTAGAATCATGGGAGGGCTTTTTCTTTTTCTTAATTAATGTTTGATATCAATTGTAATCCCCATGTATTCCCCATCACGGGAGGGTTTTTTCAGACTACATGTGCCCTTAACCCTCACTTTGGATTCTGACATTTCATGGACTCTTGAAATTACTATCACATGAGGTACACCTGTACCTCATTTTCTGGAAAATTTTACTGGGAAGTGTAATGCATATTTGCAACAAGCTCAACAACTAGCCTTTAAAATTATTTCAAGTATCTTTAAATATTCAGCTATGTTATGAGGCAGTTTTCCATCACTAGGTTTTATATATATATATATATATATATACTCTAGACTCATAGCTTTTCATTAGACTATTTAAACAGTTTAAATCTAATAGAAACAACAAGTGTGGCAGAGTTTTCAAGGGTGTTTGGTTCAGATAATCCATATGCTAAACTCATACATGGACTAACCTCCTACCACCTCTGAAAGGCTGCAAGTCATTTTTTTGTTTGGTTCCCACTACTTTTGATTAAGGCAACATGAGTTCTTCCTTAGCAAATACAATTTTCATAGTCTCATGAAATGAAAGAGGAACTCTAATGGAAATACAAAGTGTATATGTTTTATTAGATCTCTGGTTGGATTTTAAGTTACCCTGATCTGTTTCATAATTCAGCATTAGTCTCCATGGTTGAAGATTCCCACCCGTTTTTTTTTTTTTTAACTCCCCTCCCATTTCTAGAGTTTGAACTATTTTTGAACATGCAAGTGTCTGTTTGCTTTATGCTTGAAAGGAATCTGAAGTGGTTTATCACTCCTAGCCTCATCCAATCCCATAAGAATGTTAGTAAAGTGTTATTAAAAATATGTGTACATTTCCCACTTAATATTCACTGTAGAAAATATGCTTATTACAATGACATGACAAGGAATTTTAAACTTCCAAATCTATTTTATTTTTTAAGACTCTAGATGGTAAGCTTTCCATTTTCTTTTTTGATGTTAATTGCACACTAATTCATGGTCCCATAAGGGGAAAAAAACCATGGTTTTATTGTTTTTTAAAAGAAATGGATGTGTTTAATGTCTCTGTGTGTATGTTCATTGTACTGATAATATACCAGCTCACCATGTTCATCCCTGACCCACAAGAAAATAGTCTAGATAAAATTGGTATAGGTTTTATAGATCTATACAAAAAAATACATAAATCTCAAAAAGGGTACTTCATTTAGTCATGCTTAAATTCATGGGTCAGGCGTTAGTAGTGTTCGTGCACTATATGAAAAGAGAAGGAACTTTGAGCTTTCACACTCTTCATCATCTTGCTAAGGCACGTTTGTCCATTTCACCCAAATCATGGATGTGAAATAACTTGTCAAAATTAATCTGCATGTTCCTGCCACAGGTAAAGCACGCTCCCGCAAGCCTCTCCAGCTGGTAGTTGGCACCCTGACCCCGAGTTCAGTCTTCTTGTCTTGGGGTTTCCTCATCAACCCACACCACGACTGGACATTGCCGAGTCACTGTCCTAATGACAGGTAATTCACCTTTGTGGAAGATTTTATTTCTCATCTGAAAATGACATTTGCTTTTTCAGCATATGTACATGTTTTGTGGGAATGTACAGCTATCACGAGCATTAGCATTTATAGACCTTTAGTTAGCTGGATAGCCTTTCGAGGTGTGAGGAGAGTGAAGACACTTAAGTTATGGTATTGAGGGAGTTATCTACTTGAATAGAAAGCACATGCAGGTCTTTTTGCTTTCCAAAGAAGAACCTCCATGGAGAATAAACCAAACAGTAATTGGAAAGTATCCATCAGAAGGGCAATAAAAGCTCTGAGGATGAGACTGAAAGCAGTTTAGGAAAAACCATTAAGAGCTGGAAAGACTGACCTTTGGTTGAAAAAGGATGAATTGATGTCTGGAGAACTATCGTAGAAGTACTAGTACCGTTGTGGTCCCCAAACTAAGTAGCATCAACATCAATATCACTTGGGAACTCCTCTGGCAGAAAAAATTAAGAGAAATCTTAAGTACATTTTAAAATTACTTCCAATTCGCCCATCCATGACACATATAAGAAAATTTCTATGTGTTAGGAACCATGCTAAGTGCTGTATAAGACTTCTACATTCCTTCTAAAATGATGTTTATCGTTATTTTCTATGTTGCCTTCAAAATTTAAAACTTTGTATCTGGCGGACAGCCAAGATTTTCAAGCTTCAACCAAACCATTTTATTTTAAAAGGTATATTAATAACTAAAGTACTTTCTAAATTTTAGAAACATTTCCCCTTATTTAGTAAATAGTTGTTACTGAGATATAATTTAAATGCAGTAAAATGAACAGATTTTTAGGGGTACAGTTTGAAAAATTATGAAAAACACACATAATCATGTATTTCCACACCCATCAAAGACAGAACATGTTCATCACCCCAGTAAGTACCTTCCATAAGAAATAACTACTGATTTTATTTGTATTGCCATAGATTGGTTTTGCCTGTTTTAGAATTTCACATAAATGGAGTCACATGTTCTCATTTCGTGTCTATCTTCCTTCATTCAGGATGTTCTTGAGTTGTATTCATGACATTGCAGGCAGCAATATGTTTATTTCTTGCTTATGGGGATCCATTCCAAGAAATGCAGTGAGGCAATTTGCTCAGCTTGTTGGGGCCACTGTTGTGGACGTTGCTCATGGCTGATTGAAATGTGGTTAAGTGACACATGGCTGTATTTTAATCCTTTTTAAATTTCTGAGTAGTATTCGATTATGTGAAGCTTCCAGAATGTATCCATTATCTTGATGGTGCATACCTGAATTGTGCCTTGTTCTTGGCTATTATGAATATACAAGTCATAAAAATTTTTGTTTTGCAAAATAAGACTTGTAGACATTCTTATTTTTTTTTTTAGGCAACATTGGTTTTCAACACTCTATTTTCAGAGGCACAGGATCACATCCAAACAGACATATGTTACCACACCACACCCACTACCATGGCACCAATGGTCCTTGAGGACACTGTTTCAGTATCTCCGAGATAAACACCTAGAAGTACAATGACTGAGTCCCAGGAAAGATGTATACTTAATGATTTTTTTTTCAGCCTAATTTTTCACTTGCAGTCCTGCAAGCAATATGTGAGAGTTGTGGTTGCCTCCATATCCTCACCAAAATTTCATGTTGTTAACATTTCACTTTAACTGCATTATAGTCTAGTTGTATCTTATTACTGTTTTAATATGTAGTTCCCTTGTAAAAAGGATATTGAGTACTTCCTCATGTACTTTTGGGCCATATGTCTATTTTGGTAGTGTTTTTTTAATTTGTATTGGTCTACATTGAAAGAAAAAGAACGACCTTCAAAAATGTTTATAAGTTCTTCAGACTACCTTTCATATGACTTTGATTAGGAAATCTAGACTAAGAAAGGAAAAAAATTAAATTTCCTTCATATGTCCATAGTCTGAAGGAAGAAATTCTTGGAAAAAGGACATGTAGACAATATTGCCAAAACCAAATTTTTTGAAAAATAATTTTGAGATGTTTCAAAGAATCTGAAGTATTCCTTTTGTACCCACCACTATTACCATAACTTATTTTGTTTGGAAAATGAGACTCTTAAAAACATGCTTTTTTGCAATAATTCCAGTTTTTAGTGGATTGGCCAAGGGTGCCAATGCTAAGAAAATAAACATTTATGCACTGTTTTCTTGTTCCTTCTCATTTTTTGGTTTTTATTTAAAAAGAAGAAAGAGAAGGGAAGAGGAAAGGAAGGGAGACAATTTGGTATTCTAGCAAAATGTAGCAGATTTAATGGTTATTTAACTTTGTTAAGTACAAGCGTTTCAGTAACCTGTAAATTCATATAGCATAATTTGGATACACTAGCCTCCTCTCCCTTATGGCCTCTTTTTCAGTTTCAGTTGGTCCTACTAACTTCTGCATGAAAGATTTTAATCTAATGACTCATTCTAATCAACAGATGTTGCCATGGTTTCACAGACTCAAATTGGTGGATGTTACTAGGGTTTGATAGCATAGAAAGGATGTGGAGAAAGGTAGAGGAGCAGGACCTGGTGGAGGCAAGGTTTTAACCAAGGGAAATGATCTGAAGGCCTAACCTACCCAGCCACATGCATACTTCATCCTTACCTCATCTGTTGCTCACATACCCTGACTCTATTCTTAACAAATAGTTGAGTCATACCCCTCAATCATAATAGTCACAGTCAATAATTACATCTGGCAGGAAGATTTTAAGTTCTATAATAATAAAATGCCAATATACTTGCAAACTTTCATGCCCTGGTGAGTAGGAGAATCAGGGCAACTTAGACAAAATTAGGAAACAGTCAGGATATGACTGAAAGTGAAGATTTCAACAGGAATGACCAAAAAAAGGCATTTGGATTCCTTGTGGATTTCGTTGGCCCATGCCTTTTTTTTCCTAATTACTACACTTAATAAAAAACTGACATTTAAAGTCTATGAAGTCTGAGAACATATAATAATCATTATTTTAAAATTCTGGAAATATTGTGCATGTTGTAAGCAAACAAATAAACCGGCTAGAATTCTAAATTAGTATAATTGGAAGCAGACCTGAAGAAATCTATCCTCATATAATGATGCAGATTGTTTTTAAAATTTGAACTAATTCGGAAGGTTAGAATAAGCAATAATACTTATAGGAAATAATTACTTCTTGGAAATGAGCCCATTAATGTAACTGAAGTTACCCTTTGGTAGTATCTAACAAGACCATTAGAATCTGAATGCTCATGGTTTGCTACAGGAATGCTAATATTTGCACCTTGTGTGAAGTTGGATTAACAAAAAAATCACTTCACTTTAGTTTGCATAGCTTCATCCTTTCTGTATTAAAGAGCTTGTAAGCCAAGTTGTCAATGAGTAAACTGTTTTGTTTTTCTTCACCTGGTAATAGTAATGGAGTGCCACTCCGTCCTTCATGGCACGTTTCTGTTCCTGTTTTGCAGAGGGTTCCTGGGTGTCTCCCATGTTCTTAAATCCTTTTCTGAGTTCATGTTGGAACATAGACACATTTAGCATAGAGTTATTATTCTTAACAGTCTTTGAGTGGAAGAACATACACATTTCAGTATATGTAAGGTCATAAGAAATCTTTTCAAATTACCCAGATGAAGAGTAAAACATGTTTTCAACCAAAATTTATTTCACCATTAAGAGCTTAGTTTTCCCTTCCCAAGTTTCCAACTTGTTTAAGCATTCAAGCTTGCTTTAGTTCTTGCTGCTTTGCCAACTTATTAAATAAAGCTTTATGATTCGTTTAGAAATCATTTTCACATTTTACTAACACTTCCATTGGTCTTGGTGTAGAACGAGTTTCCTCCTTTTGGCTGGTTCAGTGTGCGCTTTTGCTTTTTTTATTCCCAAGTTTTTAAGAAGTGGATATTTTCAATGAATTCTCACTTGATTGATTCCAGTGCCTTGTTACCCATTTGTCTTGCCATGTAAATTTTAGGCTCTGAGAACAAGGAGTCATGTGTGATTCAACCAGCATTATCTCCCTAATCTCCAGGCTAGTGGCTGGAACACAGTAAACCCTCAGAAAATATGTTCTGAATATTTATTCAGTATAAATAGTGAAATGTCAGGATTTTCACTTTTATGTCTCACCATTGCTTCAAACTCAGCAAAGCAGATTGAACTTGGATTTTTTTTTCTCTAGAAATAATCACCCCACTTGTCATTACTTTCTTAGCTCTATAATCCTCTGCTCATGGTAATTTGAAACTTTATTCATCAATTTTCATCTTCCATGGCTAATGCAACCCCAAGTTATATTGTTTTTCCTTTGAATAAGTATTGATATAATGCCTTTATCTTCTCTATTTGCACATCAGTGATTCCAATCCAGGACCTGCTCACTTTGCCCTGGATCCTGGGAAAAGCATCCTAGCTCTTTTCTCTAGCTCCTTTCCTACCCTAGTCCGTTCTGGCTTCTGTATATGTGAGGAAATTTAGAGTATACACCATCAGTTCACTCCTTCTTGACCTCAGATTTGTCTTTGCCTCTCTTCCTTTGTTTCCACATTCCTGACTTGAGTGCTCACAGTCCCACCTCTTCCCACATTCTGTAACCCTTTGTTCTTTTACATTTGCCTCTTTGCCACCATTGGTGTCTTTACTGTTACTTGTAAACATGCCTAAGATTTCCCTACTCAAAAATAAATTCTCTTGTTTATTCTGTTAAATCTTCCAAACTACTCTTTTATCTCTTAATTCTGGGACTTCTCCGTGATTCACTCTAATATTCTTGTTTTATGAACCACCCATCAGTCTTTATTCCCTTTGATTGACTTCCATCTCCTTCTACTATCCCACTTACAGTGTATAAAAGTGCTTGTTTTTAGTTGCCCAGGGAATTTTCATCAGAATGACCAGGTAAGAGTGGTCAGAATCTCAAACTAAATTTCTTCTCTACATTACCAAAAAGTAACATCCCTTTCCTCACTTTAAATTCCATTTCTCAAGTGTTAAAATTCAGTTTTTACTTATACTTCCCTTGGCACCCATATCCCATAGGAGTTTAGTCACCTCACTTCCTCCATAGACATAATCGAGATATATTATCTTCATTCTGTTTCTTTTATGGATCATTCCTTTGTTATCTTATTCCTGGACTACAGTATATTAAGATTTCTCCCTCCACTTTCTCTCCAATTCTTCTGCTAAATATAGCTTCCTTCATCACTGCTTAACTGTGTTCACCTGCTGAGAATCTCCTTCCGCTCCCAACTGCCTAGTAAAAGGTGTCATAAAGTCTCTCCAAAAATCTGTCTCAAGGAATATGAGTTGTGCCTCTAACAAGATGTTTAAAGCTGTCCTGCTCTGCTTCCCCTGGACCTGAATAAGATGGTCTGCTTTAAATCACGATGTAATTTAAGATACAACCTGTCTATAAGTTCAGACTGTAGAGTGCCATACTCAAATATCCTTAGTGTGCTCTGTTTTCTAACCTGTCTTCTTTGGTTGTATTTCTGTGTATTTCTACCTTCCTCACTATACTGTGAACTTATTTATAAAGATATGCATGCTGGTCTACTTTTTTTTTTTCCCTGCATCTCCCACTATACCTAGCATCATGTTCTACAACAGGTTTCAACATTTATATAATGAATAAGTAAATGGACTGTCAAAAACAAACCTTAAAATTCACCTAGTCAGTCCACTCAGCCCTTAACCTTCCTCTGCAACATCTCCCACCCAGAGTCCCCAATGAGCATGAATGTTGACGGTAAAAATTCTGGTCAGGTTGACAAGTTCAAAACTTTGAACTGGATGTGAGGAGAGAAGAAATGTCAACAGGAATAGGAACAGAAGATGTGAAGATTTGAAAGTAGTTAGGAGTTTTAGGTAGTTGTTGCTTAACTATATTACATACAGACATCAGAGTACACAGGGATTTAGGCATTATGAGTGGTAATAAAGTGGGAAAAGAAGATTACTTGTAAGAAATGTTGTGTTGAAAGATAGTGGCAGTATGACTGGAGCTGCAGGGGATTGTGCTGAGTAAAGTAAGTCAAGAGAAAGACAAATACTGCATAGTTTCTTTATGTGGAATATAGAAAAACAGACAAAACTAAACCAAAATAAACAGAGCATGTGATCACAGGCTGAAGGCTTCTAGAAGGGGATTCTGGGAACAAAGGAAGAAGGGGGCCCGGTGGTGTATGATAAAGGGATAGGGTGCTTTGAATGGTGGGGAGGGCGTAGTAACATAGATCTGAGGAGGAGTGAACCTGTTCTCTAAATCATGTACAGTGTTGTAAACCAATGTTATGGCAATAAAAGAGAACAGTGGACAAGAAATATTTTTGTTTTGATAGACTGTAAAATATTTTAACAACTTGTAGACTTAAAATTCCTTAAAGAATGAAAGAAAAAAAAAAAGGTTGGATAGTAAGTTGGAGTAAAGAAGTGGGACAAAATTACCAAAATTATTATTTTTGAGAAGAGAGAACTCGGGAAATAGGAGTGGAAAGAGTAGGGGGAGAGCAATCCTCTGGGAGGAAGAAATTGAAGTCAGCAATTAGATCCAGAAAGGCACAAAGAAGCAGCAACATTGATGAAAAGCATATCAGGATGTGTCCTTTGGTGTGAGGATACTAAAAAACGTGTGGGGCACGGGTTTTAGAAAATGTAATAGTAATTAATAACATAAGAATAAAAGTATTGCTAAAAAAGTGTATATAGCCCCAAATAAGATGGCCAGCTACATATATAAGCCAGGCTAGTTTGTGAAAGGCTTAAATTTACTTCGATGTTCTTTAATTTCTCCTTTTGGCACCTCACTGCCAGTTACACCATGAATTCTGGGTCTCCCTCTGCATCACATATTTTATTAAATAATATCTGATAGGCTGCTACAATTTTTAGAAATAGAAAGGATCTCACATATGGTCTCACCCAACCCCCCTTTTTCAGTGGAGAAAACTGAGTCAGCAGAGACTCCCCAGAGGTCATGCTACTACTTCACAGCTGGCCAACACTCAAGCCAAGCCACCACCTGCCTTCTGCACTGCAATTTGAGGAGCTATGGATTTTTTTAAGCTATGACAGCAAT
The DNA here is from genome assembly GCA_019455555.1 of Galemys pyrenaicus. Classification (NCBI taxonomy): domain Eukaryota; kingdom Metazoa; phylum Chordata; class Mammalia; order Eulipotyphla; family Talpidae; genus Galemys; species Galemys pyrenaicus. Next base: position 1,625,541 of record JAGFMF010011942.1, on the reverse strand, counting down.
TATTGTCCCTACTGAGACTGCTAGGGAGATCCAAGTACAGAACTAGGCCAGTCAAGCGAAACACCACATTCAACAATTTCTTACATTACACTGGGATGGGGGACTCTGTTCTTAAAATCCAAGTGGCTAGAGGCAGGCATTCCAGAGGCCTGGTGTGATGACAACCACCAAGCTGTTGCCTATATTTCTAATGGGCTTGCTGCCTCTCCATGCACTGTTGTCTGAGCTTAATCATCCACAGAAAATGATGTAATCAGTGTTGCATCCTGGATGTCCTCAGACAATAATGGGAAGTCTGTGACATTGTATCATACTGAACACACACATGTGCGGGGCACGCAACAGAAAAAAAGACAGTCCTTCCTAATGCTGAAAGGTATTGTGATTCCTTGTGCACCTTTTTTGTTTAGAATCATTTCACTTTCCCTCCCTCCCTCCCTTTCTCTCCCCGACAAACCCCCCGCCCCGTCACTGATTGAGACCTTATTTCTCAGCTTCTTGTTTTTCTTATATTTTTTGCTCTACTTTCAGCTTATTGTATGGCCCTCCACAAATGTGCAATATACTGTGTTTTCCCTTCATTTTGCATTGATTCTTTAGGATAGTTATATTTGGGTGAGACCTTAAGCGGTGACGTTTTATGAAATACTATATAAATTCTAGACCCAGTGCTTAAGGTGACTGAATTATTGCCCATTGAAAGCAACTAACATTGGAATGATCTTATAAGCATTTAAGTACCCATTGTATGTATATATATATATATATGCACACACACTTTGTATACATACCCATATGTATACATATGGAGTTCCTACTGTGTGTTAGCTATAACTGTTCATTGTATAAAAAGCTTGTATTTTGCTTTAAAATCAAGAAAAATTTAATTCACTACTTTATAGCTCAGTAGTTTTGTTTGCTATCACTTTTACAATTTGCAGCTCGCTTACATTAACAATTACCAATTAAGCCAATGTTGATGAGTGCCTTACTGAAACAGAAGACTAGCAGTCTGTCCATTTAATGTTTCTGAGAAATTCAGCATAAGGGAGGGTTTTTCAAATGTTTTGTAATCAAAAATATAAAAATACTAATTTTTTTAAAATTACAAGCTGGATATTTTTTAGCATGTATAACTATTTAGAACAGAATATTTCTACCCCAATTTAGTTGTAGGAAGGTGGCATGGAATCTTGCCTTTGCTTGTTGTGTTAGTGCAGTGGGCCCCTCAGATCATGCAAGTAATCCGGGACCTTAGAAATGTTTCCAAACTAAAGATGCATAATTGTGGTGGCCCATCTGGCCTGATTTTAGCATCTTAGTATTTCACTAAAACTCTACAGTAGCCTGGGCAGAGATAGAAGAGCAAAAATTTTGTGCAGCATACTTGTTTAAGAAATGTTTCATGAATCAATGCTGATGTTTTGTCAGGGCACAGAGGATGAGAATTCTATAGCATTTGATCCCAGTGGCAGGTAGTGTTTTGACTGGATCAGCTAGCCTCCTTCCTTCATTCTGATTTTTGCTACTATGGGATGTGGGACTAAAGCCTAGGGAATAGCTTGTACAAAAAACAAACTAATGAATGGTTACAGTGCTTGGTGATTAGCAGCAAAGAAGGCTGTATGTGCAACTGCATCGCTCGTTCTACGCCTTTTGAACGCTGACCCCTTGCTTACTTCATGGACTTTCACAGGGTCCCCCGTTTACATGCTTGGTTTAATGCTGCCCTGTTTCCACCTTGAAGTCCTGAATTTGATTTTGAACACAAGGCCAATTGTTTCGATTTGCAATAACCCACAAATTAGGTAGTCAGTCCCGTCCCTCATTTCCAAAGATTTGGGCTAATTGTTTTTGCATCATCATGAACTTGGTATGAGAGCCCAATAAACATTTAGCATGAATAAATGAGTGACTTTTTAAAACTTTAAATAAAAGCAATTGACTTGAGTGAGTTCATTCAGTTTTGCTGCAATGGGAATGGGGGAAAGGTACTTTTTTAGAAAAATTTAAAATAATAATAACCTAAAATAGTATAACTAGTACCTATGTTTCTATCACAATGACAGTCTTTATTCTATAGATTTAAAGCGTTTATCTGTTGGCCTCACCTCTAAGCTCTTTTATATCCCTACCTAGTCTTGGGGAGCCAAAGCACTACCATAATGGTGCGTTGTCCTTGTATTTGTTGTTCCTTTACAATGCCAGAATAACATATAGTAATATATCTCATGTGAGTGTAGATTTTTAGCATTTATATAGAGGATATGAAAAAGTATCATTCTGTGCGAGTTATCAATATTTTGCTAGTAAAATCTAGCTACATGAACATATGTCCTCTGGTTCATCCATTTCTCATTACCGCATGCAGCAGTAATGAAATCTCCTGTCCTGCTCTGCTGCTCTGCTAGGTGAGATTGTTCAGAGCAGAGCTGGAGAAGCTTTCCCCAGTACTCGTGGTTCTGCCACTGCCAGTGATAAAAAGCACTAGCTGAGTGACATTGGACATGCTGTGATCTTTTGACAATCCATTCATATTCACATAATTTTTAGAATTGGATTCATATTTTCTATCACTTGGGATGTTTTGCTGATACATGAAACCTATTGTGATAAAGCCATAAAATATGGTTGAGTTTTTTATTACTTTGCGATTTTATGTATTAATGTGAAACTAAGCAAATGTGTAACAGTGATCTTGAATTTGCATTGTTTGACTTTTTTCTTTGTACTGTTAGCTTAAATTTGGTGATGACTATTTTCATAAAGGTGGAAAATTTCACCTTTAAAATGCAGTCTTGAATGCATGTTAGTATCTCATGTTCCTCTTTTATAAAACTGATACTGCACACCTTCCATCAGGGAAAGTGGCTTAAATAAATGCAGTTATAAGACTAAAAAATCAAGAATTCATAAAATGATGCTGATCCTTTATGCATAACATTCATTGTATTTCAATTTTCATTTTTCCAGGTAGCAAATAATAGAGCAGAGAGGCTGTAATTCTGTCAGACTGCCCTGCATAGTTCCCCTAACTTGCAATTAGTAATTAAAAGTACAAGTGATCATTTTTTTCATGTTCTCTGCAAATTAACAAATCTAACAGAGACGAATACTAAATATAGTCTTCAGAGTATGGGAATCATGATGGGCTTGAAATAACGTTTTGAATCTCCTTGTGTTTTTAAAGCATTTAAGTTTGATTTATTTCATAGATTTTATACAATTCGCTATAGAGAAAAGGATAAGGAAAAGAAATGGGTTTTTCAACTATGTCCAGCTACTGAAACAATTGTAGAAAATCTGAAGCCCAATACAGTTTATGAATTTGGAGTGAAAGATAACATAGAAGGTGGAATTTGGAGTAACATTTTCAACCACAAGACTATTGTTGGAAGTAAGTATCTGGAACTGTTTCAGTAAGCTTTCTTCAATTTATTTTCCCTAATTCTCAAAGTTTTAATTTTGTTAATAGTTGTATAATATGATAATTTACATCTCTAGTACTTAAGAAAGTCCAAAGTGAACAGAATTGATTGAAAAATTGTATATCAAGTCTTTATTTAATTAATAGTAGTTTTTTAAAAAGTAATAAATATTTGCATTAGTGAAAATTAACTGGCCATTGTAAGCCAATTTAAACCAACCCTTGACTGGTTGAGCACCAGAAAATCATTGATGTGTGCAAATGTTCAGAATGGAAATCTGGGCACATTTAGAATTGGACATAAAGACATGAAGAAGTCCTGAGCTTGTTTTTTATTACCCCTTTAGTCATTGTTGGAATCCGTGTTTGAAATGATAGTAAATAAAGTAACATACCCAGGTTAGAATGGTGCTCTTCACAATGATTTAGAATTAATTCAGGAAAAAGAAGAATGAAGATAATGTCACTTACCCCTTGTTTTTTGTTAGGTAAAAACAAAGTTAATGGGAAAATCCAGAGCACCTCTGACCAAGTCCACTCAGTGGTATGTATCAGATTACTTTTAAGAATTTTTTTTAAAAAGTCTCTGCATTGTTTTTTAAACAATAGTCCTGTTATAAGCTACCGAAACAGAATTAACTGACATGAGATGTTGGGTAAAATACTTAGTCTTAGAGATTAGTCTTTTTAGGAATGTGGAAGCAGAAGGTATGAGATTAATTCATCTTTAATTTGTCTAAAGCTCTAAAAATTCTGATAGTCAATACACATACTGTAGTATTTCATTAATTTCAGGAACTTTGAAGCTCTGCTTCTATCTCCTATCCTGTGTATTTTTTTCACTATAAAATTTCGAAAACAGACTGGTACGTGCTCTGGTTACATTGCTACTGTCAAATCCTTCCCCTATGTTCTATTGGTTTGTTTCAGAGCTAAGGCTTTTCAAAATTGCAGCAACTAGTTTGGTTTCTTTAAATACATTGCCTGCCTTCCTTTCTCTCTTACCTATGATACTGAAAATTAAGACCAGTATAAAAGCCATTTATGGTCTACTGTTAAAACTTAAGAACATTTATTTCACTTCTATTTTTCTGGTGACTAATAAGCAATTCCCTCTTAATTTGTCTATTAGACATTTGCATTTTCCATCTAATGTCCCTTAATTTTAGTTTGTGATTATCAGACATCTCATTTTATTGAATGGTTTAAAGACTTTAGATTAGGGGCCTCCTGGTGGCGCAGCGGGTTAAGCAACGCATTATGAAGCAAACCGCAGCCACTGCAGCACGAGTTTGATCCCTGCCTCCGGCCAGGGAGGGGACCCATATGGCACAGCAGACCTCTCCTGCCTCGCCCACTGCTGCCCTCGGCTGTGTGTTTCAGTCAGTCTGCCTGTTCTGCTCCCCGCTCTGTCTGGTGAATCCTCTCACCTCCCGCGACTCTGGCCTGTACCCCAGCTCTTGTATGCATAAATAAATAAATCTTTAAAAAAAAAAAGACTTTAGATTAGAGATCCTTTATGATGTTACCTAGAAAAATTCTCAAATTTATCAATTTCATTTATAGGAATTTTTGAAATAGTCACTTCTGAAATTGACTTAATAAAATTATTTGTCTTTTCCATTGCATCTCCATAATTGCATTATATTTTAGAAAGCCCTTCCCTAGCTGAAGAATAAGCCAGCCCCATGTTTTTTATTAATTTTATGAGTGTTTTGATTTTATAAAAATTAAATTCCAAACTGTGCAGGTTTTGTTTTGCTATGTACTAAGGTTCTGTGTTGAGTAGGTGATATATTCCCCCAAATCTTTAACCAGTTGACCCTGTAGCAAATAATGAACTGTGCCACTTCCAAGGTTTCTTTGGCTTTGTTTCTCTTAAATCCAGTCAGTATTGTGTAGGAAAAGTAAATCTGCTCTATCTCAAAGGCAGGAGTTGTTTTTTCATCATCTTCTAGAACAACCCTTACTCTTGAGGATGGTTCCTAGGGAAACTTCTCTTTTCCATTCCTTTGGCTGTCATGCTTTATCTTACATGTGACTTGATGTCATTTCACTCCTTTTCAGAGGTTGCATCGCCACACTTTATATTTCTTTCTGCAGAATATTTCATTTAGGGTGAGTTAATCAGGAAGATTGGGAAAGATGACATTTTATCCCAAGGAATTTAATTTCTTTTTCACATCATAAGTAGCCATGACAAGAAGGGCCAGGAAGAAACTTCCTGCATTTATGATGCAGAGCCAGACATTTTATCACTTCAAGCTGTGAGGTGGAGTACCCCCCAGCTCCAGCCAGCCTTGATGAACCATGGTTTGAAACTCTTGGTTATTTCCAAGGGAAAACCCGAGTTGGTTGAAAAGATGTAAAGCTTCTTTGTGAGGCTTACTTCATTGTTACCTTTCAGACCACAGAAAAAATGCTTCATAAACTGACGTGTGCCTTGCATAGCTCTGGAACATAGTATTATTGAAATGGAACCACTGAAGATTGTCTTTGATTTCTTATATGGTCACTTAGAATTGATTCTGAAAATTGGATAATTTTGAGGTATATTTTCAAAAAAGTCACTATTTAGACATTCACCCATCGCTCATCATCCTGATCTTAAAAGGCAGTATTTCAGGAGATATGAAATGAAATCCAGATGTTTTGTTTTTAAGCCCAAACACATTTAAAAATGTCTTTATTCCTGTTTATTTGCCAACATCTATGCCTTATATGCAGCAAAACCCAGTAACACCTTTGCAGCAAAACCCAGTAACACCTTTCAAAGAAAGCTATTTAAGATGGGAAAATCAATTTGAACTTTTAGGCTATCATTTTTTAAAGATAGTTTATATTTAGGTTAAAAATTTGAATGGAAAAGACATCCCCACTTAGGCATTTGGTTACATTTTATTTTGTGATTCATGTTTTCATGCATCCTGGCATATGTTCTCCAGACACTTATGCCAAGAACAAGGACATGTAACAGGGGTTCCTTTGGTGGTTTATACCTTTGTTCTGCCAGTTGTTGAATAGCATCAGTATAAATCCTCTCAGTACCTGTAGAAAAATCAGAGAAAATGTTTATACATAAACAAAACTATGATTCTTTCTACATGAATGACATCCCTTGAGATTCATGTAATTGAGACAGGAAAAACACTTTTATCATGATAACTTTGCTGTTCTGTCCATTTTGAGGCTCTAGAATGTATTTTTAATGAAAGTACTATATAAAAAATTTAATAAAAGGGCCTATTTTAATACACGATGTCTATACATAAAAATAAACCTAATTATTTCACTAGCCAGAAATTTTGAAGTACATAGCTTTAATTAATATTTTAAATTAAGTAATCCAAATTTCCTTAGGTTCAGTGTTACCCTGAACAATGGTATGTATTTTCACCCTTTGACTCTTCCATGAGAGGTTCACACATCTCTTTTTAATTCTATTCTTCGCAAAAAGCAAAATGGCACCTGTTTTCAGTGTTGAGCTCTCAGCTAGCGAGTAGGGAGAAGTACTGTATCATTGTAGCCTGTACTGTTATGTTATGTGCAATGAATATATCAGATGTTACTCAGTTCTTAGCAAACCTTGTCCTAAGCATAAATTCTGAAAATGTGTATCTTGAACAAGTTATACCAAAGGCATATGTCTGATTCCTTCCTAGCTGATCCAAAATATAAAGACTTTCGTAAGTAGGATGCTAGATTCACTTTTAGCCAGATATTGGATTGAATAAGTATGTTTTGTAACTTTTGTTAGAACATCCTAAAAAGGAATTAAAACCAGAGTGTAATATGCCAACGTTCTTGTGTGGTTTGGCCCTTGAGTCATTAAAATTTGATTTTGAATACTTAGTCATTCCCCAAATGGACAGTTTCTCTTTAACTCAGGGTCAAAATTAAAGCAAAATCTGCAATGTTATACACACACACACACAAACAAAGCAAAATGGACAAACTGGTAAAGAATAACTGCACAGACTAGCATTCTGGTGTTATCACAAATTTTATTAAAGTTAATTATCCAAATGTCAGAAGGACGTTTGTGTAATCAGAGTGAACTACAGCCTCGTGGACCTCCTACTGCTGTGCTTACTTCTAGATGCCCCCAGACTTTCCCCAACCAGCTACGAAGCAGACCGAATTTGTGTTCAGAGACATTGCTTTCATCACTTCAGCATCCTTTTCCCATTGAATTGCACCAATTGGACATTCAAATAAACTGTCCCAATAGAAATGGTAAAAATAAATTTCCTGAGCCATTCAGCTACTCAGGTTATAATCCAACCTGGGTTCTTAAGAGAAAGAATATCTCAAAATTCAGAAAACGACAACAACAACTAATGTCTTATAGGGCAGGAGTGTGGAATATATTTAATTAGTTCCTGGCACAGTAAGTGTTCAAAAATTGTTGCTGAGTGAAGGGAGAGTTGAAGCTAAAAGCTGAGAAAAGAAGTGGTGATGGAGGTTTGCAGCTGGAATAGGAGTGAGCAAGCTGCAGAGAAATAGAGATCCAGCAAGGAAATGGACTGAGAAAGAAAAGTGGGACCAGGTTGGGATTGGTGGACAACAAACAAAATTGTGCTGAGCCCATAGCAGTGGGAGTGCAGGCCTTGCACTGCCTCATTCCCCATTTCCGTGCTCCAGCGAGAGTTCTCTACACATGGACAAGTGCCCAAGACAGCAAGCTTGGGTGGCAAAGAAAAGCTAGTGGTAGCTTTTTTTCATTTTATACATATTTTACATCATTTTTCATTTTTGTACAGTGTATATTTCTCAACCCCGTGTAATTCCCATCACCAATTCACCCTGCACCATCACCATAGTCGCTCATGCTCTTCCCATTTTCTTCCTTCTCCCTCCTCCTCCCCTCGGGAATATCTCAGATTTAGTATTGTCTATTGATTTTGATTATTTATTATAATTGATTTTTTCCCCTTAGTCTCTTGTTTGTTTCCTCTATATTCCTCCTATAAACGACACAGGGGTAGTTTTTTGAAATCACTTCAATTTTAAGCGGATTGTTACTTGTTAAACACTCTTTGGTTGGAAATGATCATTTACTCATTTCTCAAGGATCCAGGTAGCAGGTGTTTCCCTACACTTGTATAAAGTAGATGCAAAAAAAGGATTCACACCGTAGATTTCTTGTTAGGGATTTTAGAGTGTGTGCATAGACATTTGGGGCAGGAGGACCTTCGTGATGTCCTTCCTCTTGCTCATTAGTCCAGTCTTGGTGCATCTTGGAACTGCAGATTAGGCAAGAGAGCAATTATCAGTCTAGAAATAATTGGACTTTTCAGCTAAATGACTTTCCTATTTTTTGGCAGCACACATTGTACATATAGTCTTATCGGTGTAATAGAACATTGGTCTGTATTCCAGCAAGGAAAGAGAAACTTTGTTCCATGCAAGTCACATGTGGAATATTTTCCATTTCTCCTGATCAAAATAAGTTTATTCAAAACCAGCTATTACAGCAAAGAAAATAAAAATTTTGGATAATGTAATTCAAAGGACATCAACATGTAGGCATTTCTGCTATAATGTCAGATGTCTGAAAAACTACATTCTGCAAAATTTGCAAGTAAACAACAGCACTGGTAGGGTAGAGGACAAGTGATTTGAAAGTCTATGAACTATAGTCATAGCTCTAACAAAAACATGTAATGGCACCTGGAGAAGTAATGTGGCTTCTATTGCGAGTGGTTTCCATGTGACCAGAAATTGCCCCCTTGAGCATTAAAAATAATACAGGATGTATGCTGACAGCCCTTTTGCTGGAGGAAACTAGAAGTCAGCAAGTGAGGCAGCAATGTGACCTAACTCTTCCTCTCTGGGAAAGGCCTGTGTACAAGTGCTCATGTTTAATTTTCTTAGGATAAAGCTATAAGAGGGCTTGCTGCTAGTGTGACATCATAGCTGAGTTCTTGGTTTTTTTTCCCCCTGCTAAAGTTTATACTTCTACTACTCTCCTCCCCTTGCCTGAAAAAAAAAATGTATCATTTATATTTGCATCATTCTTAGATCTACAGTGTATGAGCATGTAGTAGCTGTATGGGCATTCAATTAAAATAACTTTTCCTGATTATAATGTATTTATATCATGCATATTTTTCTACTTTATTAAATAGCTGTCAAAAATTTGAGCCATAAATTAAGAAAACCTCTGCTGTTAGAAAATGAGGTTTTTAACATAGTGATAATAACCACCCTTATACATAAATAACCAATTACCTGTATCTTTCATTAATTCCTTAGGCTAGATTGCTAAGGAGGACATCACTGGGTGCCCTGGTCCTTTAGTGCTGCTACAGCAAAAATACCATAGACAGGGTTGTTTAAATAATAAACATTTATATCTCACAATTCTGGATGTTGGGAAGTTCAAGATCAAGGCACCAATAAGCCAAGAATCCACTTCTTGGTTCATGAATCGCTGCCTTCTCCCTGTGTCCTCACATGGTGGAAGGGTGGAGGGAGCTCTCTGGAGTCTCTTTTACAAGAGCACTAATGTTATCCATCAGGTTTCCACCCTCATGACCTAATCACTTCCCAAAGGTTCCACCTCCTAATGCCATCACACTGGGGATTAATTGTCAGCATATGAATAGGGGGTTGGAATACAAGCATTATTATATAGCACTGGGTACATACCACAAAAGTAATATGATGATAGCAATCTGATTTTTTTGTGTGGCTTTCAAGCCTGAGGACCTTTATTTAAGAGATAATATAGCCAACAGTCCACTTGGTACGGTGGCCCTTCTTTGTTAAGGGCACTCATATTGTTGATTAAAATGTCAGCATGTTGCTCAGTCTCTTGCTCACAGCTGTGAGCATCTATGTGTCAGTGTCTCCCTTAAGCACATTCTGGATTATCAGCATATCTGGCACTTGGCATATCTATGTCATATATACAGGGTAAATCAAGTGCCAAAAAAATTGATGTCATTCTTGTCCTTTTAACTCAATCATCTGTCTGCGTATTTGCTGCCTTTGTCCTAACCTGTCCCCAGGTCTTCCTCTTGACTGTTCCTTGGCCTCACAGTTGAGTCCAGTCATGGCTCCACTTTAAATACTAACCTGTCCCCAGCTGAAGCCATTCCCTGACATCACAAGCTCCCGTGGCACTTCAGGAGAGGGAAAAATGGCTCCTGGAAGCTGTCCCTCTATGCCCAATTCTGAGGTGCTTTGTGCACTGAAACACTCAGACCCTGGGACAGAAATGTCAATCTGAGTCTCAGCTCCACTGCCCTGGGTGTGAGGTCTGCAGCAGCTGCAGCAGTTGGGGATACTTGCCTGCTGTTAATTGGTTTTTAAAAAATAATATATAGCATAACTTCTTTTGTAACGGTCAATATAAAGACAATATGATGGGGTTATATCTCATTAAATAAAAATAAACTAATATTCATTCTAGAGAACATAGTTCCTTGTGAGTTTCTAAGTTAATGAATGAGAGTTCTGAATAACACAACTCTGTCAAATCTCTGGACATTTGTGGGGAAAGCCAGTGAGATCATTATTACAATGATCTGTGCTACAGATCATTCCAGAAACTGTCAAGCTGGTGTCATAGGAGACAATTTTGGAGACCAGAAAGCCTACTTCCAGTTATTTGATTCATCTTTTTTTTAAAATGAACACTAACTCAAAGCTCATTTTCTCCCTCTCTTTTCAGCCAGCATATGTCCCAAGGAAGATAATCCCGGTAACAATTATCAAGCAAGGTAATTTATCTTGAGTCTTCTCTGGATAAATATTTAGAACCATTTAATATATAAAATACACTTTATAACTGAGGTGATTGAACACAGCATATACTTTTCAATTTTTTTTCTGGTGATTCTTTTTTCAGAAAGACCTCAAAGAAATTAGTATGGTCTAGTACATTAGAAGTTAATATTGTAGATAATTTTAGCTCTTGGACCAATAGGCCATATCTTTGACAAATCATATTTGTTGGACAATTAGGGACAGAGCAACCATAACAAGTATTCAAAAAAGTTAAAACATATGACTTTGCTATGATAACATTAAGTTACCATAGATGAAGAAAACCATTAATATTTGGATTATTGAACTGAAAACTGACTTAATGGTTACTTTAGGGAAAGTAAAGATATTTAGGTTTCTATACCCAGTTTTGATTTTCAATTATTCAATTTATTGAAATGTTTATTAAAACTAATCCATTATTTCCAGAAAATTTTTTGGTAGATGATATTAGACATTAAAATAGTTCTTTATTTTAAGAAAACACAATGTCTCAAGTATACTCTCAAAACAGGGTCAGATATGAGATTATTCAGAGATTTATACTGGATAACTTTCTCATTTTGTGCTAGTTCTTTGATTTGGGTAAGCTAAAGGGCATAGAATTGAGGAAGGAACTGTTTCAACCTCATTGGAATGGAACACTTGGGAGGAATAGTCTTTCATTACTTAAAGGTGTTAATGGAAGAAGTGCCTTCTAGTGCTTATGTTGGCTAGGTAGTCAGCTAGACGAGTTGCTTTCTGTTGGTTAATAAAGTTAAATCAGGGTGTCTCTGATTATTTTCTTCCATCAAATATTGTGATTTCTTTTATTTCAACAGTGATTCAGAATGTCACTCACAGGGCTTCAACTAAGTCCCCAGATAAGATTCCCTATGGAGGAACAATCCTGGGTGAGTGTCTTCAAATTTTACACCTAGATTAAGCAAACCAGAATTTTTTTTTAATCATAGAATCCTTAAGAAATTTTGTACTGTAATCAGATTGTTTAATTGGTATCAGTTCATTCCTTTCAGTGTGTAGCATCCTGGCTTGTCTGTTCTGGGATAGGAGTGGACCCCTGCTACCTCTGTCATGGTGTGTGAAACAGTCCTGCCCTTGCCTGATGGGAAAGGATCCCATCCTACCTGCCCCATAACATTCCTGGAGTTATGAAAGTTCCTCATATTGAACTGCTCTTTTAAAATTATTAATAATAATAATGAAGTTTTTGTTTACCACACATCTGAAGATGACACTTTTTAGTTTTTGAGTCTTTGGATCAAAAATCAGAAGATTTTAGTAGTTCAGTTCTAAATGGAAACAGATTCTGTATAAAAGGTGCATTGATTTTTTTCCCAACATTTTTAAGTGTAGGTTAAAATTAAACTAAGGGCTAAGCTTCATAGTTTCTGGTATCTGATGCTCTTTGCTTTCTTTTGTATCATGAAGCATTTTCCTCATTTCTATTTTCTTGCAGTTCATCTTATTATTCCAGGGCTTAATGAAACCACCATAAAACTTCCCACATCCATGATGTTTGATATTTCAGATGCAATCAAGACACAATTAGGTAAGCAGCAAAGGTTCTGTATTTGAACTTGGTGATAACAGAGTACCAGCACTGATATGGATAGCCAAAGAATCTTGCAAATGAGCTGTTTGGAGATTGCAAAGGGACAGAGAGAAGAAGAGACAGGGATGCATATTTTTGATGTAAGATGTACAATCCTATGGAACACAGTATGATAATTACTCAAAAAATGAAAAATAAAGTCACTGTTTCCTTAAGTGGAATTCCCAGAAGCAAATCCACTTATGAGGATATACCCAAAAGAACTGAAAGCAGGGAATCAGAGATATTTTACAACCATGTTCATAGCACTTTTCACAATAGCTAATACATGGAAGCAACCTAAGTGTCCACTGACAGTGAGTAAATATGCAAAATGAGGTATGTACATATGATGGAATATTGTTCAGCCTTAAAAAGGAAGGAAATTCTGACAAATGCTGCAATATAGATGATCCTTGGGAACAGTAGGATAACTGAAAAGTCAGTCACAAAAAGATGCAGTAGGATCCCACTTAATGAGGTCCTTATAAGTTTCATCAAATTCACAGAGAAAAAAGTAGGGTGGTGCATGCCAGCGACTGGAGCTTGGGGATCATTGAAGTTGCGCTTCAATTATTATGAGTTTCATTTTTATATTATGAGAAGAGTTCTCGAAATGGATGGTAATGATGGTTGTGCAGCATTACAAATGTGTTTAACACCAGCGAAACGTACACTAAAAAATGATTAAGATGGTACATGTTATGCAATATATATTTATCACAGTGGAAAAAATAACCCATAAAGGGCAGGGATTTTGGAGTATTGGAGGTAATCATATAAATCACATTCTGTAGGGAAATACTTTACATTAATATAAAATATATTTATGAAAGAATGAAAATTTGCCAAGTTATCTAAAATATATACATTTATATGATTATAATTTTTAATACAATGGTTATTCTAAATTATGCTTATTAAATTGAGATATCAAGGGGGCACTATGTATTTTCCATGAAAATTGATATAAAAAGTTCTATTAGAATTATGTACTTGAGACTGTTACTACTTCTTCCTTCTAAAAAGAACCTAATATGATTTTAGTGTTTAAAAACACAAAACATAACAGTTTGAAAAAATAAGTGGACTATGTTAATTGTTGCATTTGTGTGTCAAATTAGACTGATTTCCTTCTATAGCAAAGGATCTCAAATTTGCTTTAGCATCAGGCGCCCTGGAGGCCCTGTGAACAACAGATTTGCAGGCCCACGGCCCCAGAGTTACTGAATAAGTAGGTCTGAGGTGGGGCCTGAGACTGAATTTTCACTGGTTCCAGGAGAGAACTGATGCTGCTGCTCCAGTGCCCCTCTCAAGTCCCTGGACAGTGTCTTTGGCTATTGACAAAGAGAGGAGTCATCATAGCAGGGTGGAAAATGAACAAGACTTACAAGTGCAGAACCCTCTCCTTGCTCTAGACACTTCTGTGAATTTGAGCGCTTCTGTCACTGAATCCTCACATTAGGGATGCTGACAGAGACCCGTGCAACATTTTCTCAACATATGTTTAGCAGGTGTTAGTGCCAGAATTGCAAGTTGCTGGGGTTTATGCTGGTGTATCTAGACAGACATGCGGCCTGTCAGACTGACACCTCATGCTTGGTCATTCCTTTTGGAGGGCCTGACCTGTCCTTTAAGTTGATGCTTCTTTGAGGAGGAAAGGATAGAAAAGGTAACAAATAAGATATAAGAAAAAGATGTTTTTCAACCAAGCAATCAAATAACAACTCAACAAGATTAAAAGATTAAAGATAAACCCAAGGGACCATGGGGGTGGATGGAGGGAGGGGAGGGCAAAGACGGTGATGAGATGTAAAGAGCACAAGGGACTGAGGTGGCGGTGCACGGGTGAAATGGTGGTGGGAACCAACTGGGGAAAACAAACGATATCAAATGCAATTAAATATAATAAAAAAAAAAGAAGAAGAAGTTTTTAATTAAATAAATGAACTGGGGGCCCAGTGAGCAGACAGTCAAGCCAGGTCTTGCCAGGATCTCTGTGCTCTACAGGACACTCAGCTTGGGGATCCTCCTTGTCAGTTGATGTTGCTGACAAGCAACATCAGGGGTTCCAAATTTTGATGTGTCCTTCTTTTCTCTAATTCTTCTTTTAGGTGTAGGAACATGTGGAAATGTTCAGGCGTTCTGGCAACACAATGCCAGTCAATAAGTAAATAGAAGAGCACTGAACTGGTAGCCTATTAGCCTTAAACTTTTTTTTTTTTACGATTTTGTTTAATTTTTAAATTTCCACTATAAGGTATTTATATCTTATGTATCTTATACCTGTTAGTCCTGTAGTGAGTTACTCCAAGAACATGGAAAATTAACTCTAGGCTTCATTGCCTTAATGTGTACATCAGACTTGATCACACCTCCCCTTTAGCTGTAAAACCAGTGACTCAATTCTACTTTATTTAAATGTTGTGCTGTGAGGAGGCTACCAAACTAATTTCCCTCAGTGAACCAGGGATGGGTCAGAGCTGAGGACTCCAGCATCCCCTGATTCTCTGTCCCCAGAATCTAGATGCTTTACCCTGTGCCTGGAAAGACCTTTTTTGAAAGAGAAAAAAAGGGACCTACTAATCCCTTATGGATTTGGTCCCAAATCCATCTGTCAGAATTACAAAAGCCAGGGTTTATGAAGGAGACCAAAAATCAAGCAGAGCTTTTTTTCAGACTGTTGCTGTCAGTTTGGAACTGGAAGGTGTTCTGTTACTTTGTCCTTAGTCTGGAGTGGTGTTTCCAAAATGTTGGTGATTTTGCAAAGTTCCTGATGCTACATTAATACTAATTCAGCCTTTTTGTCTTCTTTAATTTAGAGAACTGAACAGTGAGTTATTTTGCTTTTGCTTTGGTCTTTTGATGTCTGCTAAAGCTTCTGGATTGAGTGTGATTTTAATGAGAAATAATTAAATGTGAAAATCAAACACCCTTTTAATTCTAGAGAAACACCTATCTTAATGCTCTTATGCATGGAAAAGATTGATAGTATGTTTGATTATGTTATATTGAGTATTGTTAATGTCTACTAAATTCAAGTTAAGTCCTACCCACCAAATGTACCATCTTCACAGATGATGTTTATAGAATCACATTTTAAATTTACTGTTTTTATAATGAGTGTGAGCATAAATAATTCTTTATACTATCAAGGGAGAAATAAACTTTCCTGAAGTAATTTGCCACTGCCACTTGGCAACGTCCCATTTCTTAAGGGGGTAAATCCTAAGAATAATTCCTCCATTCCAGCAGGCTCTTCATTGGACCAGTAAATTAATAGCTTTTGTTCACTTGGTGTAAATAATGAGATGTAAACAGAAAGCAAGTATTTCACACACATCTCCTAGGGACATAGAAAGAGCTTGCCAAAGCCAAGACTAACCCTGCCAAAAATTAAAGGAAACAACTGTGTTTAAAAAAAAAACTATACAGAAGAATGAGCTAAAAAGAAATCTCTTGGGTTTAGGTTATGATCTGATGGCATTTTACTTTGCTATTAGCAAGATTGCAGTTGAACATAAACACTGTAGGTGAGTGCCCGTGGGTTGACAGGAGACTGAAAAGGTCCCCCATTAAAATAAATCTCCCATCTACCAATTTCTCTGACACCTGAAGTGCCATATTTAGAACTATGACATGCCTATATAAAGAATTAGTGATGCATAAAAGGTATAATCATCTCTTGGAAGATAGTTTACCATTTTTTTTCTTCACTAACAGCCTAATATAGGTTATCATGATTGCCAGGTAATGGCATGTTTTAAATAGAAAGCGCTAAAGAAAAGTCAAAACGTCTAAGATCTGGAGGTTAAAAAAATAAGAGGTCCTAGTCACTCAGGAAACTACACTGCTCTTAAGCAGGGAAAAGGGATTAGCAAGGTATCCTGAAAGAGAAAGCACTGCTAAAAAAGAAACATTAAAGGAAAACTATATAATCCTCCACTTAAAAAAAAAAAACCTCCCTCTAGCACATACAAAATATTACAGAACCAGAGCTCATGAGAATCTGCAATTTGAATTCTTTTCATTCTAAATTTTTTCCTTTATATATATATGACATCAATTGTGGTCCCCATTTCCCACCACCATTTCACCAGTGTCATTCTAAAGAAAATTTTTAAATAGAAGTTATAAAATTATACTATGTTATGTTATTAGTGTTATCTTTGTTCTGCTCAATTAATTTGAATAGCAGTAAGCATTTCTGTTGCGTAAATATGCAGTGTACTTTATGTGCACATGAGTTCAAATCACATGCTTATACACTAGCCCTGAGACACTATTTCTAGCTTTAAAAATACTCCTGAACACAACTAGCTCTATGTAGTAATCAATTGTATACTGTCATAACACAGACAGATTAAAAACTGATTTGCTTTTATTAACATTGTGGAAAGGATGACTTTTATTATTATCTGTAAGTCTCTTACATGTAAATATTTTTTGTGCCTTTGTTAACTCAAAACAAGAAAATATCCTTTGCAACAGTGATGTGAACTGTCAAAGTGGTTACAAAATCTGCATCCTCAAGAAACTTTATGAGACCAGCTTTGATCACTAGTTCTCAACAGGGGGCAATTTTGTACCTTGGCATATAGTTGGTGATGTCTAGACATTTTGGTTGTCACAGTGGTGGAAATGGTGGGATCCAGTGGGTGAAGACCAGAGGTACTACTAAGCATCCTACAGCACCCAGCATCAGCCCCCACAACAAAGATTTATCCACTCGAAATATCAGCAAGTGCTAAAGGAGAGAAACCCAGGTTTTGTACAGCCTTAGGATTCTTAAAAGAAAATAAAAATCCCAACTGAATATATAAATAGTCCTAGGTGACATGATCAAGGAATTTCAAAAATGAATGCATGCTTTCATGTGACAGACTGTTTCAAGATTGTCTGTCATAGATTTAATGTGCTAAGTAAATGTCAGTTAATTCTAAGTATATTTTGAATATTCTAAGTATATTCTGTGGGAACATTTTACTCATTGGGAAACTCTGGTATAGAGATATACTTTCTTTGTGAAAGAATACTTAAATTTGGGGAGGATATTTCTGGAATCGCTGTCTGAAAAGAAAAAAAAAATGCCCCCAAGTTTGATTTTATTCTTTTCATTGAAGTCCCACAGAGACCAGAAAGAAAAGGTTTATGTTAACATAGATGGGATTGATAACTGTTGGTATTTTTTCCTTTTTTGCCATAGATGTTTTCAAATACTTAGTCTCCTATATGTGCTATTTGTGTTTCTTGAAATTTCAATGTCTTAATTATTATGTTTCTATTATACATATGGGAAAATTCTGGGTTTTTTTAAATTAGGAGTTCTTGAATATAAAATTCCAGGGAGTATTTTCATTGTCACCTGTTCTTTCCCAAGACTCTGTTTATGAATCAGGGTAACTTAAGATTTATCTAGTGTTAGGTTGTGATTTTGTCTTCATTCCAATGCCAATTTCTATCTTAAAGAATTACCTGGAGATATTAAGTAATTCTGAGATAGACATTGCCTCATACTAATCTTTGGTAGAAATTCACAATAAATTTGTGAACTAACTAGGAATAAGGGGTAAGAACAGAATGGATTTCTTGAAATAGCCTACTACTTGATTATGTTTTGAATGAATTATTTTTGGACATCATATTATAAGGAAGAGAGGTAAATTTTTTTTTCTGGATATTTTAGCTAAGAATGAAACCTTGGCATTGCCTGCTGAATCTAAAACACCAGAGGTAGAAAAAATCCCAGCACAGCCCATAACAGGTAACAAGATCCCTATGTTGTTTATTCTGAATGAATCAAAGTATTATTTTGACTGGTAAATGATCATCAAACTTGTCTCTTTTTTTTCCAGTGAAGAATTAGTAGGAAATTCATTTTGATCATAAGCACAGAGTGATAGGAAATTCTAGTTTCTCAATCTGATATTTGGTTGGAAAATGCAAACTGGAAATTGTTACCTTAACATTCTGAAATATTTTATACTAAAATATAATACCATGTTTTTGGCACTTTGACATGAAAATATGAAACCGTTTTAAATTTTTTCACTTTCACAAGTCATTTTAGCAAAATTCCATTATCCCTAGCAGAGCCATAGCTTGAATTCTGTGAGAGTACCCTGGAATCATTTAGTAACAAATACCTCTGGAAGATTAACACTCCTAGTGTAAAGACTATATAGTAGTTCAGAACACTTATTTGTTCCTTGAAAAATAAATGTGGTATGCTTTTTACCCATAGTTTATCAGCCGTTACTAACAAACATTCAGCATTTCTTCTCTGAGTGATCTGCCCAAGTCCTGTCCACTGGGGACACATTATTCCCTGAACTACAGTGTTTGCCAGAGCAATACCACTTCATCCAGGACTTGGTGAAACAGACTCTGGCAAGAATTCTCCAAACCCACATTTAGCAAAGTAACTCTAAAGTGAGTTTTTAACTAATAAAACTGTCATAAATTGAAATACAAGTGATATTTATCTTGTATTATCTTTGCCTTGTACTAAGTAGTCTTGGATTCATAAGTAGTGCATAGAAGATATAGATTGTTGAAGACATACAGTAACTTGATTTCAAGAAACCTATTCAAGTGGGAATATTTCAGACAGCAATATTCTGTCTGAAGAAGAAAAATGGAACTTTCCTCCCTCCCTCACTTTTGTGGGAGGGGGGACAGAGATAGTGACTATTCAAGACTAGTGGAATGATCTATTTGGATTAAATTCCTAGGTAATTTTCTGAATTAAACAAAATTGATCGATATAAAGACTAGCGTGGCATGACCCAGTGGTTGACTCCAAGTTCTCTTCTGCTTCAAGGAGTCTACCCATTTTTCCCAATTACACTTCTTCTCTTGGCACAGCATCTGATGGGAGTGCCTACAGACTTCTTAGTTCTTTGCCAAACTTTCATCAGAATTTTCCTTTTTAGAAACAACTGGGCAGAAAACATAGCTTATTTTTAAGTGTCACTGTTTTTATTTCATGCCTTACCCTGAACAACTCTGGAGTTGTCTCGCTCACAATTCATTCCAGATCTCAATGATTCTGGTACTTATTTCTCAAAAACTGTTTTCCTGAGATTTTAATGGCCTTTAGTCTAGCACTTGGGAACAACCCTATGGCTGAACACTGAATCTTTAAAATTTCAAACCAAATCTGAGCTTTGCACGTCGACTAAAGTTTGGAAAAGAGAGCTCTTACAAAGTAATATTTCTGACTACACCTTTTAGCCCTGGGTCATTTTTTTTTACTTCCCATTAATTTAATAATTAGTAGCCATTTGATTTCTGTGTCATAGACACTGTACTAAACTCTGACGAGAAAAAGAAAAAGGCAGACAAAAAATGATGCATGATCTGAGGTCAGTTCAGTATACTTTTGGGAATACACGGAAGGAAACCAAACACAGAAGGGAAGAGTTGGGGGAAATGTCAGCTGAGCCAGAGGGAGAATCCTTGATATGAGTAACTTAAAAGAAAGGGATTGTGTAAATGGTTAGAACTCTAAAGGCAACAGAAGTGTCTTGTAGTATTTAGTTGCTTTGTCATTTTATCTTAATTTAAAATTGTGCTTTTTACCTTCCAGTGACTCCTGAATCAGTTCCAAGGACTATTAAACCCACTGTGTCTAGTGCCATAGATACTTCAGAAAAAGCACTGGGTAACTGAGACCTTTGTATTTTATTTAAAAAAACAAAAACTTAATACTCATAGAAAGGTAACCCTGATGCCTTCGTTATACTCCTCAGACCCTTACTGATAGTAGTTAACCTTTCTATTCCTTTCTGGTATTTTTCAAGTGTTACAACCACATTTTACTGTTTATATATTTTATATCATTCCTCCTTTTTGTGTGATGTATGCTTTCCTCTCTCAGGTGCAGTCCCCATAAAATTCCCACCACCAATTCACCTGTGCACCATCACATAGTCCCTTGTGCTCTTCCCTCCCCTGTTTCGATCCCTGTCTCTCCCCCTCCCCTGCAGAATGTCTGATTTATAATTGCCTGTTAATTTTGTTTAATTTATTATAATTATTTTCCTGATACCTTTATGATTTTCCTACATTTTTCCTATAAATTGCATTGAAGAGTTAACAACATGCCTTGCTGCTCATGACTGATATCAAGGCAGTTCTGGATGCTAAATGGCTAACTGAATACACTTTTCATCAGTCTCTTAGGACAGAAATAGCATTGCCAGTTTATTAATCCATGAAGCTTGAGAATAGGAGCAGGAGATCTAAGAGTCCTGACTGTGATTTCTATGTAGATGAGACTTTCCAGGAATTATACATACTAACCTTGAGGAAAATCCCCCCAAATATAATACTTTTTAGTACAAATTTTGTATCATGCATGTTAGCTGCTTCTTGACTCTAGAAAATCTAACTTGCCTTGTTCTCTTCTGGAGAAGAAAAGTGGCATGTATTTTGTTCTGGACCTGTGATGTTGACCTACCACTGCTCTTTAAAGATATGCTTTCAAGTTTTAACTGCTATGTCAGACTCTTCCAGGGAAAGCAAGTATTCCCATGACAGGCATCTGCTGCCTGGTGCACACTTATGAGCATGTGTCCCAGAACATGGTTAAGCCATAACACCAAATTCTGACTCACACAGATGCTAACTGAAGTCTTCTGTATTGTAGGTCTCGATGAAAGGACCCCGGAAACACGGCAAACTATTCTAATACCTAAGGTTGAATTGCCGCTGAGCACTCTAGGTAAAAAATTACTAAATACTACAGGTTATTATTACCATGAAATTTACACAGGCTTGAAAAAAGTTCTTTACATTATCTAATTTATTTACATTATCTCTTCACAGGAATGAGGGGGCCATGTGGCTTATAGAACAATTAATTTCAATAATACCCTACCTCTCACATGTTATTAAATCTTTATTTTATAATTCAGGATCCTACAAGGCTGTCTTGGTATCACATCCTTTTCTTGTTTTTTTGTTTTGTTTTTGTTTTTTGGTGATAATATTTTGACACTTTTAGATCAAAATCATAGTATCATTGGACAAAATATTTTCTATATTTTTCATAAATATTTTCACTCAGTTTCTCTTCAAGGAGAAGCTATATATGAGCTTTCTGCAGACTGCTTCTTATAACTTTTAGGATTTCTTTACAAATGCATTATTGAAAAATGGGGTGGGTGAGCATAAATATAAAGTCATTGTCAGCTATTAAATTCTATTTTTCGAAGTTCTTAAATGGATATTTTCTAGTTCAGATATGTTTGGTGCTCAATTTGAGCTTCAGTGAAATCGTTCTAAGAGCACATGGACATACATAACTAAGGGGAGAAGGGAGGTAGTACATTCTGGGTGAAAAGAAGAGCCCCCATCACGCCAATTTAATAACAACTCTAACAAGTAGTCTTTAGGAAAGGGCCTAACATTTCTTATGTGTTTCATTACAGCTCCAAAAAGACTTCCAGAATTTCCTAAGGCAAAGACACCCTTCCCTTTTGAGAAACCTGAGGGCACCCTGGGTAAAAACAGCACCTTCTGTCTGGTATTGAGATGTGGGTGGTGGGTGCTTGTCTCTGTGGGACGCCTGGTTCTGATGAATTTCAGTGAACTGATGAATTTCATCAATTCAGCCAAACAAGTCTGATTGGATTTCCTAGAAATTAAGTAAAGATCATCAGTTAACTCCAGATAACTTATTTACTCTTCTGTCCTTAAAGTTGTGAGGAATGTGATACATAACTGGTCTCTTTCTAGCCCCTCATCAAATGTTCTCTGGAATGGGTCCTATTGATTTCTTCTTGGTAGAGCATGACTATCAATTAGATGAGGATGTGCTTTTTATTGCAGGCTCTGATAGCCATCTAACCATACCAGCAACCTATTTATTTCTCTATCTCCTCTCTACCAACAAACAAAAAACTTAACAAATTCCATTTCTTTTTGCTGTAGCTTCAAGTGACAAGTCATGGATTGTGTCTACAGCTAAAACATCTGAAGATTCCAAAGTTCTACCACCTGAAACTGGTAATTGCATTCTTTAAACAAAATTGATTGGAACAAAAGTATTGCATAACTTAACTGGTTTTCATTTGTGTAGGTCCCTTGATTACCAATATGCTTTCTAGTAAATGGAAACGGTATAATCTGTCTTTGATACTTAGATGACTCTCATCTTCTTCCTAATACAAAAGCAAAATGGTTTTTCATTTGTTTTAAAGATCTGTGTTTCACTTTCTGGATATGTAATTAGGAGTCTGGCTAGGAAATGAACTATGAATTGTCTCACTTCATTTTCTAGTCATTTTCTAGTGGCAAGAGCAGTAACAAAAGTCAGCAGTGGCACATGGGTCTGATTTAACAATATGAATTTAATGCTTCTCTTGCAGTTATTTCTTTTGTAGCAAAACACTCTGGACATTTGAGTGCTTACTCTGCAATATATTACTAAGTCCTAAAATCTCTGTGAACATACTTTGATATAGAAGATAGGCCACAGTCTTGGAATTAATCATGAACCCTTGCTCTAGTTCTGGGTTTCCACTAACCATATGCTTTTTAACTATTTTTCTCTGTTTCTGGGTCTTAGTTTGCAAGCTGTGACAGGTGACTTTTCCTCCTGAGAATTCTTGTCTCACTGGTCATATGATGATATGCATAGCTACCACCACTAGAACTGATATATTTTCCTTTTTCCAAAAAATAATATTTCAGTTAAGCTTTTTCTCCTGAATGTATTTCCTGCGCTGTCTAGCCACCAAAGAATATTCAGTATGTAAGAATTCTGAGAAAAATCTCAGAAATCATTTTTTTGTCATGACGGCTATGATTTTTCATTTTCCCTCTTTGTATTTTCATTTTTGTGACTTGGCTGTGTTTTGTTTTGTGTTTAGTAAATGTAACAAATAACGTAGGTATAAATTCACATACTGAAGTTAAATACTTTGACATTTTGGGACATTCTTCAGTGAAAAGTCCAGCACAGGACGTGTTTGAGAAAGGGTCAGAAGATCCTCAGACACAGATATTCATGAAATGATTCTTTCTCTAATAAATATAGTGGGCTCAGATCTAAACAAAAAATGCAAAAATGATATCAAATTGGTGAGCATGTATTCTGTGGTCTCCCCTAGCTTTCTGAAGTGGGAAAATACATGAAAGTTAGCCATGATTGTAAGCCAGCAGACAAAAGTCTTGAACTGCAACTTTCATCCTTAGTCACTGTCTCTGAAACTCTAACACAGTTATTCATTGTGAGTGTAAAATCATCTTTCACAGTTCTGGTTACCTGAGTATAAATTCCAGGTGCTGGTGGTTTCTTTGAACTGAGCCTCTGGTCCCATTAGCTGTCAAGCTCACTGCTCTAACTACAGAACAAGTAATCCTGGGACGAATGTGATGTGTTGGTTCATCTGCTTCATTGTGCCAGGCCTGGCCACCCTTCACAAGCAACACATCCCCCAAACCAAACATTTTCAAGGCCCGCTGAACAGATGAACTCATTGCTCCCTTTCATCTCTTAGCTTTTGGATTATAATGTAGGAGACATAAGTTTTCCCTTGAACAACTTCTAGTTGTATGGTTTCTATGATCATTTAAGAGCAAACTGGCTGAATCCTCACAAAAACCATTTATGAAGTTTTAAAGCCTGGGATGTGAATAATACATAAGGCCTGAATTGAACAGTGGGGAGTGGGGAGAGTATGTTTGGAAGTGAAGGTTGTAGAATTAACCAAGAGACAAAACAATGAGATGGGACATTCCAGTAAAGGAAAGGTTTCATTTGCCTATAATTTCAGATCAGGAATGTTCTGGTCTTGCCTGATGGAGTGTGAATAGTGGCTAACACAGCAAGAAGCAGTCTCTTTATTGAACTGCCACATCACTGCCAGGGCAACCTGAGGCAGCCGGAGAACTTCCAGCGGTCGACTGCCAGCCGTATTTGAACAGTTAGGTTTTTTTGCTGCTTTTAACGATGGAGAATGCAGACCTTGAGGAATTGTGGAATCTCTCAGTAAGAGGGTTTTGGAAAGGACATATTGTAGCATTTGGTCTTAGAATAGATGATTTGTGAGAGAAAGAAATAAAGAAAATTTTGCCCCAGGATTCCAAAGTAATTAAAACTTTGCTGTCAGAAAGTAGGACTCATTCTATGATTGTAACTTTTTATAATTCTTAACTAGAAGGCAAGGAACAGAGTGAAGCTAAAGCTGTGATTGGTAAAGATGCAGTTGTTACTCTTCTTAGGAAGATTATAAGGATAGTAATTGTTGTGTTCATGCGTTTGACTGCATTCCCCGTGATCACAGAATGGTCTTGTTTTTATCTTGGTCTGTCTTGGTCATTGAATGGTCTTGTCTGTTATTGGTATTCTTTACAATTGTTGATATTCATGGTTGAACAGCCTAGCTGGGTGGCAGGTCAGATCCTGTGTGCCAGAAGCTGCTTTTCTCTTTAACAACCATGAAATGTTATATATCAATACCTTATTCTGCTTCAGCGGTTGTTAAATTTATTTTCCACATTGTTTTCTGTTCTGTATTAAAATCTTAGAGTGCTTGCTCTAGAAAATATTCCTGTACCAATTTAAATATAAATGATTATATAAAATTCTCACTTAAATGCTGAATACTGAAATTACAAGTCATGCCTACTTATGGCAAAAGTAAGATCCAGAATATCTGAAATCTGGAATACCCTAGGAAGTCTGAGAAGAGCAATCTTCAAACATATTCTTCCCCACTTTGAGTCTCTTTGCCCTAATCATTTCTACTACATTTTGTGATCTCATTATTTTGAATTGTATTTTTCATTAAACCGTTTCTGGAATATGTTTAAGTAGGACTGGTTGGCTTGACTCCATTGGCAAATTCAGTTTTCCTTTAAGTGTGGAAGGGAAGTTATAAAACTTTTATCTACAGTTATATACCAAAATGTAAATTTATTTATAAATTCTATATTAAAGGAAAGTTGGTCATTTTAAAAACATTAGTGAGGCCATCAGGAAAAAGTCAATCTTTCTGACGCTGTAGTAAAAGTCGTCATGTTCTACTGGGAGGCGGCCAGGCGGCCGAACTGTGTTAGAGCGAGTTCCAGTAAAAGTCAGTCTTCCAGTCCATGACTAGCACATCTGCATGCCTGGCACGTACGTACTTGTAGGACTATAACTTTTCCATAATAATATAATTCTGTATTTACAGAGCAGTTTTCTACCGAGTGACTTTCAAAGGTTTTTATATACATGAGCATCTTGATCCTCTAGTTGTTCTAGAAGCAAAGAATTTAACCCTTTTTATTTTAAGAGGGTATTTGAGAGACTAGCCCCTGAATGGGTAGAGGACCAAAAGTTGGATCACCCATTCATTTCTTCCTTAATCATCTCTCCAATAAAGGACGCCAAGTTACAAATGATACAATGGCATATAGCTTGCTTAAAACTTTTCACAGAACGGTTTCATAATGGAGTAAGTTATCACTCTCATTAGGGCCAGGTGACTTTAGATTTTTAAGAAACACCAAGTGGTATGAGAAGTACTGGTCAGTCCCTGAAGTTACTCTCTTTGTGAATGTGATTGCTACTTTGTGAGTTACAGAGTGAGAGAGAGCTGGGGCATCAGCTTATCCATTTACCAGTGCTTGGCTGTCAATAAGTGACTTAACCTCTCCCAGCCTCTGTTGCACCATCTATAAAATAGAAATAGTAATGTTTTCATTTGGATTACACCTTAAAAGTAATATGCAAACCACCTAGCCTGAGAGACAGCTGAGGTCGTTATCATGCCCATGTAGAGACAGTGACGCTGAGCTTCACAGCGGCGAGCACATGTACCAGTGGCCACGCTGGGATTATGAGGTTCAACGTATTCATGAATTCTCACCTGGTAAAATACAGGGTTAACCCACGGGGTTAAATGCAAGGTGGTCAGGTTTTGGTAACATATTTAATAGTGGATACGCTGACTTTGCTAGAGCCACGGCTTGAAATTGGCTTCAAACAAGTCTCACATCAACAGCTGCCTGAATTTTGTTGTGAAAAGATTAGTCATTATTACCTGACATTTTTAATTGTAGGAAAAATTTTCAGTGTAATAGATTTAATCTGGGATATTGTATAGTTTAACTCACAGTACTTTTCTGATTCTGAAGCTTTTTCAGAGCAGTAGATTTGCCTTCACAACTTGCGATCTCTGCTGCCTGTGCAGTACGCGGTCCATTGTAAACTGCCTTCCACACAGCGGAGTATGTCAGGGGCTATCTTCCCACAGCTGCACCAGCCAGCCGTGGTTCCAAATCATAACACTGGCACTGTTACTCCACAAGTTACTCCAACTACAACTAGTATGTCTTCCTGTGAGCTCTCTCCTTTTAGGTTTCTGTACTGTTTTTAGTTGCATGGACAAGAATAATATCTACCTCATAATACATGTTTTCTCTGTGCTGCTTTTTATGATAGAGTCAGCTTTTGTACAAATAGAGAACATTTTAATTTTGATGCTGTTTTGCTTACAGATTCAACTCTTACAAATACATGAAAATTTTATCTGTCTTAAAATCACTGTTAATTTTAGGATCATTTTGCTTTCTTTATTTCATGTGGAATGTAAAATTTTCTCTTAAATCCACCAAGATTATAGATAGGTTCATGGCTCCGTGGAGGACGATAGAAAGCTGCCTTTAGGTCAAATGGGAGAAGAGATGGCGCAAGAAGCAAGAACTGGTCTTAATTCTGCCCTTCCTGCCCACCTCTGATGGAGGTGAAATATGCTGATAGAGCAGAAAGCTTGATATGCTGCCCAAATGTGCTACCCTGACAGTAACCTTTACTAAGCAGAAAGACTCAGCAGTAGACTGTACAAATTGTGTGTCACTGCTCTTTCTTTCAAAAATCTCTTCCCAAATTTCCATCTGTCTTCATTTATATTTATACTCTTTGAAGCTCTTTGATGTAGAGCTGATACAACTTCACTGTAAATATCTACCACTGTGTTCACATCACCCTAGAGGCCAATGTCAGGGCTCACTGGATGAGGGCCTTTAATTCAAGGCAAGAAGGACTAAAGGCAAGTGTTAATTTCTTACATGTAAGTGACAAGACCAGCAGCCCACAGCCAAGACTCACTAGCACCTACAGAAATGTTCGTCAGACAGCATCAAATATATTATGAAATCTTTTTAAATGAATCAAGATTAACATTGCGTTTGTCTTACTTTTTCTTTTAAAAGCAACTTACGATGTTTTCTCAAGCTCTGCAACACCAGATGAACATGAAATTTCAGAGTCCCACACAGGTATACCTAGTCTCTCAGTTCTCATTTTGGACCCCAGGTGTTCTAACAGTACTGCACCTAGCTCTCCTTTAGCTTTTGCAGAGCAAAAAAGGGTGTTTTCTAGAGTTCCTTAAGAGAGAAATAGTGGTCTGTGTCTAAGAAAGTGAATCTTACCCACACTTTCCTTTGAGCAGTTCTTTCCTCAGAAGCAACAGTAAATAGGCTCTCCTACATGTGGAGATACAGATAAATTTGGTTGACACTGAGACAAAATAATGTAGTGGCCTATTGATCTTGTTGAGAATCATTCCAAAAAGGTTTGGGAGTGTTCAAGACTTTTCTCTAAAATGGTTCTCAAAGCAGTGGGGAAGGATGACTTTGCTCTCTTCTCCTTCCAGGAGCACTTGACAATGTCTAGAAACATTCTTGTCACAAGTAGGGGAGATGCTACTGACAATGAGTGGGTAGAAATCAAAAATGCTATTAGACCTCTCAAGGCACAAAATAGTCCCTCCACACAGAGCAAAGAATCAATACTGAGTTTCAATTGTGCTGAGGTGAATCAGCACAAGTGCAAGTATGTCATCCATTTGCCTATAGAAGTTTAGCCTCGTCTTTGGCATTCACTTACTGATCCAGCTGCAGTAAGTTTAGCTCACTCTAATAGTTCCTCTTAGGAAGTGTTGATTGAGCACCTTCTAAACTAGATTTATAGGAATTTCAAAGTGATTAGGAATGGCTCCTGCCAGACATAGATTTGTCTCTTTTTATGTTGCTGTACCTTGGCATTATTTGTCTTACGATAACAAAAGGCAAATAACTTTAATCATAAATAGACAATAAGAAAACAGATGAAATAGAAAGTTGAGTGGATTCACTTAGGAGTTAAAAAACAGGGAAGAAACCAGAAAAAAAGTTTTGAAAATGAATCAAATATATGAAACACTGTCTTATAACATCTTAAATATACATGTTTTTAAAAGTGAGTTCATCAACTCCTAATGAATTACTAATTTTAAAATGTTGGTCAGAAATCTCTCAGATGTTTTTGATATTTCCCTCCCTTTGAGGCATAATTTATTGCTCATTAATTTGTATTTTATTCCTGGGGCCTTCTGCTTTTATAAATGTTGACATTTATTCCAACAGCAACAAGTGATCCTATTCTGGATTCTCTCCCACCTAAAACTTCTAGAACTCTTGAACAGCCAAGGGCAACACCGGGTAATGTTTTTAACAGAAAAATCATACTTTGTTTTCCATCAAAAGAAAATCCATGTGAATGCCTTTCTTCCAAATGAGCATTTCATTCCATCACATCTAATCATTTCTTTCTTGCTTGCTTTTAAATATATATAAATATTTTTCCTATAATGCTGGCACCTTTTATGTTCCATTTTGAGTTCTCTCTTTTCTCTTTTTTTTTTTTTTAACTAGTGGTATTTTTTCCATCCTTAGAGATGAAAAGCTTTGCAGCTGCATGGACATCTTCATCATATCAGCCTATCTCATGAGTTTGTGGCCTGTGTTACCTCTCCCGTGCATTGGAATCAGTTCTCAACATTATCTCTCTGATCTTCTCCCCACCTCTTTAAATCATTATTTCATCCACTAGCTTTTAAGACTAGATGCATTTTTCATCTTTAATCATATACTTGTGGCATGTGCTCTGTAACATCATCTAAAAGCATGTTGAAATTCTTAAATTGCCTGATTTTAAATGGAATTACTTGGTGGGATGGTGTATTTTATGTTTTCAGCTCCAAGCGAATTACCATTGGTTCCTCAAAAAGTGGAAACCTTTACCAGTCCTGAAATGCAAACTTCAACATCTGGTAACTAATGACGCTTGTACAGTTCTGTGTTTTGAAAGAACAAAGTGACCAAACATAGTGATGCTGACCTTTCCAGAATGTTTGTAGTATTACTATTTCCACTCAGTCTTTACTGTGAAATTCTTTATAAAACTGGGTTATCTGTCATACTTATCCTTGATAGTCATCAAAGAATTTCCGTAATCTTGACATCTATCTATTTTGAAGGCTTGTTTCCTTTCCTTTCCACCTTGTCAACCTTTCCTTTCCTTTCCACCTTGCCAAGCAGAAAATGCAGAATTATAGATGATAAATATACTAAGATATATTCCCTTCTATTTAGCAGAATTAGATACTACTTGGTCAGGTTCTTTTTCTCAAAGTAATCTGAATATAAAGTAGGCTGTGAAACTCTGAATGCATGATGAAGAAAGATGGGTAAAAGCTAGACAGCCCAACTTACATTTTATTGAAAAGTTGTTGAAACAAATTCATTAACTCCTAGTGAGGTTAGTAATAAGCTACAGGATTAAATTAGTTCTGAAATTTCGTTCCCCAAATCCAAATTTAATGGCGTCTCTTGCCTACTGTTTGGCAAATCATCTTTAAGTTCTTAATTGTAACATGTGTTTAAGTTTGCTCATTTTCCACTAAATTTAATTTCTCATTTAGAAATTAATTTATTTTGCCCCAGTCAACATTTATTGAGTATCTAATCATAGTACTAATCATATTTTTGAGAAACAAAAATATATTAAAAATTTCCTGTACTCGAGAAATTTTCAAGTGTACAGTTACAACCTGATTGAGCCCTGGGAGATATCATTTATCAAAGTTATATTAAATCTTCTTTCAGCTCCCCTACAAACTACACCTAAGCGACGACACAGACTCAAAACACCGAGAGCCAAACCTGGTAAATCTCTTTACCCTCAGGATTAACTGATTCCAGAAAGATAATATGCATGTCCTTATCATAAAAAGAAGTGATGATCTCATATGTTAAAAATTCTTTTCAAAATTTGAAATTGTAGATGAGCAATTAATAATGCAAAATAAACATTTCCAATAAGATTTTATTGAAAATTACATGATTGTCTTTCATGTAAATTTTGGTGTAATCCAGAGATAAGTCCTACTCTTTTGGAATTGTAGACTAAAATATATAGTGTAATTAATTTCTTGGTAAACATCTATATTTGAGTGTTTATTAGACTGACATTTATCAGTTTTTGGTACCTACTGTGTTTTAAATTTTGGATCAGGGCCATGCCTGAGATAGAGAGGACATGACTGCTTTCAAATTGCTTATAATCTTAATATAGCACATCATAAATAATGAGCAAGCAGCATGAAATTATCTATGATGAGACTGTGATACTTACATAGAAGCTCAGAGAAAGGAAGTAAGAATTAAGGATGCAAGTCTCAAAATGTGTAGGGTGTGGAAAAAAAGGAAAAGGAGAGGGGAACAACATATAATATAACAGAGTTTGGGTGGTAAAGTAGCTTATTGACCTGTGGGTGCTAATCATCACTGTCAAATATATCATCAGAATCATGCTCACCAAACTGGATATTGCTTATTCCATTGTGGTATATATGCAGTTTTTATTATTTACACTATTTTGAGTTTACGTATTCTTTCCCCAAACTTACTCCCTGCATACTTTGTAAACACCAATTACTAAATGTGGCAGGATTTTTCAAAGGACAGTCAGTTCCTCTTTGGAAAATGTCTTTTATGTTTCTAGGCTATCTTAATATTCTTTTTCTTTTCCATCACCAGAAAGAACCACAAGTCCTGGAACAGTTGCATCTAAATTTTCTAAAAGTCCTGAACCTGAACGGACAACACTGGGTAATGAGATGTCCTT
This sequence comes from Galemys pyrenaicus, assembly GCA_019455555.1. Lineage (NCBI taxonomy): Eukaryota > Metazoa > Chordata > Mammalia > Eulipotyphla > Talpidae > Galemys > Galemys pyrenaicus. The sequence continues at coordinate 1,593,798 of JAGFMF010011942.1, read as the reverse complement.
AGCTTCATTTTCCATTTTACCGTGGAAAATGCACCACCCCAGCTTTTATGTCTCATTCCAATAACTGTTCTAATTGGCTCATTTGAACAGTACAGAATGTCTCAGAGTATTTCAAATCCATGGTTTTCTTGGTTTTGAATAGCTGACCCCACGGTTAGTTAGAATTCAATATTCAGACATCATGCATTGGAAAATCCATTGATACTTTCTCATTTTCTACTCAATGTTTTGAAATTGAGTCTTCTATACAGTTTTCCTTTTTTTCTCTTTCAGTATGACCCTCAAGTTCAATCTCAGACTTCATTTTGAGAAAACACTTTATTTGGTATTAAGTGGAATTTTTTTTTTTAAGGTCATAGTATTTGGACCTATAATGAATATTAATTTTAAAATCAAAATATTGTTTTAATCCTTTTATTCTGGTTGGTGCCTAAAGACTTAGCTGTGGTTGAGATATGTAAAATAAGAGTATATAACAATTATCCTTTTTCAAGCCATGGATTAAAGTCACTCATTGTGTTTTTGTGACTATTTCGTGGCAATGCTATGTTTGTTAAATGTACACTTGCAATGTGTTTTTCAAATCAGATGAAACTTTATCACTGCATTTCTATTAAATGTGGCTCTGCAAAATATTCTTTTAGTGGAATATTTCCAAAATCTTCCAAGAAGGTACATTTACTCTACTTAAAGTATAAGTTTATTTTAAGATTTTCTCTCTGTGGTTTTAGACAGTGGAATACCTAAATATTGATTTGTTGTTTATTTTATTTTTCCAGCTCCCAGTAAAACACAGTTCATTTCTTTGAAACCTAAAATCCCTCTCATGCCAGAAGTGACACACACCAAACCCGGTAATTACCCTAAAGTTTTAAACAAATATTCCAAAAGTAGCGTTGAAAATTGTTCTGTGCCACTCTTTGGAGCAAGAACTTCTAATTTATATTTTGGTATTTGAAAAATTTTTCCATAAAAAGTACAAAAATGAAATGATCTCATTCTTACCAGCCTATGACACTATCCCAGCATTGCCCTGAGCTATGTGATGGGTTATTATGTTCACGAACATCAGGAAGAAAACACAGAAGTACAACTGTGTGAATGATTGAGGACTCCCTTGTCTAGGACGATGAAATAGTTTCCAATACCAAAATTGCCTGGAATTCTGATCACACAGAACAAGAGCCTTTCAGCTGGAAAGAGGAAAAGTGTTTGAATCCCCTAACTCTGTCTTAGTTCTCAGGCTGCAAGATAAAAAAATTGTATTTTTGTAATGTTCCATGACTTCTTTCTAAATTGGGGCTGATTTCTGAACACTGACTTCTGTCTTAATTCTATGAAGAAGTTAATGGTTTTTGATGGCGGGGGGCACCTTTTGCAGCAGGGTGAAGTTATTCTGTATTTATAAGTAAGAACAAGGACCATTCACTGCATAAGGATTGCAGAACATATAGAATGCCCAAATAAATACTCATTTTTCCCCCTATCAATCCAGAAGCCATACAGCAGTCTTAAATGTTGTTGCCTTAAAAAATTATTATATACAGGGAACTTTGTCACTCATCATTTTCATCTAAATTAAAACCCCTAGCTCAGAGACTATTTCTTACTGTAATGTTCAAAGGATTTTCCAATACTTATTTAGAAAGTAGGGTTATTAAAGGAAGAGATTTTCTGCTTAAGAGGTCATGATTTTTTTTTTTTAAAATCATGAAATGAGTGAGGAGGAAAAAATGTAACTCCTCAGAAGTATCTTATGACTCCCATTAAAGATGCAATGAGATTTGCAGGTGTAGGTGTCAAACTGAAGGAAGGGAAATTGGGACTAGCAAAGGAAAAGCAGGTAACACTGTAACCACTAAAGTCTCTAAATCAGATGAATACACTGAGGTTATTTTGGAGAAAGAAATGTAGCTAATAAAATTCAACAGCCCTAGCAGTTTTAAATCAGAGAACTTTGACAACTAGCTATATGAGAGGAAGGTTTAATCTACATTTATTTTTAAAAAAATGCTTAAAGGGTTTTGGAATAAAGTACAAGCTACTATAATTATGCTATGTTTTGAATAGAACCCTACTCCCAAGCAGATAAAAAAAGTATGACTGAATGTTTCAGTCCCTACATTTAAGTAAATGTTTCTCCAGATAATTTTTATTAAAAGATAAAATTTAAAAACATCAAAACATATATCCCATGTTGGTTCTAATTTATACATAATAATTTACATTATTAATTTTAGTGGTTTCGAAAAACCAGAAAAGATTTCTGAGCAGAAATTCATTCAACAGAAATAAACCTGGGAGGGTGTATTATTATTCTAAGTTGTTTGAGCAAAGAGGCTTCTTAATTATTTATTGCCTTTTAAAATGTGGAAAATTATTTGGAAGTGAATGAGTTCATGTTCTTTTCATTTCTATCATCTAATTACCTAAGAATATCTACATTCCTCCCTCCCCCTTCTCACAGTAAGTTTAACTGCTTCAGAATCTGCTTGCAAACAGGCTGCTTAAGTTCACTTGGATGGTATGACAACAGAATTAATGACTGGATCTCTGCAAACAATTATTTTAGGGCAGACCACCATTAGAGCTTTGCTGAAGATTTGTATTTCTAGCCAAGGTTCAGAAGAGTGAATAAACCACCAAACACTTTTTTATTTCAGTGATAAACTGCCTTCCCCAATCCTCACACTCCTCTTTTTTTCCATTTCACTTTCCAAACAGGCTACATTTCCTCTGGCTTTCTTTTGTGGCTTAACTAAGGAGTAAAAACCCACATTGGTTTGGCTTTTTTTATAAGCAGAATCCAATGCTTTCTTGAAAATTCCAGCATCTACCGTGCCCCAACTTGTCTGCCTAATCCAGTAAGAGCTGTTCCTTCAATGAAGTTAATATTATAATGACATTCACGTCTTCAAGCTTTGAAGGTGCTAAAAAGGGGAGGGGCCTCTAGTGACAGGTATTTGTTTTCCACAGTTCTCAACATGGCAGGTAGACTGTTCAGTTCTCCCTGGTGATCACAAATCCGTGGTCAAGGTGTATTTTCACTTGTTTTGTGAGTGGCACCGTTATTTGCATGACACTCAACTTTTTTTGTAATGCTTTTATTCATAACAAGTTAAGGTAGAGAGAAATCTTGTCAGAACATGGGTTTACTTTTCATAAACACTGACTTCAATACTTTATATGTAGGTGAACTGAAAAGCTCACTTGGTGGGGTTCCCTACCTCTCTAGTAAGGACGTCAAAAATGCCTGTTTTCCTTTCTAAAATTCAAAACCTAGCATTCCTTAACCTTTTATTTTTGTAAAGGCTAAAATAGGCTATGAGTAGTAAATTTTATCATTTTTCATGATTTTAGAAGGCAACTTTGTAGAAATTAAAACATGAATTAAAAAAAAAATTACAGCCTGAAGTTTCAAAAGATTTTTTGTAGTCTCAAAGTCAGTAGTCTTCTCATTTGAAAGGTGTCGCTGTGGATGAGAAACAATGTGAAAATAAGGTGTCTGATTAGCTCTCAATTTTATTGTCACACAGGAGGTGTGATAGCCACAATCCATAATCAATTTCTGATGAGCAATGATGAGTTCCTTCTCATTTGCCATCATTAATAATTCTCTAAATAATGTTATCACAGAGTATTTCGGCAGTTTCGTTCTTACATTTTTTGACTCTGATTTACTCTGGCTACAATTGCTAACCATTTAGCTGTACTGTTAATCTTTTTGGAGTGATTAAATTTCTATTTTGCTGAGACACCTTCAGCAGCTAATTTGAAACTCATCCAGATCTTTAGCTGGCTCAGACACAGCCAGTTCCTCATTTAGAAATAATTCCACTGGCATTGGTCTAAATGCAGTATTGTATAAAATGATACTTATCTGAACACCCATTTGAGCACAGCCATACTATACTTTCTTGTAACATTTACATAATATAATAGTTTTAAAAATCTTTTTCCCCAACATGGTCCACTTTATAGAACAAATAGATGTATTTCTGTCTGGGAATTCATGAAAAGTTAATTGATGATGACTAATCAATTACCCAAAATATTTGTGGGAAAAGGAAGAGAAAGAGAAAAGCAGGAAAGAGATATCTACTTAGTGCCTCTGACAATTTTGTCTCTGAGACACCCGTTTTATGATGTGAGAGGCTACTGAAATTATAGTAAGGAGAAGGAACTACAGTAGCATTTGGCCTAATAACTGCTTAGCAAGTAGAAGTGCAGAAGGTGACAAGTGGCGGTCAATTACTTCTATGCTGATCACTAACCTGTAGTCAACATGTAACTTAGGCAACCCCAGCTTGGAAAATTTACTGATAGCACAACCCCCCTTCCTTTCTCCTCTTTGCTTCCCTCCCTCCCTTCTCCCCTTCCAATCAATCTCTGTCACACAAAAACACACGCACACACAATTTTCACTTTGCTATGTGTACTTTAGTCTGATACACCACTATTGCTTTGCCATTCCTTTTCTCATAGTCTTGAAAAATTGGAGTTGTTTTTTGGCCACAGACATGCTAATGAGTATTGCCATCTTTAGGTAATAACTTGGGCTATTATGCATTGCTTTCAGACAGTTGAAAATGTTCTATCTGCATATTTGTTGTATTTTCTGTTTCTGACTTTCCACACACCCTAGTACGGCTCTACCAGAGACCACTCCTGGTAAATGTAACATAAAAAAATGTATATGGTAAAAGGACACTCAGAACAACCTCAGAGAGGCTGTCTGACCTCTTTAAACAAGCATTTCTTTAGACACAATATTTAGAACATTAGACAGTGAGCTAAAAGTCAGCAAACAACGAAAAATAGAATTCTCTAGATGTGGAGAGAATGTGGCACACAATGTGAGGCCACGAAGCTGTACTGTCCAAAGCAGTGGAATGTAATCGTCAGTGAACGAACACTCCTATGGTAAAGTACACTGAGCTCCTGCCTCAACGGTGCTAATCAGCATTGTCTTGGCTAACACTTGCTTTTATTGCAGCCCTGGAATCTCAGATTCTACCGCCATCACAGTCCACAGTAGGTGATGATGTTATCTTTAGTGAGTGAAAAAGAATTCCTTTCATACCCTCTGTGTTCAACTTTGTCCTTAGCTTTGACTGTTTAACTTGTTTTAATTTTTCTTCACTTTTTTGCTGCCATTTTTTCCAACAGATATACCTTCTGCCTGTGCCTGACTGAGCAGAGGCTCTGAAGCAGCCATGGAAGCCACACTGATTTTGATTGACACTTTCTTTATTGTCTCTCCTTATGTTTAAGCAAGGAGTATCCCGAGGTGGTTATTTCCAAGGCAGACCGTGAATTCCCTAGGGCATATATGTGCTTTCGCTTTGGGTGTTGTTCTCTTTTGAAACTTTGCAGATTTTCTTGAAAAGCATTTTGTTCTTTCCAGAGCTAATAATCCTGATGTGTCACTAAGAAACCCATTCCAAGGAAGAAACTGAAGGAGTAACATCTTTATAGCTTCTTCTTCTTCAAAAGGGCAAAAAGTGTTCTCCAAGTACTGTCTCAACCAGTCAGCCATATTTTCCTTCACAACAAAAACTACTGGTTATTTTAGTGCATTCTCATATTCTTCATGAGAATCATTTTTTTTTCCATTTCTCATTCCAAACTTAGCTGATTAGCTGCATTTTTCTAAAATCTGATTTGTCTAAAATCATAAGAATCTATTTTAATTTTTAGACTATATTATGTGGATTAAGGTTTTACCTTTTATATTAAACTTAGTAATTAAAAATTAAGCACTTTCTGTATTTAAATAGATGTTATCGTTTCTCATGGATTTTGATTCCTTCTTGATTTTTCATGCAGTCTTAGACCCTGGGACACTGGGAACCAAACCCTCAACAACAACACTAGGTAATGCTGAGTGAGTGGCCTTTCCTCTTTTCCTCACCGCTGGTATCGTTATTGACAGGCTCCTAACTGTCACATTTGTTCGTGTTTATTCTGTGTACTTCTAAAGAAATGTTTTTAATCTATGAGTTTTATAGACAATACCTCATCTTTAAAAAGTTGCCTTCCCTGAAATAATTTCTAAATTCAAATTTCCTTCACACACTTTGCTTTAATACTAAGTGAAAATAGGTCCTTGGAATTGTAAGTCAAATAAATTTTAATTTTTATCCCTGGTGACATCTTAAAAGCAACTTTTCTCATATTCCTGCAGAACATAACACCTTAGAAATTTTTATGATACTTTCTTCTCCAAGCTATGCAAAGTTTTTACATTTTTCCATCTCTAAGTGGAATAACAAGCTACCTTGAACAGCGGTTATTTATAAATCTTGGGCAAAACAATTATTCAAGACCTCATTTCTACAGCATGAAAGCACACTGTAAAACAGAAGGGCATAAATGTGTTTCTAAGGGATATATTGTTTAACCGTCTGTTTTTAGACTCCATATTCCTATATTAACTAGCTGATTTTCTTTCTTCAGCTTCACCAAAGACCAAAAGACCAGGTCGTCGCCCCCGTCCTAAAACCACACCTAGTCCAGATGTACCCAAGTCCAAACCTGGTAAATGTGATGTTCAGGGTTCCAGTTAATGTAGAAACTAGAATATGGCAGCTTCTGGTTTAGTAGCTACCCTCTACCTACCTAACTGGGGTTTAGAAACCAGTGAAGTTGATTTTTGTGTTGAAGCTTTTGTACTATTTTTCTGTAGACATGTTGTATGAATATATACTCATATTTTTATTTGTAGTTGTTAGGTACACATGGCAGTAAACTAACCCACTAAGGGGATCATTAAAGTAAGGTGCCATAAATCCCTTACATAAGGATCATATTCATAGCAGATTCATATTCATATTCATAGCAGATGAGGTTAGGGAAACTCATAGCTATCAAAGGGGTACATAGGGGAAAATCACATTCAGAAAAAGTACAGTTTAAGTAAAAATTGGGGAAAAAATGTTTCCTGCCTCAAGATGTCACTTCTTGATATAATTAGTGTTTTTGGTTTTTTGCTTCTGTAGCTCTTCAACCTGCTACGGTACAGACGGAGCTCTTGGTGCCCACTGTTGGTAATTTTCTCTCCTCCAGTTGCTTTCACATCTACTTTTCCTACTCTCCATCGGGGCATAACTATAGTTCTGTCATCCCCATCACAATTTCATTTCGTGCTTCACCTCACTGACTCTCTTTGGGTCTGGGGAGTCTGATGATAGAAAGCTTCTAGAAGAATCCTGTGAACATATTTAAGGAAGGTCTGTGGTCTTGGGCACAGCTCCTGATCTCCACAAACTCTCTGTGCTTCCATCTCATGTGCTGGTGTTAAGAAAACACACTCTTCTTTCAAAGACAGGGGCTTCTATGCTTGATCTGGAACTGACAAGTGGCAAATTTTTATTTTAGTGCCATAATTATCCTTGTGTTCTTTTGCACAATCAATCTGTAATGCCTTCTCTTTAAAACACTGCATGAAATAATGGCTTCTTCAGCTTTTTTGTTTCCTTAAAGAATGTTTTTGCGTATGATTGGAAAATCAGAGGCACACACTGTTCTTTGTCTAGGGACCTAAAGAAATAGTATTGTCTTTGTAACTGGAAAACATTGAAAGACTCAAGCTGATGTTGATTGTTTTAGTACTAATACTGTTTGGTTATAAATATTTCGTTGTAATTTCTCAGTATTTACAGTAGATCTGGAGGTGCTTTGCTTTAGAAAATTCCAGAAGGCAGTAACCATGTAACATTGTTTATCCTGTGTTATTTCAAGTGATTATAGATTGTTTTTCAGGTCTCCTACTAAGCAAGTTTAAAATTCTACTTTACTTTTTTTATACTGAAGAAGCCTGTTACAAAATAGAACTATCATACTTGTTATTTTAATTACTTGTATAGAAAAATGTCTTTTAGTTCTCATTACTTCATTTCCTAAAAATATTTCCAATTGGAAAAAGCAGTAGAAATTGATAAATTTTCCACCCTATCATCCTCTCCATTAATCTTCTTGTCTATTCACTGAATTTAGACCACGTCTCTGCTGAACCATATATGTCCTTAGTTATGACAGTCACAACTAGACCCTTATGCTAAATTCTACCCCTTTTTCTTTAGCATAAAAACCATACAAAAGACCTGACACCACACATAGAACAGATGCATCTCAAATCCAGCCTGGTAATCACTACCTTCAGGGCTTTGATCTATAACTAGGGAAATGGTGTGTAAGAGGCATTAATCTTCACATTCACAACTCTGCTGTGACACTAATTATGGCACCTTTTTTCCTTCAGATTCAAAGCAGTTATATCCAAAACCCCAAATAACAGCAAAGCCAGATATGCCAACAACTAAATCCGGTAAACTTGATTTCCAGTGTTTTAACTTAAGCTTTTTCTTTGGGAATGTTGCTAAGAATGTTGACAATTTGTATCCACTAGACACCCAAATAATATCATTTTATTATCTTCTCAAAGTTGACACACTGATAATTTAAATGCTAAATGAACAAACCAGTGTGTGGTATATTAATATATTTTACCTCTGTCTCACAGATTCCATTTCTTTTTTTTTTAAAGATTTATTTATTTATGCATACAAGAGCTGGGGTACAGGCCAGAGTCCAGGGCGGTGAGAGGATTCACTAGACAGAGTGGGGAACAGAACAGGCAGCGGGTGAGGAAGGAGAGGTCTGTGACACCATGTGGGTCCCCTCCCTGGCCAGCAGCAGGGATCAAACTCATGCTGCAGTGGCTGCGCTTTGCTTCATAGTGCGTTGCTTAACCCACTGTGCCACCAGGGAGCCCAGATTCCATTTTCTTAAGGCATTTTTAGATTTTGTTTTCTGGATGCAGATTTGTAATGAATAGAAGTCTGATTTTTTTCTGTATATCTATTTTTAAGATTTTATGTATGTAAGAAATGGGGTATAGGCCAGAGATGTGATCTACTGAGATAACTGCTGAGGGGAGCAGCAATCAAGACAGAAGAGGTCTGCTGAGCCATATAGGCTAGCTACCTGGCCACAGTGATTGGCTGGTGATAGCTTGATAGTATGAGACTTTAACTCCTGTGCCATTAGGGAAGCCCTCCTTCTGGAACATTTTTGAAGGTGTTTTTAACAGCCGTCACTGAGCAGCACTCTGTTCTTCCTTCATGGACACAATTGAAAAAAGAACTGATAATCAGGGGTTCCCCTCATTTTAGATTCCTTTTAGCATTTTAAACAATGGTAGGGTGATCTCCTACCAAATAAGTAATGGTAAAATAGTTCTGAAAATTCAGCTGTTTTGCATTAAAATTTTCTCTTAAGATTCTAATATAAAACTTTAATAAAGAAATTTACAAATTTCTCACAATAAGCAAGCTAATCAAGAAGCAATTTATAAAAATTCAGAATAAAGCACGTTTTGTATCCTCTGAATTTAAAATCATTGAGCACTGAAAAGTTGAATTGTTGGTTTTTTTTTTTTTTTTACTTACATCTGTTTGTTTTTTTATGATGCAGTCTTTGAACCTATTGTAATTGAAACGGAAGTTCCCTCCATCACCATAGGTAACAATGCCTTCCTTCTTGGTCAATGTTTTTCTGAGCTTCTGGCATTATCCATATTCTCTTATGTGAACAATTATCGTTTATCACCTTTTTCTTTCACTTCCCAAACTGTTAAGTATTATCAACAAAGCTTTTTAACATCATAGGCATTCTTCCATCTGCTGTTCAGTTTCTAATCCCTGAAGGTTTTCTTTTGATCACCTTCAGAGACACTCGGATTGCTTGCTGCACTTGATGCTGCCAGGAATCACAGGCACTCACCAGGACATTTTTGAGATCTCTGCTTCTAAGTGAGAGAGAAGCAGTGAAAATCCTGTTTGGAAATTGGGAGAGAAAGTAATTTTCTCTTTCTCATAAAAGTAATTTCTTCCTTGATTCCTTACTATTCAAGTACAGCTCGGTCTTATCTCTTGACAAACTCATTTTGTGGTGCTGAATTCCAAACAAAATAGGGACTCCCCTCTTTTTTGTTTGAAGATAGTCAGCTTTGAATGTTTTCATCCTGTTGGTCTGGCTTCCTCCACCTCTGCTGTGGGCCACATTTTCATTGGTTCAGAAGATGCTTTCAGATGTAGCTCAAACTACCTTTGTGCTATGATGTCTTGGGGAAAGGCAATCTCCATGTGAAGGAGATTAAAGGGGTTTTGTGGATTCGATTTTTAATGTTATACTTAACCTATATTTAATAAAAAATGCAGGCATCAATTTAAAACCAAAATTATCTATCTCTGCATAGCTCTATCATTTCAGAATATTATATACTTGTAGGAATTATGTTTGTTCAGGCAAGAAAATTTTAATTTTATATATTTTTGTTAATTACCTTTGTTCACATGAATAATCTATTAACCCATTTTGATATAAATTAATGAAAAGAGACAGTAGGAAACCGTATCACTTATTAAACAGTTTCTGGAAGAGTTTATCTTTTACTTCGCTGTCATAGATCCCCAATCAATAGACTGATTAAGAATATTTTTTTAAAATTCCCCTTACTACTGCCATTTCCTAAATCACATATTCATAAAGGCAATGAAATCCTTTTAAATACTAACATAATCTTTCATGATGTTTTCAGAGTAAGGTCAATGTCAGATAGCTAAGACTTTTTTAGGAGTCAAGTTTCCAATATAACTATAATCGGATAATTAAACATGGGGGTGGTCAGAGGAGACTTCCTAAGGATGCAGAGTTCAAAGGGTATGGCTATTTGTCAAATAAATGGATCTCAAAGTATAGCCAGTTATTAAAGAACAGATAATTTTTCCAGGGTTCAGAAATGCTTTGTAAACGTCACAAGGTTAATATTTGTTTTCAAGATAATTTTCCTTTTTTCTACATTTCTTAAATCCCTATTGTTTATATTATTGCTTTTGGTCAGTTCCTGCCACAGATATTGAACCTATAACTGTGAGAACTGAGGCTCCCTGGACAACATTCGGTAATGACCTATGTCTTGAATCAAGTGTCTTTTCTGCTTATTGTCCAGTCTGTTCCATCACTGTGTTGGTCATGGGGTTTTTCTCTTTCATAAAATTTTCTCATAATCCTCTCATGTCATTCAACTACTCTTCATCTTGAACGTGCTGAAGATGTTCAGAGTAACTTGGTTGGAATATAAGCCTATGTCTACCTAATGCAGTGTTTTTACTCCCATGTGAGCACTGTTCATACTTTACAGAGCTCGTGGTTCTGCCCAGTGTTCTGTGATAAAAATGAATATGCAGCTCAGAGTCTGTGCCTTGTAAATATCAACCGTGATTCTGTGCGCATGGACAGAAAATTGTTTTAAGATATGTAGAGAACTTTTATTGTCTACTGATGATTTTAAGAAATGTGCATATTCTGGAGTGGTTAGTCAAGTATTAAGTCAGTTATTTTCTAAGTACAGTCTTCCCAACACTATGAGCCTGCATCCCTCTCTGGTGTGACATGAGCTTGCTATTCTCTGACTTCCTTTGGGTCAGAGTCTTTGAGAATCTGATACCAGCAAGAATAACAATTTTTAGATTATTAAAATGTGACAGTTTTTCTCAAAAGAACTATTAGTAAGTCCTAGCCACATTTTTTTGTATAGATGACAAAAATAATTACAAACCAGGAAAATCAAGCAAAAATTTAGAAAATTATATTTAGAATTAGAACAGAATTTTAGCAAACCATGTTTATAAACTAAAGCTCTATGAAATCCTTTCTGTAGTTTCTAGAGTCCTAAGAAAACATTAACCAGTTTCCTTTCTTCAGCTCCAAAAACATCACAACGAACGAGAACACGTCGTCCGCGCCCCAAACCTAAAACCACGCCGAGCCCAGCGGCACCTCAGAGCAAACTAGGTAAATATAGTTCCTGGTGCCTGCAGAACTCTATAGATGTGATCCTGGGTGGTAACTTAACTTTCCCCTAATAATACCTGTGACTCTTAACGATGAAGCCCACGTCAGGGAATGTAGCTGTTTCCTGCTTTGCACTCTGGTCAATACCTGTGACTTCTCACATTGCTCAGCTACCTTCTTGGTACCTGTGTATTTTACTTGCTCCTCTGGTCAATTACATTGTTCTTCTTGAATCTAGCTCAGCAAAAACTTACCTAGCTAGCATATTTAGTTCAATTAGTCACAGATTTTATGAAGTGGCTTGTCAGCATCTGTGCTGAATAGTTTAGAATTAATAAATGGCAGCTTGGATGAGGAAGCAAGTTCTTGTGTAGGAAACTGTTCATAAATAGATATAAAGGAATGTAAACAAAAGTAAATATTTATTGAGGCCAGCTGTTAGGAACAGAGTTGACTCTTAAGAGAATGGAATGATAGATACATGGGCTGATAAGTGCAACATGGACCTGGAAATTTGTGTGGTAGATTGGTTGGAAGAAGAGGCAGAAATAGCATAAATAGAGGCATGAAGATGGAAATTGGAAGCCCAAGCTAGTTGAGGAAAAGGCAGTCTCACTCAACTGGTGGTCAAAATTTTGATCATTGGTGCTGCTTTGGGTTGCCTGACTGCAATGACTGGATCTGAGCCCCTGGCCACAGTACAATCTCCAATCTTCCTGAGTCAGGCCTTTTCTGTCCTGCTAAAGACATGCACTGAATGATTCTGTATCTTGCTCTTTTATGTGCCTTTGTTTGGAAGGGATGTTGGTCTTTTTCCAGAGTGGACTCTCAACAAAACCCAGCGTTGTCTATTTTGGCTATTCATTCCAGTATCTACTTCAGTGTATCAAGAATTAAATCTATCATGACCTAGGACTTTGTTTTCTACTCTATAGTGCTATAAATTATACTTTCATATTCCCTTCAATTCAGTGCTTGTTATTAAAAGAGGACCAAAGAGTTTTTTAAGTGGAGTTCTCTATTGTATCATCAGATAATATAAAACAGGCAAGATATAGAGCTAATCATGTGGAGAAACTAAAGATAGAACTCTTTCATCAAAACAATTATCTTTGTACCCTCATCTCAGAACTTAAATTTTGCTTTTTAGCTATAGACCCAATACTAGGCTGGTAATATTTATTTTAAAGAGTTTGACTTTTTTCATGTGCTTAATATTTAATTTTTAAATTAATTTTGATCATTTCTTGCTACAGACTTTCAACCTGTTATTCCCGGGACATCTATAGGTAATGAGCCTTTGTATTCTTCAGCAGGTACTTGCTGATTTATGGTGCTGTCTAGATGATGATGGCATCACTTGTCATCATCTTATCACAACATTCAATATTTTAATACTAAGATTTTCTTTTTAATAGAAATGTACATGGACTTTTTTCAAAAAACTGTCTGCCCCATATCTCAACTTGAAATTGCATCATGTCAGTCTGAGTCTCTGTTTAAACAGTATTATTTCTTATATCTGATGTCCTAATATGATTCCCTGTCTACCAGTAGTTAGCCTACCAGTGCAATATCAATTATACCATGAAATTTCTTTATTTTCTATTTTCCAAGTTCTACATAATTTTTCTGACTTGTTGATGTTTCAGCAAGTTTTCTGTATACTTACTCTAGTAAATTATCAAGTAGAAAATTTGTCCAAGTCTAGTCACTTAAAAGTGTAAGTGAATGTTAAGGGTAGTTTGGAATGCCCATACGCCACTATAGCTTAACATTGTGCCAGTTTTTGAATTAGGGACATTTTTAAGAAAGGAATATTTCCTGATTCATTTCTGAAACTTACTTTGAGTGTCTAATTTTTATATCTGGAGAACTGTCAATTGTAAAAGACATATTAATATGCTAAAGGAAAAAATTCAAACTAAAATAGTTATGTCCACTGACAAAATGCTGATAAGTTTTAGAAAGCTTAGAGCCATGATTTGCATCCTATCCAGAATTTATGGAGCTATCGGCACCACATTAATTATAAATTTTCTTCCTTTAGCTCAGACCACGACAACAACAACAAAGAGACCCCGTCGCCCACGTCCCAAACCTAAAACCACGCCCCATCCAGAATTATCTCAGACCAAACTGGGTAAATATGTGGTTTTTATTTTAAAGAATCCAAGCAGTCTATCCCATCTGTGATCCTAAATTCCATGCGTGTAGGCAGGATGTGCCCCTATAGCTCTTTAAGAATGAAAGGGATTAGTAAAAAGATAGCTAAGGATCTCGCACTTCCTGTGATGGGACTATTCTCTATCCATGATTTAATATGCTTTTCTTACTAGTGTATTCCATTCAGTCTTGAAGATAAGTTTAAATCAAGTTCTAAACCAACATAATCAATTCAAGTTGACTACACTTATTAATCCTACTTCTCTGTACCTATGTTAGCAGCTAAGAAACACATCTGAAATAGGAGGTATGTTTTAGTTTGCAGTCAATGTGTACTATTGTTAAAAAAAAAACTGTTCCTGCATGAACTGATGGAAAATAAAACAGCAAGCACATTGATGCAAAGGTAAAATACTTTCTCAAACAGTATAAATGTTCAATGGTAGGAGCAGGGTAAATATTTGGAGCAGAAAAAGATCCCAGATAATCAGGTTGAAATCAGTACAGAATCTGGATGATTGAAGGGATAACGGAACAGTGACTGACAAGCAGAGCATGTGACCTATTGTTCTCTTGAATGGACCCATAGGATGAATTAAAGGAGAACAGGGATGTCTACTCAAGAGCTTAAATTTGATCCACTAGACTTCAGCGATCCTTATTCTATATAGGACCATGTTTTTTCTGTTCTTAAAACTGATCGTGAGCAGTCTACTACAATACCACAAATTGAGATGTTATTCTTCACCTTATATTAAATGCCACCGTTGTCACTAGGACGTGGTCTCTTAGTGAGTATAGTGTCAGTGTCCATTTGGGTATCCCTTGTATGTGTGGTGGACAAACCCTAGGGTTACCCCTAGACCTCACTCCCACCACTGTCCCATCCCCATACCTCTGCCACTTGTCGTTAAAGCCTTTGTATTATCCATTTCCCCTTCTCTCTTCCACCCTACCTGTTAGAAACCATAGAAGCATTATTTTTATTGCTAAGATGAATTGTTTGGCATTTCATGCATTCACAAAATTCTTTTTCGTTTCTTGTATTACTTTTGATCAGTTCCTGCCACAGTCTTTGAACCAGTTATTCTTAGAACCGAGGCTCCAGGGATGACAGTAGGTAATGACAACCTATATCATCAGCATCTGCTTTCCATGCTCATTTCAAATCCGTTTCATCACCATCCTAATCCATTTTCTCCTACTTCACAAGACTTACATGTCATCTTCTGAGATCATTCAATTACTTCTTAATATTGAAAAATATTAACTATTTGTTTTAAAAGTGCCTAAGATGAACTTAATTAAGTATACATATCTGTAATGTAATTCATTTGAATTTATGGTGTCTCACCCTTATATTACCTTGTAATCACAAAATGTATTGCTGAATTTCAGACATAACACATGAGGGTTGGCAGTAAGGGTGTATATCCTTCATCTAAGCTGAGTAAATTGTCCTAGCTGTTGTGGTATGACCCAGCTCTTCTGTGAATCTAAAGACCCACATTTTTACTGTCTACATGATTTTGATTTTATTTAGCCATTTTAGATAATGACATGGTCTCTTTTCCAGTAGGAGTAAAATAGTTAAAATATCCAGTGCTAGTTATATAAATTATAAACACTATCATGAGTGTAAAATTATCCAGCCCCACCATAACTAAGCAAGGTTATGGATTTTTTTTTCATCCAGAAATCCCTGACAGAATCTCTTTAAAATCACCTTCAACTTATATATCTGTGTGATTTTTTTTTTGTTTCTCAGAATAATTCAGATGACATAAAGAGACAGTTACCAATGGGAGCACATATTTCATACTCAGGAGAAAAATATATTCTGAAACACAAGAAATTAAACCAAATATAATCCTATCCAGAACTTCTGGAACTAAAAACACACTGCTAACATAAGCTTTTCTTCCTTTAGCTCCCAAAGTACCGCAGCAAACCATTCATCCACGTCCTAAGCCTAAAACCACACCAAGTCCCGGAGCCCCTCAGCCTGATCTGGGTAAATGTGAAGAGCCTCGTTGAGGAGTCTGGCAGGTCATACCGTGGGTTCAGAGAGAGGGAAGGGCCAGATCAGGGTCAGTAGCTGCTCCCACTCCAGAGCAGGCGATGAGGACACTGTTGGAGAAGGAGGTCTGTGTCAGTCGAATTCCTTTTGCTCTGTGAAATAGAATCTTCTTTCTAAATGTCCATTTACTTGATGTATCACTCAGTTTTAATATCCTTTAAATATTGAGTCTGTGCAGAGGACTAAAGCAGCTGCAGAATTAATGTATGTTTGGGCAAATAGGAAATTATGTCTTGGTAACTAGAAAAGTTGTGTAAGTCATAGGAAGACCTAAGGCAGGAGTTGCCTAGTCTCTTCTGTGAAGGGCAAGATAGTAATAAGCTGAGAGTTAGTGCATCATGTAGTCTGTTGCATGTTCTATTTTTTTTTTCTTTTTCTACAAACACTTAAAAATGAGGGGGAAATCATTCTTAGTTCTCAAGGACTAAGTGAAAACAAACCATGGACAAGATTTGGCCCGTGGGCTGTATTTTGCAACCCCTGGCTTAGAGAAACAAGCAGGGTGGGGTTGAATAATTAGACAGGACTTGAACTGAAATCGCTCTATATTTGGGTGCTTGGGAGACAGGGAGAGGGAGAAGTACAGAAAGTCAAGATGTGGACAGTGAGAAGAAACAGAGTCTTCTCTGGCCGATAGAAGCTGTGGACTTCTGAGTGCCAATCAGGTCATTCCATGAGGCTGCTGCAGCTAAATGCACCCCTTGGGACCAACTGAATACAGTTTGGAGTGGTGGATATAGGCAGGATTTTTCCAGGCAGCGAAGAGAGGGATATCCTGCTGTGCCACATACTGAAGGACTGCTCTTTATCTTGCTCTCTTAAGTACCCTGCTGGGTAAAGCTCCTGAACGCTTTCAAAAGATGAGTTTTCAGCACTATGGATATGCCCTACTTTACTTAGACAAAGATTACTAAAGAGTGAGACACTTCAAGGCACCCCAAGGATAGTACTGAATACAGAGCAGTCCATCCTAAGCAATAGATTGGTACCCAGTGACAGAGCTGTCGCGTTGCTCTGCTCAGAGTTTAATAGTATTTGCCTTGTACTCTAGCCACATAACTACTAGGTAAAGTTATTTGTAAAGTTAATGTCCTGAGATTGTGTAAATGTTTGACATTTTATTTTATACTATTTTTGGTCAGTTCCTGCTACAGTCCTTGAACCTGTTACTCCTATAAAAGGGGCTCCAGAGACAGCATTTGATAATGCCGCTTTTTCCCTTCAGCAAACCTTTTCTCCTCATTGTTAAGCTTGTTGCATTCTGATGTCACTCAGTTGCATTCTTTAACTTAGGAGAGTTGAACAGGCACAGAACAAATTGCATCTTCTTAAGACAGTCACCCCGAGTCTACTTTGAGATATGTTCTTCCCCTGTAACTTGAACTGTTTTATCCCACCTTTGATTTTGACTTATCCGGAGCTCTCTTTTAAGCTAGATTTCATACATCTTGGGAATATCTGTGTAAAGGCCCTACGTCTGAATATAGTCACATTGGGAATTAGGACTTCAACATAAAAATTTGAGGGAGACAATCTGGTCCACAATAACCTTCATGCAGAAAGTTTCTAAAAAATATTCTAGAAACCATAGTACACTGGCAAGGTTCATTTTGAAGTAAATGTCATAGCGCTTTATAAGTTTGTTTGTTAGTTCCTGTTACAGATCTCGAACCTGTTACTTTTACAACTGAGACCTCCGGGACAACAGGAGGTAAAGACCCTTTGCCATTTGCTGAGTGCTTTTGCTGTTCATTGTGAAGCCCATTCAGTCTTCATCCCTATGACCACCATGATCCTCTGTGCCATTCACTCACCTCCTTCATTTGAATACACTGCAGCCTCTTAAAAACCAGTTCCCTGTTGTTTTTACGAGTGCAGGCATGAGCTTAGTTAAAAATATTCACTGCCCTCTGGCACGTTTGAAGTTTCACATTAATGATCTTATGCTTTGGTGGGCGGTGTTGTCTGTTAAAGCTGAGTTTAAAGCAAATGGCATCTATTTTTAATCTCAACTGACCGGCAATAATAGCTACTCTTATGCTCCTCTGCATATCTAAGTTCCTAGACATTTAAACTATATGCATGGTATGTTTGTTTCTCTGTTACTTCTCTAAGTAATGATGTATTTTATTACGAATTTCACAAATAGAGAATTAGCCTATTATGAAGTATCAGCTTCTTCCTTGCTGTGACCAAGTTGCTTTTTCCTTGTCCCAGAGTCAAGCACTCCTTTATCATTTTTCAGAGTGTAGAAGTTCTGTGAGTAATTACAAGTGCTAGTTTTCACACACAGACTGAGCAACTTAACTTACATGACTTTGTCTGAAAAGCGCGCACAATGATAAAGACACTTTGGTATACATACTGAAAATTTTTAGACTACAAGGACAGTTTGCTGGAACTTTAGAAAATCTAACAAGTCTTAGAGAAACATTTCCTCAGTTTTCAGAACCGCAGGAGCTAGAATAACGCAAGACTTTTCTTTCTTTAGCTACTAAAGTGTCGCAAAGAACTCGTCATCCACGTCCCAGACCTAAAACCACAGCAAGCCCTCAAGTACCTCAGAGCAAACTGGGTAAATGTGTGTTTTCTTGGTTTAAGGGTAGCCCTAGTAGCCTGTCCCAGTGGGGACCCAATGCAGTGCCAAGTTCTTATTCCAAGTATGAGGCCATAGGCCTCCTTAGTAATGTCTCCTCTGTCTAAGAACCAAGGACATTTCCACTGGATGAGATGAATACTTTATTCTTTCTGTGTGACAGTCTATGTGAGCGTCACCTTTGAAACTATGCATTTAGTATATTTCTTATTATCAGATTCAATTCAGATCTTAAAGATAAAACTTAATTAGCATCACCAATATATTCAAGTAAACAAATTGTAAGATTCTTGCATGTTCCTGGGCTGATACTGGCAACTGTGGGTGATATGTTAGCAGTAGGAGACTTACTTTACATCTAAATAGTAGAGTTAAGACATAGTTGCATAATGCAAACATTAACTATTGACCTTGCAAAAGAAAAGCTCAAGGTAGATTGAGCTTAGACCTTGGGCCCACTGTACAATTTGAATGAAGGGAGGGAGGAATGAACCAAGACAAAAGAACTGGACATGTTTTGGTAGTAGGGTCAGTCAGAAGATAGTCAAGTCTGCCTGGAACAGTCTGTCCTGCTTCTGGATGGTTTAAACATGGTCGTTGAAAGGTCCATCCAACTTGTCCAAAGGGATTGAGGATCTGATTCAGGAGCTTTGACTTGATGCATCAGTTGTCTTTGATTTCTACTTTTTCTTGACTCAGATTGAACAGATGATCTACTAAGTATTACTGTCTAAGTGACCATCTTTATTATGGCCTCTTCTGTGCCATGGTTTGTACAACAGTCTCAGATTCATTGCATAGGTGGGTTCTTAGCAAGAGCAACATAGTATTCTATATTGATTAATGTTTATATCTCCATAAAGCATTAACTGTCTGTTACCCATGTTAACTTAAGTACAGGTTTATGAGATTTTTAAAAGAACTTTTCTAAGTTAGGTAAATGCATAAAAACATTTTCTAGTACAGTTTTCCTTAGTGTTAATATGTGTTAGTTGAAACCCAGGAGAATTTAATGTTGATTTTTTTAAAGCTCAAAGTAGTTAAAAGGTTACATCTAAGACTTAGCCTAATGACTATAGTTTAGACCAATTCGACAAAAACTAGTCAAATCCTCTAATTCAGTGGTTTTTTTTTCCTTTGTTTCTTTACAAGGACTAACATACAGTTAAGACTTGTTGGGTATTCTATCACATCATATATTTTAAATTTTCTTTGGTTTACTTTATTATTTTTTGGTCAGTTCCTGCTACAGTCCTTGAACCTGTCACTCTTAGATCCGAGGCCCCAGAAACAACATTAGGTAATGATATATTGTTTTCAACAAACTCTGTCCCACTTATTGTCAACCCAGAGTTTTCTGTTGCTTTTTGTGACAATATTTCATTCTTTGTAACTGTTCATTTGCATTCTTATTAAAATTCTGAAAATCTTAATGTTGTTTTTAAGGGAAATTTTCATGTATGAATCCACTTTTGGAATGTATTTGTCATGTAACTTCTTGAAATTGTGTCACGTTTAAGAGGTTTGTGGTCACACTGGTTTTCAAACATATCATGGGTCTCTACCTCTTATTTAGATAGATAAAGCCTTTAACAGCTATCACAGGCTCAAAACCATTCATTATCCATCTACATTTCTACATTTTTTTCCTATTTGCATAGTATTTTTTGTGTTGTTTCTAGTTAGGTAATGCATGTTCTGGTTTCATTAGTTAGATAAAAAATGTGCCATAGATTGAAAGATTATAAATCTCAGATTTAGTGTGACTATTCATTGTCCACTAATATCAGTGTTTTAGCCTCTTTGTTGCCCAGTCAAGGTGCCTAACTGACTTTGATTGTAACAACTAATTTTTATTTCTTGAATTAAAGTTTGATTTATATCTTCAAAGAATTTCCTATGATGAAAGAAAAAAATATGTGATAAAAATCTCTAACTAAAAGGTCAAATATCTAAACAGTAGTAGAAAGTGTATGGTCATATTTGACTTACTATAGCATCCAACCATAAAGAGTGTAGTTCTGTAATAACTTAAGAATTTCTTCCCTCAGCTTCTAAAACATCACAACGGACACATCGTCCACGTCCCAGACCAAAAACCACCCCAATTCCTGAAGCACCTGATTACAAACCAGGTAAACATGTTCCTGGTTTAAAGAGTCCCAGCAGTCTAGTCCAGCAGGGTCTTAAGAGTAGTAACTGTTACTGTGAGTAGTAACCAGTGTGCCTCATAAGGGTGAAAATACAGTTGGATAAAGCAGTAGTTCCCAGTGTAGAGATGACAGACCTGTAGAAGGGGAGACTTGTGTGGCAATTGAATGAGGTGTTCAATTCTTTGTCACTGTGTATTTTCTTTGCTTGCATTTAATTCTCAAGAATAAAACTACTTTAGAAAAACTAGTCAGTTCAAATGAAGATATATAAATTAAAAATTTATTATCTTCAGTATATCCCTGTTCTTATTAGTACATTTGGGGGGTATATCTCAGACATGGGAGATGTGTTTTATTCCTCAAATCTTCTCATTAAGCGTAAGGTAAAATAAAACATTAGCATTGATGCAAATACAAGATTGAGTTTTGGGAACTGCCATCAAGATTTGCTAGGTACATACATAGATAGTTGGAGCAGGAGAAGATAGGTTAAGAAAGAGTGGATCCTTGAAATCAGCATAGTACATGGATGAATGGAAGTATGAAGAATAATAAAATCATAGGGTATAGAAATAGAGACCAACAATAACAGAGATTCTAATTGTAAGACTAGCATAGAGATGTCTCACTTCAAGGTGTCGTCCAAGCTTTTCTAGATCTTGATTGGTCTGCAGACTCTATTGGCCCACTTGACCTGTGGTGAATGTCCTTAGGCATCTATTGGAGCAGTTCAGATTTGATCTAGTAGACATCAACAAGCTCTTTGCACATTAATTCATGCTTTTTCTTTGCTTAGAATGGAAGGATATCCTATTTGATTCATTACGATTCTAAAGATAAGTTTTTAGCAATATCCATACATCCCAATTTGGCTTACTGGATAGAATAGAATAATCAAAGGAGGAATAATAAGGACAGCCGTACCTCAATGAAGTGTGATCAAATTTGGGGAAATCAGTTGTCTACTTCTCCAGCTTAACAGTTTTTAAGTTAATATGTAGTTCTAGAAGCTATTAGTAAAAATCATTCTGACATAAATCATTTTGAGTTTCCTTTCATTTAAAACAGTCTATTTTGGTTTATTTTTAATGTTTTTGGTCAGTTCCTACTTCAGTGCTTGAACCTGTTACGTTCAGAACTGAGACTTGGGTGACAACGCAAGGTAATAACATGTTGTGATCATCAATAAGTCATTTTCATTGTCAAACCCATTCCATCAATTTCATAGCTACAGATTCTTTTGATTCTTAAGACTATATCATCATCATCATTTGTTGTCACTCTTACATTCTTCATCCTAACATCTTAAAGAGTATGACTCTTAAAACAAGTTACCCCTTGTTTTGAAGAAAGCCCTGCATGAACCTAACCGAGGTCATCTGTTATGTATGTCACTGTCTGAAACTGTTGTGTTCTTGTGTGTTTTTCTAAAATATGCTCTGTTAAAACTGTGATTAAAAATTCTCTTGACTCTAGTAACAATATTAGGGTATCAGGGAGTTTCTTTGTGAACATAAGATTCTACTTTTAAAAATGTGATATTTGGTCCTTTTTTTTACTAGTTAATTAAGTGAATCTTATTAAGTAGACCATCAGAGTTTGTGCCTT
The DNA here is from genome assembly GCA_019455555.1 of Galemys pyrenaicus. Lineage (NCBI taxonomy): Eukaryota > Metazoa > Chordata > Mammalia > Eulipotyphla > Talpidae > Galemys > Galemys pyrenaicus. The sequence continues at coordinate 1,571,336 of JAGFMF010011942.1, read as the reverse complement.
GCTATCACCACAATAGTGCTTTAGCAATGATTTTAACCATGTTCAATATAAGAGTGCTAGAATGATTCTTCACTTCTTAAATTAAAAACTTAGTTTAATATATGACTCATTCCCATTGAAATTTCAGTTGTGAAAGAAGACAGACAATTATAAGGATACAGCTTTCAAATTTAAAAAATAAATTTCCTAAAATAAGGAAATCAGTAAGTTTTAAAAAATCAAGAACCGTGTGTCATGTCACACATCACTTCTCAGCCTAACTCGGTAGTAATTAAAGGTTTTCTTTCTTCAGCTCCTCAAACGTCAAAGCGAACCCGTCGTCCACGTCCCAAATCTAAAACCACACCGACTACTGAAGCACCTCAAACCAAACCGGGTAAACATGTGCTTTAGGTTGAAGGAGTGAGTCTTAGTGGCTCTCGAGAGACTAAGGTTGTTGCTGGTGATGGGCTTCACGGGCCGTGTGGGCTAGCGTGGGTGAGAACACAGAATGATCTGTTGCACCCGCCACTGTTGATCGAGCAAGGGAAACTGAATTCCTTGTCTTTCTGTGTAAGAACAAAGTGTCTTAAGTAGAACCAAGCTTTGTTATTTCAAGAAACAAACTTTGTTTCACACCTATGGCTGTGAGGCTATCACACAAGTAGGTGACCAGTGTTTGTTTTTTTTTCTGCAGTGTAGTCAAAGTCAAGACCTGCCCCAGTATAAAACATTCAAAGTTTGAGCCAAAGCTATTTATCTGTGCAAATCAAGCTGGGTTTTTTATTTTGGGGAGTTTTTGGGTTTTTTTGGGGGGGTACTGGCATTGATTAGGAATACCTATGAATTTAGAGAAATGTTTGTGAAGGACAGGAGTAGAAGTTAATGAATAGAGGAAGAAATAAAGGAGGTAGAAGCCAACCAAATGGCACAGGCTTCCTGGAACAAGGGAGGTCCCATATCTAGGTAATGATATTGCTAAATTCCTATGAGTCCAGAAGGGCAGCTAAAGACAGTCCTTGACAATGTGACTAAGAAGTTGAGATGTGACACCAGAAATATCAGTGATCACTCCTGAAATCTCTCCCTTGCACAGGGAACTGCATTTTTGTGATTAGAACAGGGAACTCCTTGACAGGGCACCACACCCTGAGTGGATATTTCTTATCCTGATTTGCTGAGTTCCTTTTCTGCCTATGCTGCCAGAATAAGGGCTATTTATTGTATTTATGTCCATTTGGATATGCTGCTTTCTCAAAAGCCAGAATACTTATTAGTATTCTTATAAGTACACATTTATACTTGTAAGTATGTGTAAGCATATGTTTATACTTACAAGTATATACTTGGTAAAATGTTTAAATAAGTTTCTTAAAAGTCCTCTACAAATGCTGATATTAGATATTTAGATACCCAGGAGAACATCATGTTGGTTTTCTTGAGATATTTATGAGAGTGGGTAGGCCGTGACTGTCTCATAAAAGAATGTTTACCTAGCTATGAAGTGACCAAATCCTGAAATAATAAATAAGTACTTAATTTCAGAAAAAATTAAATTGCTGTACACCTATCAGTGCATTATTACACTGGTAAGACTTCATTTGCTAACTTTTCACAGCTTTTTATTTCATTGCCTTTGATTAATTCTTATTACAGATCTTGAACCTGGTACTCTTAAAACAGAAGCTCCAGAAACCATGGGTAATGAGAATGTCTCGTTCTTCTCATCAGTGCTTTTCTTTCTCATTGTCATGCTATTGTAACCGCAGGCTCTTATGCCTCCTAAAACCATTCCATTATCCTCAGTTGTCATTCTGCAAGTCTTTATCTTGAGATTATGCTAACCTCTATATCAAGTTATATGTGGAATTTAAGAGACCTGTGCATCAGCCAATTTCAGGGCATCACACTGTCATGTAAGTGCTGCTCAGCATCGTGTCCTGTGATCATGGGCATTCGGTTAAACAGTATGGACTATTTTAAGCTTCATTTCAAACATGAATATTCCTTATTTTTGCTTACCCTCATCACTTGTAGAAATGCCATGTTTCTTTTCTCTTTGTATTATGCTAAGATTTGTGTGATCAGTGGATCAGCATATTATTTCAAGTAGTGATATTTTTAGTAAATTGTTAAATTTTAAAATAAGTCTAAATCTTAAAAGTTCCAGTGAAATACTTCCATTTTGGGGTAGACTTACTTACTCCTCTCCCTGAGTTAAAGTTCTTTCTTTTATTGAATCAAGGACACTTTGAAATTTTGACCAGCACAGTCCATTAAGTTATGCATTGATTCTTATGCTTGAAAACATAGAAGCTCATTACTGTATCTATAATAATTTCGTTGTTAGATATTGGTCTCAGCTTGTGTGGAAGCTGATGGACTAAAAAACACTTTCTCCAGTGTATTATAAAAGTATTTGATTAGATAAATACTAAAAGTTTGTACAACTCTCCATTGTGATATAAATAGGGATTGTCCCTGTTTGCAAAGAACTGGCATTTCTCCTCCTTTTTATTGAAGTTATCGCAAGAATCTCTTTTAATTCATTTCTAAAGCTTAAAAATTAACTTCTGCAGTTAGTCTTCAAGTGCATTTTTGTATCTTTTTGACTTATTTTTGACCAGAGCTTCGTACAGTGCTTGAACCTGTCACTCTTAGAACAAAGGCTCCAGCAACAACATTAGGTAACGGTATTTTGTGTTCAACAGTTTGCTTCTGTTTCCTTTCAACCCATTCTATCATGATCATCATCATCATCATCTTATTATCATAAGACCATCCAGTCACTCCTTCCAATTTTCTTTCCTGTTAAGAGTATTGAAGACTCTTAAAATAACATTTTCAAAGGCTATGCATAAACCTAGGTTCATATATCTGTATATTATTAATCTTATTTGAATTTGTGTCATTTACAATTGTTTAAACAGTGCTCACTTTTAAAACTGATGTTTAGCCCAATTGGTGTTGCTTCTATCTTCTCTAGACCAACTAACGTATAACAGTTCATATGGTACAATGGGTTCTTAATGTGACCCTACCTCCTCAAGTTTGGCTCCTGACCTTCCCTTATTTTGAAGTTAGAGATTTCTGAGACTCCTTGACTTAATTTTATGTATGAATTTAACAAATATTTAAAGCAATTAACAAGAGGAGAAAAGATCTCAGTATTTTTTTAATGTCTTCAAAATCAAGGAAGTATATTTTAGAATATCTAGAATCTTATTTCTGAAACCATCTGCAGTAGACTAATCCCAAGTTTATTCCTTCAGCTCCTAAAGCACCACAACGAACACGTCGTCCACGTCCCAGACCTAAAACCACCTCAAGCCCTGGAGTACCTCAGACCACACCCGGTAAATGTGTTATTCCATGGTTTGAGGGGTGAAGCTAGCTGCCTTCCCCAGTGAGGACACAAAGCACTACCCCTAGTGGGAAGTAACTTGTACCTCAAGAGTCAAGGCATACGGTATGGTTAGCAGCTGCTTCTTGGGTGACTTTCTTTAAACAGGTGGCTACATCAAGGTTGACTTAGTCATTTGTGGTTTTTCATTTCCTTGTACTTAAGCGTATGATCTACTTATTGTAGCCACACTTACATAAACATAGGTATTGTTTTAAATTCCAACAAATGAGACAGTTTGCTTCTATCTATTTATTTTCATACCTCCTACCTGAACAGATTTTGCAAAGTTCTTCAGTTAGAATCAGAACATCAAACACAGGAAAACCTCATGACGCCATGCTAAGATGTGTAGCAGTTCCAAGCTTGTGACTACATGCCACAATGAATTTTTCTTAGCTCCATTTTGATCAAATCTTCAAAAAGAGACTCTAATTCCTCTCATTTAAAAATGTCATTTGAAACAATTATCTTGAAAGGAAAATGAAGGCTTGCTCTGTGTGCTTAAATGTTCTCATGTTCATGTTATTGCTTTTGGCTAGTTCCAGCTTCAGGCTTTGCACCTGTTACTCATAGTGCTGAGACTCCAGGAACAGCATTAGGTAATAATTTTTGTGACCTCGTTAAGTGCTTTTTCACTCACTAAAACCTGCTCCATCACTGTCGTGAGCACAGTTGCTCCTGCTTCTCTAAGCTGCTGTTGTCTTTCTGTCTTTTGCTTCACCTTGTAAGAAGTTAAGATCCTTACTTCAAATGTCACAGGTGTTCCTATACCCACTTGAGAAAATCTTTCTGCCTTAAAACTCCCTTTAAAATTTCATTATGTGATTCAGCGAAGAATCTGAAAATGAAGTTGCTTCCCTTCTGTTCGAAATGTATCTCTCAAAAATAGTGACAATTAAGTTCCATGAATATTCTATTTTAGGAGAGGTTTCCCTTTGATAGTATTTTTTTTAAGATTTTTATTTTATTTTTATGCATACACAAGCTGGGGTACAAGCCAGCGTCGCGGGAGGTGAGAGGATTCATCAGAGGCAGAGCGGGGAGCAGAACAGGCAGATCCACTGAAATACACTGTTGAGGGGAGCAGCGGGCAAGGCAGGAGAGGTCTGCTGCGACATGTGGGTCCCCTCCCTGGCCAGGGATCAAACTCGCACTGCTGTGCAGCGGATGCTTCACGGTGTGGCGCTCAACCCGATGCGCCCCCAGGGAGGCCCTAAGTAATTTTTGAAGAAAAAAAAAAAATGTTTCCTGGAAGTGCCAATCTCAGTGAATATGTTATTATCTCCCATCATCCATACCATTTTCATATTCATGAAATTTTACTCTTAGTTCTTTTATATCATTTTAAAAATTTAAAACCTTTCTTAGTTTACAAACGGGCAGATGGCTAGATTTTGGGAGGGTCATAGCTTACCAGTCTTTGCTTTCAATAATGTATACTTGCATCACTTCCCAAACCCTGTGTTTTTGAGAGTTTATGAATTTCAACTCAATGCTACCTTTGTCTAAAACATGTGAGATAAATTATCCATAATTTCTTTGACAATTAGACTCTCTTCTTTCAGCTCCCACTGAAGTGCAAACTCTTACTTTGAAACCAGTGACACCACCAAGCCTAGAAGTGACACAAAGTCAACCTGGTAAATAGTTTTATTTGTAGGGGCACACTCTGAGCTTCAGAGGACATACTCCAAACATTTGATCTCCAAATATTAAAAAATGCAAAAGAGCATACACTTAGCTCTATATTGTACAGTGTCCTTTCTGTGGATGCATACATGATGTCAAACTAGTAATGTATTCTGGTCATGTTGTCATCCAGCTATGTGGAAGTACAGCTTTATTCCCTTGTGTTTGCTCTGTATCATGTTAGAGCATAAGCCACTTATCTCAGTAGTCAACAAAACTATTTAAACATCCTGGTTTTATTCTTTTTTTTTTAAAGATTTATTTATTTATGCATACAAGCACTGGGGCAGAGGCCAGAGGTGTGGGGGGGTGAGAGGATTCACCACAGAGAGCGGGGAGCAGAACAGGCA
>JAGFMF010011942.1:1512728-1557663 GCA_019455555.1 Galemys pyrenaicus | reverse complement strand
CCATGTGGGTCCCCTCCCTGGCCAGCAGCAGGGATCGAACTTGTGCTGTAGTGGCTGCGGTTTGCTTCATAGTGCGTTGCTTAATCCACTGCGCCACCACGGAGGCCCCAATTGTCGTCTTATAGTAAGCTATCGATCCATTCAAAAGCAGAAAGTCATGCCAACGGTAAATGTTTCTTTTAGAACTCAAATTTTAATTTTCTAATTTAAGAAAATAATGTTATTCTTAAATCTTCACCAAATAGGGTAAATATTTCAGTTTTTTCCACAAAAATGATAAAATGATATTTTGCAACTAGAGAAAATGATGTTTAACATTTTCTTGAGTTCAGAAATTTTACTCTATCCGACATGGAGGCTTTTTTTTTTCCTGCCAAACTATATTTTACAAGTTTATGGAGCAATAACTAGAGTTAAGGCATTATTTCACCAAAAATCCAATGATTTGTTTAACTAGAAATCTTTTTCTTTCCTGTGATCTGAGACTTTTGACCATTTATGCAGGGACTAATCTCATATTTGTGGGAATAGGGTGGGGAATGACATGAACCCAGATATTTCCTGTCTTACCAGCAGTCAAGGTGTGTACGTGACCTGAGGAAGCTAAACATTTCTAAGAAAGCTACATTTTTAGCTAGAGAATCTTAGGAAATACTGGATTTTTTTTTCTTTTTAATGTCCATTATTTTAAAATTCCTAGGTGCTACTAGAAGCATATCAAACATTCCAAAACATTTCTGAGATACAGCTTGAAATTACAACATTTTGGAAGCCAGTCAGAATTCACATGCTGTGACATTTCCAGATGGTGTGAGTGGAAGGTGATATCATGCCACGGGACACTCAGGTGTGGCTCATGGCGGTAGACTAGAGAGGGGCTTCTTTGTCCTCAAGTCTAGAACTTAATTTGAACCACTGCATGCAGCAGACAACACTATCAACACAGAGTATGAAGAAAGCTGATCTTCCCACTTGAAAAAGGTTGAATTGCTGTTTTCAACTGCAGAAAAGTGTAACAGTAATAAAGTCATTTCAGATAGCAGCAGTAGATTGTCTCAGCACTATCATCGCTATGGCCTGAGTTCAATCCCCAGCTAGGGCACTAACTCACATGGCGCAGGAGACCTCTACTGTCTCACCTGCTGCTACCCTTTGCTGTGTATTTCAGCAGATCCACCCGTTCTGCTCCCCATTTTGTTTCTGGTGAATCCTCTCACCCCCTTGTACCTCTGGCCTATACCCCATTCCCTCTACACATAAAAAAAAAATTTGAAAAACACACAAAGCATGTTAGCTATATCCACTCATTATTGTCTGTTGGATTTTTCTTGCTGGTGGTGCCCTTTATTCAAAAAGACAGCTAATATAGATAATTAATATGAGCAGTAAGTTGTTTAAATGAGTCTAAAATACAGTATTAGTAAATATTCTTCTAAATAACCTCATGCTGTCTTCTCAAATTGTTGTTCACATAGATTAGTTCACTGCTGCCCAGAAGACTTAGGATTCATGCTTTTGCTCAATTTAAGAGAGAAATACCACCTAGGGAAATAGAAAATATAAGTTCCATTTTTTTTAGCTGCAATTGACTGAGTAGAATGATTTATATCACTTCCTGTGAATATTTTCATTTCTTTCCTTTCCACTTTAGAAAGTCTGCTGTGGCAGTTTATTAAGTCATCACTTCATGTTTAAAAAGTGCCAGTTGCAGCAGGAGGAATCCGCATTATCCCAGCTTAAATTTTTCAGTAATCTGTAACAGGCAGCAAGTAATGTATTTGTAGTGTGGTAGACTTAAGAGCAACACATGTCTTCTCAGCTTCTTTCCTTATTCCAGCTCCACACTGTAGTCTAGTGCTGGGATCACCTCAGGTGTTGGTGAACTTCACCTATTTTGTCTGGCCTTGACCTTGGCAGAACCAAATCTAAATGCCATCTCCTTCACTCTATAAACGTTCAATTTGATCTGCAGCTGGCAATTCCTCTTATTTTACCATTTGAGCACCCTAATATACTACATGGCAGAGGTGAAATGTTCACCATTGTAATGGTTTTTCTTGAACTTTGCTGACCACTGATCTTTTTGAAATCTTCTTTTTCTCTCAAAAAAGGTCCAGATTTTCAAGTTGGGCAGATGTTATCTTTTAGCTCAGGGAAGTTCTAAATGAGTCAAGTTTCTATACCATGTAACAATTTCTACAGCTCTACTGATATTTAGTGACCTAGACTAAGAACAGAGATGATATCCAAATTAAATATGCTCCCCAAAAGCATTTTAAAAAGAATGTCTATTTTATATAACCTATTTCTATACTAATGTTTTCACCACTACAGTGGTGCTCAGGTAAAAGTTTTCTTCAGCGTTTTTCTGAGGCCAAGATCCAGCCTGAATCCTCATTTTTTCCCCCAGAATCATAGAAGATGTGAAAAATTGCAGTGCCTGCCAAAGGATTTATGAAATCCTTAGTGGGGCAGAGAAACCTTTCAGTGAGAGAGGCAAGATGAGAAGGACCTCCTCCCAGGGAAATTGAGTCAAAGAACTACAGTATCTTACCCTTGGGAGGAGACTGTGCCACAGAAATCTAGTTCTAACAGTAGGCTAATCACCCTGATTCTTCCCTCGCAGAGAAGGAAGATATCAAATTCCCAGCCTACTCTTTGATTTTGCCAAAATAAACTGGGCACAAGCATTTAAAAAATGTCCTGGATATCAGCTTTGAAATAAGCATGTCTATTTTTCAGCTGATGTTTTGTCCTTTGTTTTCAAGTTTTGGTATATTAGGAGAGACCTAAGATACTTCATATGCGGGCTACATGATACACTGGGAGCCACACACTAGAACTGACGAGAAAGCCGCACGTGTGCACACTGACTGCATAGTGAGGCATCTCATAAACTTTACATTGGGGCCTCCCTGGTGGCGCAGTGGGTTAAGCAACACACTGTGAAGCAAACCACAGCCACTGCAGCACGAGTTTGATCCCTGCTGCCAGCCGGGGTGGTGGGGGAGGGTGGGGGGACACCCACATGGTGTGGCAGACCTCTCCTGCTGTGCCCGCTGCTCCCCTCAGCAGTATACTTCAGTTGATCTGCCTGTTCTGCTCCCCGCTCTCTGTGGTGAATCCTCTCACCTACCCCACACCTCTGGCCTGTACCCCAGTGCTTGTATGCATAAATAAATAAATCTTTAAAAAAAAAATTTTACATGTGGTTTCTCCTAGTGAGCAGTTGCTTCCTTTTGCTCTGTTTTCTCCCCATAGTAACTGTTAGTGGTTTTTAGAATTAAACTTGATTCTCTCAGATGTTTAAGAACTTTGCCTGTCTTATTTCTCTCCATTTGCAGGCCCTTTACGTACTTTATCTGAGATCATGTATTTTCTGTTATCAGCCTAATTTTAGCATGAATATCAAAGAGTACCCAACTACTGGCACAAACATACTATTTTGAGGACAACTTGAGGGGATCCTACTTTAAGTTTAATTCCATTATTTATTCTTCTTTTCCCTCAAAGGGAACTTCCAAATGAACTGTGACCAACTTTGTTGCACTGCCTCTGGAGTCTTCCTACATGGTGGCATTTTTCCGTTTTGAAAAGGACGGCCATCTTCTTGACTTTTCTCTTTAAATTGCGAAAACACCTTTACGTTCTGCATGCTTTCTGGGATGTCTGTCTGTGAGTTGAGTGTGACATGTAGAATGCACAGCGTATTACAATCTTTTTCTTTCAGCTTCAAGAGAGGTGCTCCTTCCCCATCAGCCAGACCCCGAAATTTCTCAGAGTGAACCTGGTAAATGAATTGTTTCATTTTCCCAGTTAGGACATGCAGTTTTCAAGCATATATTCTTAAAGTAAATACATTTTTTAATGGTTGTTATATGGTAGAAATTCAGGAAGACTTGTGAATATAAACTCTTTATTTCTTGGGGGGAAGATATAATCATATCATCTACTTGAAGTTTTTCTCCTGGTTAACATGCAGGAATACCATCTATTTAGTTTATCTTTGTTGGATAGAAGATAATGCTAAAATTGTAAGACATCATTATTAACAGCCCATTTTTTTTCATCTTCTTTAAAATGTAGATATAACTACGTTCCAACTGTGATTATATTATTATGTGGAAAGTGTGAGAGCCAACTCAAAAATTTCCTTCAGGAGACAATGAATGAGAGCTTTAAAGCAATAGCTAAACTAAGTTCCATCAGTGGCATTTAATATTTAATTTTTTTATATTTAACTTCTTAGAGCATATTTTAATGTTTAAATGGATGACTGTGGAAACAGAGAAACAACTTTTACTTCTCCAGTTAGTAACATTCATAAATTTGTTTCTTTGCTTTGCTTTTGATGTAGTTCTGCAGCCTGTTACCTTTAGAATTGATCTTCCAGAGACAACAATAGGTAATGGTGTCCCTTATCAACCAACTCTGTTTTCTTTACTACCATCAACATTGCAGGTTTTTCTCAAATGATCATATTGAAACATCATTTCTTCTAAAACCATTTTATTGTTATTACATTTCAAAGTAAAAAGCAGTCATTTCACTATTTTAAAGGCTTTGCTCTGAAGACCAACTTGAGAAGCTCATTACCAAATCCATCCTCACCTACCTCGTTTACTTCCATGTTCAGTATGATGATGTCTCATGCATGCCTATCTACTTTTTCTGCCTGCTCAGTGATTCTCAGCTGTAGTGCTGCAATGCACTAGCATCTGACAAGTTGTGAAAGGTGCTAGCAAGTAATTAGTATTGGCTAAAATACTAAAATATGTCAGTGATTTATTTTTCACAATAAACTGAGCCGTCATCACATTACCCTTCTAATGATGGTTTCCTCACTCATTTTGAAACCCTATATGGTCTCTTGTGTGGAAGAGAGGGACAAAGCTACAACTGACAGGCCAGCTTAAGCAGGCATGGTTAAGGAGTTATGTCTGGCACTAAATGGTGTTTACTAGATAGTAAATCCTGGTGGAAAAAGACAGTTGAGAACCACTCTCCTAACATTCCATAGTCGTTTTCCTGGAAGTTCTGGGCACACTCCACTTTCTTCTTTGTGACTCATTTAATGTTTTCCAGAAGCAATCTCATGGGATTCCGTTCCTACCTGGTGCTAGCTTTTGACTCTAAAGACTGACAGCCCCGGTACCTGTCTTTTACAGCTCCTTTAGAGACACGAGGCAGCCCTTTCATGCCTGTGATTTCACCAAGCCCTAGTCAAGAGGAACTACAAACCACACTGGGTAAATTTTGTTTTGCTATTTCAGTCCATTGCAGACCTCCCTTATAGGGGTTGCCCCAAAAGTTGCCATAGGTACCTTTGTTCATGGATTGTTTCCAACAACGGAGGGTCTCTTATTACCATTATTAAAATCCATTTTTCTTAATTCTAATATTGAAACCAATTTGCAATATAAAGTGAGGTGTTTAAGCACATCTGGACAAAATTTCAAGTATTCTAAAAACAGTGTTCCTAAAGAATATCAGTGCTGTAGTTTTTGTTACTTTTTCTTAGTTCGAAGCTGCATTAGGAAGAAATTTTTCATCTGGTAATTGTTGAGTATTATACCTCTAAATTCTATACCTCTAAATCATACACGATATTGTAGCCCTCTAAGTCATACACAACATTGTAAACCACTGTTACCACATAAGTAAATGAATAAATGAATGAAACAAAACCCTTTTTGAAAAAAAAGTTAACTGGATGAGCAAATGTTATCCTACTAACTAAATATTCATTTATTGAAGCTTATACACCAAAAGTTAAAATCAATTATGAAAGTACTTTTCAAGAACTACTGCTAGATATGCTAACTAACAGCCACTCTCTTCTTTTCAATGTATCTTGGTTTATTACAACAAGAACCATCAACTGCCAACTACCATAAGCAAGAATCCAGATTATAAGGCAGGGCAGATAAAATGATGACGGTGCATTATTTGCACCACATATTTCCTTGGACCCAGCATGTGACAAAGTAAACAGTAATTGGCTATGTCTGCCTGGTGTCACGATGATTTTAAGATAACATGGGGTGGAAGTATTGTCACTTATTTTATGTCAGTGAACATAGACTTTGATTATCACATGAAGCAGATTAAGGAAGATTTATTCTTATATGGTATAAGTGCACATCTTTTGTATAATCTGTTTCTTTTTCACCTCACTTAAATAACTTGTGGAATTTATGGAATCAAGAGAAGCTCTGAAAACAATAACACAGATAGAAGATAGGGCAAGTATAGCCACATCCACACATCCAGGGTCATGAAATGATTCTGAGCTGAAAGCTCTTGGAAATCCTTACAATAATCATTAAATAATGTAAAAAGACAACGAATATAATGTGAAAAAGACAGGGAGTTAGTAAAATATATCATTCACTTTAAAATTATTATGATTCCTGGACATATTTATAAATGCCATTTACCCTTTTACCAATAAAAATATTTTTTTGTGCATGTTCATAGTGGTAGTTATTTAAAGTAAGCTGTTTTACTATGTTTTTCTCCAGAAGAAACAGACCAATTCACCCATGAACTCTTCACAACTAAGTTTCCATGGACAACTGAATTGGCAAAGACAACTCAGGGTAATAATACTGCCCCATCTTTGGATAGTAATTTTTTATTCTTTGTCATTAACCAGGAAAGAGACTTTCTTTTCAGAATGTAATTTCTCATCACAGTAAACTGTACTTGGTTTTTGTTTTTTGTTTTTTGTTTTTTCCATTTCATAGGTGCCAGATGTCAACCAGATTATTTATATGCTTACCTATTGAACATATAGAAAGGCAATTTCTTTAATTGAAGCTTTGTGTTTGACTGTATTTTTGACTGCTAGATGCTGATAACTAAGAATTAAAAATTCCATTATATAGCCTTCATTTACCTCAAATTCCCCATCTGATAAGTAGCAATCTTCATTCTTTTCTCTCTTCTTCCCAACCTCCTCCCTTTTTCCTCTTTATCTTCCTCTTTTCTCTCTCTGTCCTATCTTCCCAACTTGGCAAACACACTGATGTTGTGACCGAACAAAACTAGACCAGATGAATCATTTTTTAATAATGACTTAATATTTAAATATCCAGGGAGGTTTTTCATGGATTTCTTCCATTTCTTTTGGGATGTGAACTCCTCCATATAAAACTGATCCTGTGGCTTTGAAATAGTGAATGTAATACTGATTATTTCTGTTTTATGTCTTTCCTGTCCAAAGTGTTAAAATTTATGTGTTCTAGGATGAAATTAAGAATCATGATGTGTGTATTCCTGTAAACTAATGCAATCTAATCTTTTCATGAAATTAACACAAAAAGCTGAAATATGTTAAGTTGACAGGGACTCCTAGCATTCCTAAAGAAAACATTAGCAGTTACTCTCATGCTTCATTTTAAGGTATGTGAGAATTGTTTTCAACATCAGTACCTTTTGTTTACTTAATTATTAAACTTCGAGAGGCATAAGCTAAACCTGTAGAGAATTTCAGCACGTGTTTGTCTTCTTGGACTGAAGTCTGGCAAATGCTGCTCACCAGTTTTTACACTGGAAGCTTGTAAATGAGCTTATAAAATCTGTTCTGCAGGTTTTTGTTTTTTAGCTTGGTAGCAAAGACATTGCTGATTTATGGTTATATAAATACCTACTCAAGATGTGATCAGAATAATCAAAATGATGTAATCTACTTCATACTTAAAAGAAAATACTTTTTCTAGTGTTAGCTAAAGCATTGCCAAGAAAGTCAGTGGCAGGCAGTAATATGCATATTAAGGGAGGCAGGAGGGAAGGGAAGGATGAATTCCAGGATGAATACACACTTTAAAACCTTTGGAAGCAAAATATTTTATTTGAGTGGCTCATGAATTTGCCTGCTAAGGTGGTTGTTCATTTCTTAATTTAAGCAACAAGTCTCCATTAGGAGAGCTCTTTGTGCCAGGCCCTGCATAACAAGAGCACAAAGTAAAAAGGTGGCTGGCATCTTGGTCCCAGGGCTTGCCTGAGTTTTGGCTCTTTATTCATCCTCCTGGTAGACAGAGCACCCAAGATCACTTTCCATCCCTCAGCTTGATGGATGGTACAGAGAGAGTGTTTATTCATCAGGGTTCATGAAGTAACGCGAGAGAGAACATGTTCTTTCTTTTTCCTTCTTATCTACCTAAAATTATTTTTCTTTTTGCCTTTAAAATTTCTAATTTATGAAAATAAGGTTCCTTAGTGACTCCATAATAGAGAAAGATGGATGTACAGATAGATGGCTGGCTAGATTGTTGACTTGTATGTTTACCATGTTAAGTAAGCACATGGTAAAATTGATGGCGTTGCAAAACATGGACTAAATTAAATGATGACTAATCCTCAGCACATTACAAATCACCTACCTCACTTTGTGTGTATATTTAATTTCCAGCCATGAATATTTTCACTTGTTTTATTTTCCTCTAGCATTAATATTTGGATGTATAATTGGAGGTTACAGAAAACTCTTTCTACTTCCATGCAAAGTATTATGAGTTGTTGGTCCCTGGGCTGCTAAGTCTCCAATTAGGAGCCTTCAGAGTATTGTCTATTAAGTATGAAGTGTTTCCTCTGTTTCAGCACCACACAGATTATACACTACTCCTGTGCGGCCCAGAACACCTGAAAAACCACACAGACCGGGTAAAGTGTTCCTTCTTCTGATAACCTACAAAAAACAGCATATCTAGCAAATATGTGCTAGAAACAACCAAATAATCAAAAAGAAAAGCTTATATCCTTAAATTGAAATAAAGGACTTCTGGAAATTCTGATTCTTGTAGATAATTGAAATGGTAATGATAAATCCATGGAAATGATAAACTTGATAATTAGCTGCAGGAACCACTATGGAGCATTATCAATATAAAAGTATTTTTCAAAGTAGTTGTGCCTAAGTCATACAATTTTCAATTTTCCATGTTATTTATAGAGTTAGTATAGTTATTTGTGACATGATTATATTTTTTATTTCTTCTTACAATGTTTGCTTTCTTTTCTCGATGTAGTCCCCATACAATTTCTACCACCAAGTCACCCACGCACCATCACCATAGAACACAAGGGGCATGATTTTATTTCTAAATGTATATTTCTTTACATTTGGTCTTTACATTTCTTTACAAGATGGTCTCTTTTAGCATAAAAGACTTTTGTTCTGTAAAATATTTTTGCTTCAGATAACTAAAATAAAATTTAATAGGTTAAAAATAACAAATTAAATGTGATAATTATACAGCGGAAAATACTTTGAATCTACTAAATTCTCCATAGTTTCTAGAATTTTCCTCACTGGAGCTTGTTAGGTAAAAGTTAACTTATCACAGTTGATTTGGTCCACGTAAGTAGCTCCTGTGAGAAAGCAAAAAAACTCTGGTGTTTTCTGCCCTATTTTTGCTATGATTCTAAGAAGTTAAAGTTATAAATGATAAAGTTAACTTATAAAATGACTATTCTTGGTGAACATCTCTGTAGGCACAAGGAAGAAAGAACAAATAATTTTTCATATCCTTAGGTTGATGGAATTCATACATGTGTATATATGTATGTGTGCATATCTATAATGTGTTTATGTGTGTATATGTATATATGCAAGTGTGTGTGTGTGTCTCTATGTATACAGGCAGTAATCTTCCAACTCTCTTTGACCTATCCCTAAAGGTAATTAGGTACAGAAATCTTTTTGTATCATGATAGCTATTGAGAGTTTATATGTAGCTGATTACATTAAACATTTCTACAAAATAATGAACTGTAACAATATGGCTAACATTGAGCATTTATCAAGTGTCTTGTAAGATACAGTTGAAGAATCTAAGACATGAGAAGAAATTGAAAGTAGTTTTGAAACAAGCAATCAGGCTCCATAGCTTACTCGCTTAACCACACCACCATTAATGCTTTTCCTTAAAGAATTTTCTAAATGGAGAATAAAATAGATGACTGTTTAAAATTTTGGAAATGCTATGGCTCTGAGTAGGAGCCATATTCTGTATTCAGCAGTGAACTTGTGCCAAATTTATAAGGGAACAGTTATACCTATGGACTTCTGCAAAGCAACAACCAAATTACAAGTTATGAACTAAGGCCTTGACAAATAAATACACTTTAAGTTTTGATTTTTCATGGGGCATGCGTAGTACTGCTCTTTCTTCATTTCCATTTTGGAATGTATCTAGTGGTCCTAAGTGAAGCAAGGTAGTTCCCATTTAGAAAGAGTTATTTTTCCAAGCCTAGTAATCACTCACAAATGCAGACTTCTCTTCCAAAATTCAAGTCTATGAGTTTTATCCCAGAATTGTGGTTTCTACATTCTGAATAATATTTTTGTAAAGCACCATTTGGTTAGTGCCTAGTTAAATGATTTTGAACACTCTGGGAATATTTGTTTTCCTTGGCTGTAAATTTTTAGTCAGAAAATGTCTGAAGTATTTTTTCCCACTTCGTTGTAGTTCTGAATAGAACAACTACAAGACCTGGTAGACCGAAACCTGGTGGGATACCAAAGGGCAATGGGATGGAAACAGGTAATAGTTGCAATTTTTTTATTCTTTTTCAATCCTATCAAAACTATAAATGTTTTTATTCAGTGTTTATAATTTTGTTGAATTTACACTTTCATTTCTTGTTTACCAATTTTGGAAGTTTTCTAGTGAAAATAGAATTGAAAATCGTTGCTCTTCTCAAAATCAATCAAGACATCTCTGAAAACATTGTTTTGCTTTCCTAAACCTAGTCTACTAAATTAGCTTTGATATGTAGTCTTGATTCTTAAAGTGATTCTGATTAAATATGAATTGTTGAAGAAAATGTTAAAATAGCTATTTTCCCTAATTTTAAAACACCATACACAGATTTGGTACTTGACATGGTAATCATTTAGTTTCCAAGTTTGTAATGTCACAAGTGCAATGATAATTTTTTATAAAACCTAGACGTTAGCAGTCTGGAATATGATATTTAAACAAAAAGGGCAGGTAGCAGTTGATCATGCTGGTTCATATTAATTCATATTAATGTTTCCAAATGAATCAGCTTAAGTAAATTGCCCCATTCAGTTAGTTATATGAGAGTAGGCATCATACAGCGAAGTAGGACAAGGATCTGATGAAAGTTCAAATATTCATTTGTGGATAAATAGGAGCTACTAACTGCTTTAATGTGTATTGCAACATTCCCTTTAAATATTAATAGTACAAATATTTGCTGCTTATGTAAAAACAGCATGAAATTGGAGTTAATTTGATGCTATGTATATAGTCATCCCATGATGGCTTCCTAATGAGAAAGAGATGTGAATGATACCTGAACATAGTCACTATAAAAAATTCAGATTTGTTGTATAATATGTTTGTTGTATTAGCTTATTACAGTGTCTGAAGTTCTAGAAATTCACTTCTCTTCAGTGAAATTAATGAGGCAAATTTTATAAATTCCTGACTTGTAAGAATCAGGAAACCATCCAGATCTATTTGTGCTCGGCTGCTGCTTTTACTCTTTCCAACTTTGGAATTGAGCAATGCATAGTTTCTCAGATTGACATAAACAATCTGACTACACAGAACCACCTTCTTAATATTCAAAGAAAGTCCCTGGAGTTTGCCTATGTAAAAATAGAATAAAACATTTATGTCAGCAAAACAAATGAGGGTGGGGGGAAGGTGTGGTCAACCTTGAAAGCCATTAATTTTCAGTATAATCCAGCATTATTCTCACTAAGAAAATGTGAGTTGTCTTTCCGTTTATCGTCAGTGTACATATTTTTTCCAGTCATTTGTAATACAAACTGACATCTACCACCCTCTGTAGAATAGAAGTCATTTTTGTAAGAATAAGTAACTTAGCTTCCTAAAGATGGTTTCTTATTAGGGCTTATTCAGTTTAATTAGTTGGCTACTGGTAGAAATAAGTGGGTGAGCACAGGCAGACAAAGCTGAGCTCACTGTTTACCCTACCTTGCTCCACCTCCATCCCCACCTCAAAGGAGCTGTACTTGATCCTGTTCTGATGTCTGTCTACTGTGATCCCCTTCCAGGGAAGGTCTTATTATCCACCTGCAGAGAGTGTGTAGGCAGTCAGCATTTAGCTGTCATTTCTCTGAAGCCATTACCACTCTGAGTGGTGTGCAGAAAGAATGATGAGCCATTTTTTTTCATCATACCTCCAGAATTAGCTAAGAAAAAAGCCATTGACCACAGAAACGTTTGTTCTCACCACAAATAAGCTACATTTAATTCATGACTCTGTATAAGCATTCACCATGACTTTATATATTCTCTTTTTCAAGTCAGAGAGTATATACAATTAATGCTAATAATAATAATCATTGCTAGAATGTTAATGCTAATTATAATTTTAAAAATATAATACTAATTAGATTTACCAATTAATTGCAGTTCATAAATAAATGTGAAGGTATCTCATTTTTGGTAAACAAAGCTTCTATTGTACATATACCTGCCTGCACATTAAAGATTGAATGTGTAATGTCTTTTCCTGGTCCCTCGAACACAGTAAGCACTCAAAACAGGGCTGTGGTTTTGGTTCTGGTTGTTATTAATGTCAATTAGTTTATCAGTTGGACATTTTATTCTTATTTTTTAATATATGAATTATAATATCATTTTTAAATATGAGCCCTTATATCTAAAGTGATATTATTTTGCGTCTAAAAATGTCTGTCTCTAGTCTTTCTTAAAGACTAATAAGTCTTTCTTAAAGACTAATAAGTCACTTCAGGGAAGATATTTTCATAATATAAAAGAACATTTAAAAAAAAGGAAAAGAAAAAGGAAAATACTTGAATTGGTTCCCTCTACCCTTTGAGTTGTTATCAAATCCAAGGTGGGTACTTAGGTAAATGTGTGAGTAATAACCATCAGAGTGTATTTTGAGAGACTTTGTTAAAATACCAAGTAAAGTAATTTTCAGATCAGTTTCTTCAAAATAGCTATTTTGGAGTTCTAGGTCTGCCAAGGACAAATTTGATTTATAAATCAGAGATTCAGTCTGTGGACTACCCAGCTTAATAGTCAAAGACTCTTTAGGAATATTTTTAAAGGCATTTACAAAACCCAAGCACAAGGAATTCTACAACTTTTTTAATGATGTAGAGGGGTGGAGAGAAATTAAAAAAAAAAAAACCACAAAATGTACCCACGAATATTGGCAGAAAATCATCTGCCAATCATAGAAGATGAAATCCTCATGGTGAGGCAATACCACCCAGGAAGGCTATGCAAGAAAAGCATCATGGAAAATTTAGACAAAACCACAGTCTACAATCAAACATTAACTCTTCACAAAATACATCACAACTGATGCATGTAGGGAATGGAATGCTTCTACACGCAGATGGGAGAAAACAATTACAGTTTCAGGGCACAAAGGCAGAGAATAGACATTGTCACTGACATCTCTCCAGCCTCCGTAAAGAATGACATTAGTACAGTTTTGCTATCTGTTTATTCCCTTCCTTTGTCTCTGCTTATAGGGGTCAAGCAACCACCAAAGCCACCAGGATCTGGCAGAAATGAGACAGCCTTTGACACTGTACACTCCACAAAAAAAACAGGTAAGGATTAAGACACTGACTCCCTCCCTCAATTCCATTCTGAAACTTGGGCCCTAACTGTAGTTTCACTGTTGCAGCCAAAAGAGCAACATCCAGTTGGCCCCCAAGGAGTCACAGCACAAGGGTGTTACTGCAGAGACACTCCAGAATCTTGCCTTTGGGGACATGAGAAGTGCATGAGTTAAATATTAATATTAATGAGAACTTACAGGGTACCAATTTAATAGTTACTTTACATAATGTTCTGAGGGGCAAAGCGGACAAATGCTGAAGAGTCATTGTTGGTTCTAGTTTTCATCATATTCAAGTTTTGCTCTTGTGTAATGTTTTAGAATATACTTTTGCCTGAAATATGATTCTAATTTGAGACTACTACTCTGTATAATGGCCCAAAATTCCGTCTTGGAATACCTTTCCGTGCAAATTATACGGTGCCTCTTCCCTCCACCCATTAGGCAAACAAGATGGAAAACGGTGCTCTTCCTTTGGGCCGGCAGCCTTGCGCCCAGGTTCACAGGTGGACTAGCAGAGTGGGTACTAAAGTCAGGCTTCACTTACACCCCGGCAACATAGCTCGGTGCAGGGCGTGCCTTCAAAGTGAGCCTGCTCTGCACAAGCACAGGCCTGCTGCCTCTGCCTCTGGGTTACTTTGTTGTAACCATTTGAGAAGTTCTGAAAGTGTTTAATTATAATTATGTACTAGAGCTGGGGTGGGGAGGTGGGACACCCACTAAAGGAGAAATCACATGCTTTAAATACTTAAAGTTAAAATGGTATAAGTTGTAGTCTCAACATCAAAGGCAGTTGGTGATAGTGAAGTTGAGAAATGATTTATCTACATGAAAAACTAGAGTTGTTGAGTTCTGTACATCTCTGCAGTCTTTCAAAAGACAAAAATCCCTATTGCCTTTTATTAGGAAAAACAAAGAGGATTTTTCCGCGTACACCTGTGCTTCCTTACCCTGGGTATATCACCGACAGTAGTTTGTTTAGAGGACTATCCGACGGTACTAGTACCCGTAGGCACTTTTCTGTTGATCTATTTTCTGTCATCCTGCTACTACTTCTCAAATGTTAAATGTTTTTTATTTAGTAAATCCTTATGACAGTTTATCTGTAATATCTTTTCGCCACAATCGCAGGCACTCGTCGCCCACCCTTGCCACCTAGACCTACACCTCCGCGAAGAAAACCTTTACCACCAAATAATGTCACAGGAAAGCCAGGGAGTGCAGGTACATCCATATCGTCCCCCCTCCGTCTCTTCCCTGACCTCAGTCTTTCCAGCCAACCACATGTTGTGCTGTGCTGGCTCCGGCAATGAACAAGCCCTTGGTGTGTGAGATACATGCCTGTGTCAGCTCCGGAGAACTGGGCAGTGTGAAGTTCAACTGGTGAGGACTCATTTCCGGGTTCTGAGTAGGTAGCATGAAGGAAACCATCCCTGCGCATGTGGGCCTGTCTGTTTTTTAGCTGTTGTATGCTTGGAGCCCAGACAAAAACTGCCTCAGGCCTTCAATAAGTGGAGTATTTTGAATGAGATGATGTACATTGCCAACCAGGGGTAACAAAGTCATGTCCTGTCAACCACTTCTCATTCTATCTTCTGAATTCAACTCCTGTGTATCTCATTGAATGGTGCCATTCAAACTGACACCATTATTATGATGCTAGGGGAAAGATTGGGAACTAAAATATTCAGTGTGACTGAGTGGGGCTAGCCTTTGCAATAGGGCAGGAATATATTGTAGCTGTCAAACTGCCTCTCACCTCCATACCCATGAAATGTTGTCTGCTTTCCATAAAATGACCCAGGCACTAAGGCACTCATCCTGCATCTTTTTCTTGAGGAAGTCTTTTCCAATTCCCCAAAGACTAGTCTTGGTGTTGTTTCTCAGTTCTGTTTTTTCTAGATACTTGAGCAAAGAACAAATTGTTTTATACCTGTTTGTTTGTACACTTCTCTTCCCCTACTGGACCACAAGTTCTATGATGACAGAGTCCTTGGCACATTTTCTCTGAATTCCCAGAACCAAATCCAGGGCTGAGCACATAGGGATACTTGATACTTAATGTAAAAATGGGTGATAAATGAGTGAAAGTAACAATCAGTGAAAATTGACTCAATTCAGAGTAAAGCTTTACCTCATTTCTGCTAAGGGCTCTTTTGTTGGATCCACCAGTAAGTGACAGGCCATTCTGTACCCTTTCTCCCTCTTTCCCCATCTCTACTTCCTAAATGCATTATAGATGGAATCAGAATAAAATTCTAGACAACTGTGAAAGATGAAAACGATGAAGATTTAGGTGAAAAGGGATGGATGTCTTTCTTTTCACAGGATGAAAGGAGTGTGTGGTGATGGGGACTTTAGAATGTGAACTCTAGATCATTTTTTCTGTCAGCTACATTGGGAATCAGTTTCTCATCCAAGCTCAGGGTCTCTTCTCCAGTGAGGAGACTAAGTTCTTTTCCTCATAATAGTAGCCTGATATGGCTGAGATTTGAGCTCCATCAGTCTTCAAGTCACAAACTAAAAACGATGCCTGAGTGTTCACCATGGAAAAATTGGGCAAATCCCTAAAAAAGCGCCCGTAAGTTGGTGTGTTTTTAGCCGCAGCTCCATCGTTATAAATGTTCTTGTTCTCTCCCATCAGTAAGTGCAGCTTTGGTAGCCTGCCAGCCCAAAGAAAAACATGTACACATTCTCCTTCTGAGATTAACACTAGTCCAATGCCCTCCTCTTGATTTCCACCTCTTAAAGGAAATGGCTACATTGAGGAGACAAACAAAAAAAAAGGGCATATTTGGTCTGGTCACTATCACAAAAAGTATAACTTGGATGAATTCAGGGATCACCTAAGTTGTTTGAGTATCCTCTGAACAAGACCTCTCCTATGTGCCTGTGAGCAGTCTTAGGCTACCATGTTGGATCTGTCACTAGTGCCGTCTCCAGATCCACTGAGATATTAGCCCCACTCTCCTGGCCAGGATGAAACTGCTTTGCCAGCATTCCCACTGACTATACCAACTCTGAAATAAATGCTCCTGTGGGCTATCGTGCAATTTCTCTTGGTTTTTAGTCACCTCTTTCTCATGGCCCATTCCTACTAGGATTAGGAGCAAAAGTTCACAGGGACTGGATCAGCAGTCCACCTGAGTGACCCATCCATGAGTCCATGCTGGGTCGTGGTCCTTGGGTCATTCTTATATGACAATGATCCCTTTTCCAAGAGGAAATATAAAATCTAATCTAGCCTCCCTCATACTTTAACACTTATACTTGTCTAGACCTTGGGATAGATCTAGTTTTGGAGAGCTGTTTTTTTAGCAGTGGAGACATTGTTGAATATGGCTAGTCAGGGTAGCACCATTGTGTTTGCTAGGTCAGAATCACAGATGTTACCTTAGTAATCTTTCTTTTTCCTAGTCCCCTCCTGTGCCTGTCAGTTAATTTCCAAGTCATGCCACTCCATCTCCTTAATGTCACTCATCTCTGCCCACCCAGTCTCACTACTTCTGTTCTAGGTTACTTCTTCCAGTACCTACATAATTGCCTTAGTCTTCTTACTTCTCTCTCTTCCACCAGCCTTGCACCCTCACCATTTGTACTCCACTCGTTTTAACATTGTTTCTTCACTACTCAGAACCTTTCAATGGGTCCTAGTTGACTGAAGGTAATGTCCAAATCCTTGGCAATCAAAGCCAAGGATTCTTGCACCTTCATGTTCAGTGTCATAGTATCCTGGAGCCCTTGTAGCATGCACCCCTTCAAATTAAATGCACAAGATAGTTTCATGCATCCCTGACTGTTCTTACAGACTTGGACTAGAATATAGGTCTTATTCCAAATGAGCACCTACCTAATGATCCTCTGGGAACACATTTCTGCCCTCCACCACCCAACACCTTCTTCCTTCCCCATGGACAGTACAACACCCTCCCCAAGCTCCCTGTAACCACAGCCAGTTCTCTCATGATATCTATAATGCTTCAATGTATTTGCCTCCTGGACCTATCTCAACCCAAAACACCAGGTCTTATTTTCATTATAAACCTGGCATATAGTGCCACGCTACATGGTAAGTGTTTAATAAATATTTATTAACTAGATAGATGGGGAACATAGCAATGCTCCTGTAAAACCTAACTACTTTAATTTGTCATCGAACATCTACTTTCTCCCATAGGAGTCATTTCATCAAGCCGAGTAACTTCCCCACCTTTGAAGGCAACATTCAGACCTACTGGAGCCCCCTCACAGAGAACAGAGATAGATAAAAAGCAACCAACAGCACCTGCCTCAGAAGATCTTGGTTAGTATGTCAGTCACTTTCCATGGATGAGTAGCTATAAAGTACTAAAAGATTTCAAATAGGGAAAAACCTGTCTCAGCTCCAGGTCATCTATTTTACTCAATTTTTTTAAAATTTATTTATGCATACAAGAGCTGGGGTACAGGCTAGAGTCACGGGAAGTGAGAGGATTCACCAGAGACAGAGTGGGGAGCAGAACAGGCAGATGAACTGAAATACACTGCTGAGGGGAGCAGTAAGCAAGGCAGGAGAGGTCTGCTGTACCCCTGGCTGGGGATCGAACTCATGCTGCTGTGCAGCAGAGTGTGGCGCTCAACCCGCTGCACCACCAGGGAGGCCCTACTCAATTTTATTGTTAATGATTTTTTAATTAATTAAATTCTACAATGCTTTGTTAACAGAATATTAATTTGCACTGGGCCCAAGTTTGGTTTAAAGATACCTAGTTTTCCCCATATTTTTGAGTAAAACACTTCCCATTACTAATCATACATACCTTAATTTTAATGAATATTAACTACTTGGTTGTGATTTTTAATTATTATATCCCAGAATACCTGTATCAGGACACAATTTAAGGCCTTTTGTTATAGGTAGTACATATATCTATGAATAATAAAGGAAATCAAAGCTGTAAGCATTGAGGAGGAGGCATATTAAATATAATCTTGCCACTTTTTCATTGTATTTAAAGCTTTTTTATCTTGGGCCTGCCCTGGTGGCGCAGCAGGTTAAGCAATGCACTATGAAGCAAACCGCAACCACTGCAGCACGAGTTCGATCCCTGCTGCCGGCCAGGGAGGGGACCCACATTGCATAGCAGACCTCTCCTGCCTCGCCCGCTGCTCCCCTCAGCAGTGTGTTTCTGTGGATCTGCCTGTTCTGCATCCTGCTCTGTCTGGTGGATTCTCTCACCTCCCCCACACCTCTGGCCTGTACCCCAGCTCTTGTATGCATAAATAAATAATCTTTAAATAAATAAATAAAGCTTTTTTATCTTTTGCCAAAATTATTTATTATCTTTCATTCTCAGCTAATACAACTGACTTTAGCTCAAGCCCAACAAGAGAAACTGATCCTCTTGGGAAACCCAGATTCAAAGGTATGTATGCTTGGCTCTGAATCTCTATTTTTGACAAGGTTGTCTTTGATGGCTAAGTCAATTAGCTATAATCATGTGACACAGAAATACACAATCTTAGTAGCATATTTTAATAAGTATTTCTATACTGCTACAAGTTATCTGGGGTCAGCAGATGCAGGATGGAGTTGGCTGGGTGCTTCTGTTTCTAGCAGCAGGTAGAGCTGAGCTTCTAAACAGATTGGGCTCAGGTCTGTCACAAATCTGTTCATTCTGGTGTTTAAGATTAAAGGACCAGCAGTGACGCAAAAGAAACCATTCTCATGACAATACAAAGTCAGGAGAGGGAGAATCCAGATAATCACGTTTCTAGTTCCTTCTTTTGTTACACTCAATAGCCAAAGAAAGTCACATAGCCATCCTCCAATCAGGGAGTGGGGAAAAGTACTCCTCCCATGGATATAGGAAATGTTTGTGAACATTAATCTAATGTACTGCAGAAGGGGAGATGCACGCAGACCCTTGAAAAAAACAGGCTTGAATTGTGCAGGTTCACTCCTACAGGATTTTTTTTTTTTTCTACCCAGGGCTTCCACATTCATGAATTCAGCCAACCATAGATGTTGGCCAAGTCTTTGGATATGCAAACAAAACTCACTTAGTGATTTCTAATTTAAACTCCTTTGTCAAATAACTCTCTATTGCTTGAATCTATTGAGACTTTTATTGAACCAGAATATGGTCTGTCTTGGTACATGTTCTATGCATATTTAAAGGAAATGTGTATCCTGCTGTTCTTGCGTGTTGCGTTAGTTTGCTGGGCCTGCCATAACTATGTACCACAGACATGGAAATATATTTTCTCACAGTCCTGAGGAACAGAGGTTTTGTATCTTCAGGTTTTGTTTCTCCTGAAGCCGCTATCCTGGCTTGCAGATGCCCCTTCTTCCTGTGGCCTCATATGACTTTGCACGTGTACACACACCCAGGGTCTCTTCCTCTTAAGGCTACCAGTCATATTGGACAGACCCATCATGACCTCATTTATCTGTAATTATCTCTGTAAAGGCTCTACCTCTAAATAGTTACATTAGGAGGCAGGGTTTCAACATGTGAATTTTAAGGAAATGCAATTCAGTCCATACACAGGGTTCCACAAATGTCAATTAGGTCACGTTGCTTGGTTGTATTGTGTAATTATTATTTTTCTATATCCTTAGTGATATTCTGCTTACTGGTTCTATCCATTGAGAGAACAGTAGTGAAATCTCTAGCTATATTGTGGGTTTATTCTCCTTGCAGTTTTGGGGGGTTTTTTGTTTTTTCAGTTTTTGTGCATGTATGTTAAAATAACAAAGGTCTATATTTAGGTACAGACCACAATTATTTAGTATTGTAATAAAGTCTTGATAATGTTATTTCATCAAGAAATGACCTTTTGTTTCTAATAATCTTCTTTGCCCTGAAATATACTTTGTTTATATTTATATATCCACTCAAGTTTTCTTCTGAGAAGTATTGTTATATATTTTTTCATCCTTTTATTTTAAAGTATTTAATGTGTATGGCACCATATGGTTGGGTCTTGCTTTTTTAATCCCGTCTAATAATTTCTGCATTTTATTAAGGGTGTTCAGAACTTTACCTTTTTTTATTATTTATATATATTTGACATCAATTGTAACCCCCATGTATTCCCCATCACCATATCACCAGTGCACCATCACCTCAGTCCCCCGTGCTCCCGTCTGCCCTCAACCCTCCCCCTCTTCCTTCCCCACCAAGTGTCCCCAATTTGTCCTTGTCTTTTCATTTTTGGTTTTTGTGTCTTTATTGTTATTATTATTATTGCAGATCTTTACCTTTAATATCACTAATGACTAGGCTTGATTTAAATTTTTATCAACTTGACATTTGTTTTTCTTGTCCTTTTTTTTGTTTCCTCTTTTTTCAGCCTTCTCTTGGATTGAGTAATTTTATTATTTCATTTTATATTTTCTGTTGTCTCATTAATTATAATTCTTGTTTTAGTGATTGCTTTGGGGCTTTTTCTATGCATCTTTGACATACCACACTCTGCCTTGCAGTGACTTTGGGACTTCACACAAGCTGAAGACCCTCATGTTAGTTTGGTGACTTTCTCTCCATCTGGTCTCCAGACTATTGTTATACATTTATTTTAACATGTCACATACATCATATTAAAGTGATATTATTTTTATTTAAACTGTATTATATTTTGGAGAGAATTAAATAGTAGGAAAAATATTGGGCACTGTACCATTCCCAGTGTTCTCCATCCCTCTGTGTGGATCCATATTTCATCCAGCGGCATTTATTTCCCTTGTGCCCATAGGGATTTCCTTTAGTCGTCCTTGCAGTGTGGGCCTGCTGGTCACGAAACCTTTCCACTTTTGTATGTCTAAGATTCGTTTTATTCTTTTTTTTTAAGATATTTTTATGAGAGAATTCTAGATGACAGTCCTTTTATTTCAGTGTTTAAAAACCTTATTTTACTTTATGAGAAATCTCCCACAGTCCTCGCCTTTGCTGTTCTTTGTACAAGTCTATGCTTCTCTGCCTCTTTTCAAGATGTTCTTTGTCACTGCT
Source organism: Galemys pyrenaicus (assembly GCA_019455555.1). Taxonomy (NCBI): domain Eukaryota; kingdom Metazoa; phylum Chordata; class Mammalia; order Eulipotyphla; family Talpidae; genus Galemys; species Galemys pyrenaicus. The sequence continues at coordinate 1,536,061 of JAGFMF010011942.1, read as the reverse complement.
TTTAAAAAGCTCATTAATAATTGGTAAGGTGTCTTCATCTAATAAGGGTTTAGATTTCATTGAGCTTTTTGGGTCTGTGGGCTTAGAGAATTTAATCAAATTTGAAAAAGTTTCATACATTGTTCTTTCCCTTTTTTGCCCCCTCTTCTCCACTCAGTCTAAAATTACATATATATTATTCTGTTTGAAATTGTTTCACAACTCACTAATCCACTTTATATATCCCAGCAGCAGAATTCTGATTTTCAAAAATTTGAAACATTTGTATCAACTGCTTTCATCCATCTGCTTATGAGACAAAATGTACTCAGATAACTATATTTATGGTTTCACCTGCATCTCACAAGCTCAAAAAACACTAACTGGCAGAATCCTCTCTTAGGTCCCCATGTGCGATATATTCCAAAGCCTGAAAACAGCCCCTGCTCAATCACTGACTCTGTTAAACGGTTCCCCAAAGAGGAGGCCACAGAGGCAAACATCACCAGCCCACCACAGAACCCACCTACTAATCTCACTGTCGTCACTGTGGAAGGATGCCCCTCATTTGTCATCTTGGACTGGGAGAAGCCACTTAATGATACCGTCACTGGTAAGATCGTAGCATGAGGACTGTTCACAGTGGTGGGAAACTTTGATAATGTGATGCTTTGGGGAGTGTGGTACTTTGAGTCAGGCTGTAATCAGTGAGGCATATTTCTCAAAAGTAGCTAGTGTCAAAAATGTCATATGATAGACAAAAGTGACTTCTGTCCTTGTTACAGGCTCCCTATTAATTTAGCAGATCTCTTTAAGCTACGTTCCCCACTCCTCTCCAAACTCATTTTCACAATGCCTAGATATATCTAGTTTTTGAATGACCAAGAAAATTAACAACTATATGACAAATCATTGGACGATATTTAAGCTAGTTTTATTTTCACCAATCCAGTTTAAGATTCACCTGATAATTCAGATAAACTAAAGTGTTTTTTTTTTTAGGAGTTGTGTTTTTAATTCTATTTCTGGTCCAATTTCTGCTCATTCTCAAGAAATTTTGACTTTGCTTTTAGCCACCCAATTCCTCAAAAAATGATGATGAAAACTAAAAAGTCCTATGTCATTCTTTGAATTTGCTGTTGGGAATTCACTTCTCCATAGTGACCAAGTGAATCAAGTGGGGTGAGGATGGGGGGAAACTTGCAAACTAAATCAGCTACAGGATACAGCTAATAGCCTAGGTGTACAGGTTCTGCTGTCTAGACCTCTGTCATGTGCCTGGTGGGTAATAGAATAAAGGGGAAAACCATGACACTGTCTTAATGTTTGTCAGTGGTAACAAATAATGGGACTCATGGAAGAGGTGTCACTATTATTATTTTCATGCTCTACTAACTAGAAATGTGATGTTCCCAATGTTTATAATGAGTTATTTTTTTTCCTGTTAAGTGAATTATCTTATAATTGGTTGATTAAAACCCTCTGTGGAGAAAAACAAATTTAGTGTTAGTTCTTTATAGATATCTTTATATCCTTATTAATGGATTTATAAACAGTCGCAGTACTTCTAAAAAAGATAGGACCAGCAGTATAATTCTAATGTTATCAGATATACAAGTTGACTTGAGAACCTTTAAAACTATATAAGTCTTCTAATTCTTTTTTAATTGAATTTTTTATTGAGGTAATATTGGTTTTCAAAAGTTCCATATTTTAAAATAAGAACACATACATAAAGGCTGTCTTTATCTTCTGAAATATATTTGGATTGTCTCTACCAATATTCATTCTAAAAATTAATAGTTCATCTTTATAATGTTAGTGGATCTATGAAATAGCTACTATCGCTTTAAAACACCAAAAATGAAAGCTGTTTTTACAAAGCAAGGCTATAAATTCAAATATTAAAATTCTGAGAGAAATTCTAAATATCTTTTTAATTATAAAATTAGCTTCTAGATCCATTTTGAAAACTCCAGTTTTTCAGGTCAAAAATTGCCTTAAAGCAACTTTCAAAACTTGAGTGAAAAGAATATTAGACAAGATGTACAATAAGAGTTTCATGTACTAGAGGGCTGGGGTAATATTAAAAAAGAATATCATCATTAAGGACTGTCCTAAGCCAAAGATGATTCTGGAAGGTGGTTGCTTTTATGTATAACTGGACTCATAAATTGTCTTTTGGTGCCTAAACAGCACTTGAATCTCTCCATTTGGAATGTTTTGCTTTTTTGTGACCCTGTTTTCAAAACACAGCTCAGATAATGAAAGCAACGATAGTTATAGGTACCACCTATTGAGAAAAATAAACTGTTAGGTACTTTACATAGGTTCCTAATTTAATCCCTACAGACAACACTATGAAAAAACAGGTTATCCCAGTGTTCAAAAGTAACCATAGGAGCATCATTGGTCTTTCCAGATGTTACCTGGTTCTTTCCTTCTCTAGTAAAAGGAAAGCTGAATTGGTCAACAAGCAACTCTCCTAATGTTTTGGAACCTTCATCATCTATTGATCGATCCATTTGGAAATTGCTCAAGTGTAAGATCAGTGTATCTCTAGCACTCCTTGTATGAGAATGACATTATTATGCTATTAAAGTCAAGAAAAATCAACTCATCAAGACATAAAGACAAGTACCTATTGACTTTTTTCTTTTTTCAGAATATGAAGTTATATCCAGAGAAAATGGCTCATTCAGTGGGAAGAACAAGTCCATTCAAATTACAAATCAAACCTTCTCCACAGTAGAAAACCTCAAACCAGACACAAGGTAATCCTTCACGGTATATCCTGAGATTGCAGAAGTGCTAACAACAACAGAGAAATGAAAAGACATCATTACTCTGTCTTAAGGAAGTCTAGTTTGCATTCCGTCCTTTAACTTACTGTGTGTGGCATTAGATACCTCTAGTTTTGTCATGAAAATTAACAGCTTATTGGTGGGGATATAGAATTGCTAACAAGATGATTTCATTGGTTAACGTTATAGCTGGAAACTCTGGAAAATAGACGCCCATTTGATACCAAATGATATTAAATACCAAATTTTAGAGAAGGAAAAATCTGTGCACCAGAAACAACTGAAGTGTGTATGATGTAAACTAGATTCGAACAGAATTTGGTTGGCATGCTGGAAAGGGAAGGGAAGGGAAATAAATGCCACATCACAATGATAGGCAAAAGTTTGTAAACAGTTCATGCTTAAAATAGCTACAGATTAATCCAGATACAGAAATCCTTGCATTAGGGACTTTTTGTCACAGACAAGTGAGAATAAAGATGTGTATTTTAGCATTATTCTATAATATAAATCATCTTTCATGGCTTCCCTGATTACACTTTGATATCAGGTTGTTCAAGTGTAAGCATAATTTAGTTATTTTTTAAATCTAAAATACCATAATATATTATCAGCTTATTATTGCAAGAAAAAGAAGAGCCTTCCACACTTCTAGAAATATAGTAGGGAAGTGCCAAGACACTTTTTTTAAAATAAGTTTTACTTTTTTTAATCTTTCCTTGTCACCAATTGATTGAATTCGGTATTGATTGTGACTGCTCAACATGCCTATTTGGCTCTGAAAAGAGGAGAGACTCTTCTAGTGTTTTAGGGAGAAAGGAAGCATCTAATTTATTATTACATATAAATTATAATCCCATGCTGCAAAAAATAACTTTTCCACAAGTCCTTTTTTTTTTCCTTTAAAGTTCTCTATTTTGAACTGTAATATGGAAAAATTTGTAACTGCTAATTTTCTTAAAGGATTTAAGTTAGCCAAAATCAGCCTATGTGTCAGGAAAAGCCATTTGATGATTTTTCTGTTTCCTAGTAAGATTAATGGGAGAGAGCCTATTTTTACCATAATGTGAGGGAAGAATAAAAGAGAAAATGCCATTTAATTTGGACGTTTTAATAGGTGGACTTGGGCTTACAGAATTTAAATGTTTTTCTTTTTCCTACTTTTTATTCCACCTAATAAAAAGTGAACTGTGTGGTACACAGAAAGTACATTGAAAGGCATCCAATTTCTAAATGTTCATTGTGTTCCTTTTCTGAACCAGGTTGTCCTCAAATCTTCTCATAGTGCATCTGTTAACTCATGATCAGATGTAGAACAGTTATTCCAGTGACGTTTTCAACTTCACTAGTTTGTAAAAGATTTTATTTCTGATTCAGTGCTAATGACATTTTCCTTGTGGGTACAAACATGAATAAACTTGGTTCCTGCCTTTAAGAGGTTATTCTAAAGAAAGTGGTGAGAGTTTTTGCTAGAAGTAAGTACAAGGCATGAAGGGAGCCCAGAGTGGCTGACACTTCCAGGAGTCTGGAGAAATTAGGAACAACTTCCTGGAGGTGACACCTAGGCTGAGTTTTGGAGGATGAGTAGGAAGGAACTGGCTAGGTGACTGTTGATAGAGGAAAGGAACGTCATAGAGTTGAGCACATGGCAGTGCAGAAGCCGGAAATGGTGTGGCCATGTGTTGTGAGCAATAAGCTATTTTCACCATGGGTGAAAAGTGGATAGAAGCAATGGAAGCAAAGAGAGGTGGGAGCCAGGTGGTGGAGTACCTTCTACAGTAGATGAGTAAACTTGGTCAAGAGGTCAGGAAACCCAGAAGGATGGAAACTGGGGATTGACTTTAATTTAGTTGGAATGATCACTTTTATAGAGTTCCTTATAATGAGTAATAGTACTAGAATTTCTAACAAATTTATGCTAATGTCTTGCAAGAGTGCTATTTGGCATCTGACCAATCGTATGTGGTCAAGTTAGGTGAGTAAATAAAGTACCTTTGTTCTGAACTGAATTTTATTCTAGAATCGCAGGAACAATCCAGTCATGGTATGCACACCTAGTTTCTTCCAGTAATTGACATAGGACTCAGTGCTAATTGTTTTAGGAGTTTGCCTCAGACTGAAAAACAACTATGTTCTCTTCTTTATTACCTTCAAGGTTTTAGTTTTACTTTTTCCTCCTATCAGTGAGCCTTCTAAAAAAAAGGACCCCTATAATTACCCTTATCATAAGACCAGCAAGCTTAAATAAGACCCTTTCTGGATCTATCATTGGGAAAAAAGCAGTATTAGGTTTTTTAGGAATCCTTGATATCAGAAATCTGTGCCCCATTTTAACACTAGGCATAAACTTGAAGCCATTCAACAAGTCTATATGCAGCTTATTTAATGCTAATTTTAGTTTGGTGTCATTGAATGAAATCTGTTAAGACAGTAAAGACTGTTACTATTCATAAATATATGATTTAACCAAGATGATGATAGTTCTGAAAGGATCACATTTAAAAATTATCAGTAGTCCAAAGTAAAGATTATTTTCCTTTTGGGAGCAAATATAATATACATGAATATAAAGGAGATCTAATGAAAATTGTTTACTATGTTCAAACTGTGTGATGATCAACTAACTCAGTAGACCCTAGTCCCCAGTGAGCCTGTGGGTGCCTTCTGTGCACTTTTAACAGAAGTTTGCTAGAAGTTTTCTGTTAAAAGGTTAAAATGTTTTCAGCCAAAATATTAAAATAATGTGTTGAAATCTCTATTAATGATTTAAGGAAGAATTAAGTGAAGTGGAATGAGTTCATTTAGTTTGATATTTCTGAAGCATAAAAGTACCTGGAGAAATAAAGTTAACATCCATGAAATAACTGTAGTGCATTATAAGGCTGCATAAAAGACATGCCAGTATAGGACTTATACCCCGGTCCATGAGTTAGGAAAGAAAGCCTGCTGGAATGCTTGAGACTAGAACTTGATGGTAAAAGAAAGGATAAAATGGGACAGGATGGGGGAAAAAAAGAAAAAGCAACTACTGTGTTATTCTTTTAAATCAAATTCATGTGCATGACTTAGGTAAAATACAAGTAGTTCACAAAATTACTATTGACAGCCAGGTTATAGCCAGAAAGATAAAATTACAAGTTTCCAAATTTGTTGACATTTTTGATGCAAGCTTTTTTCCAAACTATGTTGCACTGTTACATCTTCCCATTATATCCCTTCTATTGCAACTATGCTCTTAGATTAAAGCTAATAAACACATTGTAACATAAAGAGGAAGTATTATAAGATGGATCTATCAAGTGGCATTTATTACATTAATTGTAATAACTGACTTTAGTCATTTCAATGCTTGGGGAATGTTTGAAATCAAAATATATAGTAGTATAAATTTATTTCCATAAAATATATGGAAATTAAATTATATGATAAAATTGAAATTCAAAAATAGGCAACTATGATTCATAGCTGTTAAAATTCTCCCCATGAATTCAGGAATTCCCTATTTGAAAAGCTGGAAGATAATAACTTCTGAAGGAATTTCTCTAGTTATGTTCCAGTTCTAAGAGACACATGTAAATAATTTACTTAAGTAGCACTTTTCATCTCTTGTCCTGACTAAAAAATATGAAATCTGAAACAGGTAGTGATTACTGTTACACATGGGCATGTGTGGAGTACAGGCTGGTTTACAATATTTAACCCAGGAGGAGCAAGGCACAAAAAATAGATCTATAGAGATTTTCTGGTGAAAAATTCTAAGTGCTCACACATTCTAGAACCAGAAGACCATGGAATGTGTTCCCTTTTCTTTTTCACAATAATAAGCTTATGTTCTCCCTGGCTATTAATAACTTAGCCAGGTTTTTAATCTATTTTTCAGAAGCTAAAAGAAAAAACAACAATCCATAGTAAGGGATCATCTAGTAGCTGTGTTGCTGCTGGGAGAGTTTAGTTCTGCGCATGGTGTAAGATATTTCTGCTACAGAGAACACGACATGATGGCTTTGAGGTACCTGGGTACAGCTCCAAAGGCAGCACAGAGGATACCAACCCAGCCTTCCAGCAGTCATATCTGCACACAGGGAAGAGGGACTGTATGAGGGAAGCTATAACTGTTTTTAATATTGTGAAGCAAGAGACCTGTTAACAAACACAAGCTACTATGACACAATGTCAATTCCTTTTTCTAAAGGATTCCTTTAGCACCCCACCCTAAAGTGCAAAGAACACCTAAGCTGTTGGTATCCAGCTGAATTAGGATCCACTCTGCCTGTTCCCCAGTACTTACTTTCCCCTGTGAAACCTCTTCTGCCCTACAACTGCCCAAGAACATGAGTCCTCTCTCTCAGTGGGCAATGAAATGACTCTGTTGACCTGAAACAAAATTATTAACAAGAGCCTTTCCTATCTTGAGCAAACCATTTTCTCTGCAAAGAGAACTATGATTATTTTTAGCTCTGTAAAAAAAAAAAAAAGAACCATAGAGAATATATCTTACCTATCACTGATTAAAAGTACAGGAAGTATGGTCTGATTGGCCTCCAGGTCTCTCCCAGCTCTAAGATGATGTAATCTTATGTTATAGAAAGCCAAACATTATCAGTAGGAACATTGGAACTGGAAATAAAACCAAAACCTAGATCAGTACTAAATAAGTAGAATTTTCCTGATAAGTTCTTTTTCTGAGTCTATTTGTGTGATTTGCAATTAGCTTGCAGATTGCTTTTAGTACACAACGATAATCATTCATGGGCTAGATTCTCCCTCATAATCACTGATGAACTAGAATATTCCTGGTTGGGTAATATAAATGGATACTCACAATCTCTGTACAAGAACTTAAAAAAAAGTCCTTTAATTCACTCCTCTCTTCAAATGAGTCTTGCCTAAAAAGCTAAGGAACCCACTGCATGTGCCAGACATCTATATGGCCCAGCAAGTTCTTATGGAAAACAAATGCTAGTTACTAACATAAATTAAATTTATTTAACCTGCTCAAGCACTTCGGTTGCCTGTGGCTTAGAAATATTTTAGAGAACAGTTCTTCCACTTAGACTAAAATCTACCAGAGAATCCTGTAGCTGGCACCAAAGACAATTTGGGACTTTTGTCTGTGTTGTTTAATTTAATAAAATCTTGGCATTAAAAGTAAACTGGAATAGAAGCAGCAACTTTTTATAAATTGTAATTCTGGCTGACGAGGCAGACATGTTGGAATAGTCATTATGTTCTATTCATAGTGTTTTTGTGCAACTCTGGCTTCTGCAGATAATGTATTTTCAACATTCCTTCTCATGAGTTTTGTAGAAAGGAGTAAAGCGGGCTGCCAGAGCATCAGGTGTTTTAGTTTTATTGTAGGTTTGGGCAGAAAAACAATGGCTTCCTTATTGAAGAAGGAAGTAACTGAGTTGATTTCTCAGTTTTGTGACCTTTTATTGAGCAAAAGAACAGCTAAGAGCATGGAACTCCACTACTCCATAAAGACAAGTTTTTTCACAGCACCATTATTTTCCATTACTTTTGACTTTGAATTTTTTCTCAGCAGATTTTGTTTTTCTGAGGTTTCTTGTATGTCTTAATCACCTTTTCTGTGTTTTCTTCCATTTCTTTTCATTTATGTGGCAACTGAACCCTGTATCCAGTAGGGGAAAAAAGATGTCTTTATGTTTGGATTTTGGAGATTCATTCTCTCTTTGGTGAAACTGAGTGAATCCCTTGAGGACTCAATTTGTCATGTGTTGTATTTTTCCATCTCCCCTTTCATAGTTTTTTAGGTGGCTATATATTCAAGTCTCCAAGAATGCTGAACTTGGACTTTTCCTGGACTGACCTGTAGCTGCTGATTCCAGGGAGGGAGGGAGGGAGAGACCAGGACGTTTTGGCAAAAGTGCTATGTGGGGGCCAGCTAAAGTTCATGACACCACCGATAGCCCTCTTCTCTGACCTGAGTTTGGGTCCAGGTTCTCAGCACCACTTTAAAGGATGTACTAGTCCTGCAGGCATAGGGGAAGGGCAGTGCCACTGTTCACTCTCTTCTTCACTGGAGGACCCTGCCTGCCTGACTCACCCTGGCATCTCCAGCTATCTTCTCATAGTCAAGGGTGCATCTCTGCACCAAAGAGTTTTCCCCTCACCAGGCTGCCAACCAGACTTAGGTGTACAGGCTTACACCACCAGATCCCACCCCACCACAGTCTCCAGGTACATCTTCCCAGCCATCTTTTGTGGTATGGAACTGACTTTCCTCAGTATTCCTTGTTGCCATCAGTAATTGTTTCCAATGTCCAGGAGGTGCTTCATGTTCCTGTGCATGAACTTCTAATGGAAATGAAAATTAAAGTTGAAATGATTGAGGGGAAGATGGCATCATAAGAGGTTCCCTGATTCACTCCCAGGAGGATAATCTAAGGCGGTCCACAGGAGCACCAGACACATATGATCCCAAGTCGGTGTGGAAATGGTGTTAGCTGTGGATTTGACTTATTTGGCTTTTATTATGTTAAGGTTCATCTATTCCTAGTTTTTCAAGACTTTTCATCATAAATTGATGTTGAATATTGTCAAAGGCACTCTTGGCATCTATTGATGATAATGTTTTTTATCTTTCTTTTGGTTAATGTACTGATTTATGTTGATTGACTTTGGGATGCTGAACTGCATCTGTGGCCATGGTATAAATCCCACTTGGCCGTGATGTATAATTCTTTTAATGCATTGTTGAATTTGGTTTGCTAAGATTTTGAGCGTTTTTGCATCTGTATTCTTTAGGAATACTGGTCTGTAGTCTTCTTTTTGTGTTGTCAGTTTGGTTTTGGTATTAGAGTAATGGCTTCACAGAATGTATTTAGACAGCATTCCTTCTTTCTCAGATTTGGCAGAGCTCACTAAGAAAACTTTTGGTCCTGGCCCTTGTTTTGGGGGCAAGTTTTAATTGTTTCAATTTCCTTGCTTTTGATTGGTCTGTTCAAGTTTTCTATGTCCACCCTATTCCATATCAGATTGTTGTATACTTCTAAAAATCTATCACCATTATGTTAATGAACTTATTAGCATATAGATGTTTATAGTTGTCTCAGTCTCTAAATTTCTGTAGAATCTGTTGTAACTTTTCTTTAGCTACTGATCCTATTTGAGTTTTCGCCTTTATTTTCTTAGTGAGAATAGCCAGAGAGTCATCTATTTTGTTAATTTTTTTCAAAGACTAACTTTTGGTTTTATTACTCTTTTATTTTGATTTCTTTTATTTCTGCTCTAATTTTTATTATACTGGCTTTTGGTTTTGTTTGTTCCTTTATGTTTTTTCATTGTGGAGGGAAAAAGTTAATTGAATTCATTCTTGGATCTTGATGCGGGCCTGAATTGTTAATATGTCCCTCTTAATACCACCTTTGCTGCACTCCATAAATTCTTCAGTCATTGTTATGTCTTATCATTGAGGTACTCTTTTCTAATTTCTTCACTGATTTCCTCTTTAACCCAGCAGTCTTTTCAGTACTGTGTTGTTCACTCTCCATGTATTGGAATTTTTCCCTGCTTTCTTTTAGTACTTGATGTATAGTTTGGTATCTCTGTGGTCACAAGAGATGATTTAGATCTTCATGAATTTGTTGATACCTTGCTTTGCGACCGAGTATGTGGTAAAATCTGGTGAATGTCCCACGTCTACTTCAAAAGAATGTGCATTTAGGTCTTTTGGGGTACAGTGCCCTATAAATGTCTTTCAAGTCCATGCTGTCTAATTCTTTAAGGCTATTATCTCTCTATTTTTCTGCCCATTGGTGAGTGTGGTGTTTGTCTCACACCACAAATGTTTTTTGCAAAGTGTTTTTAGAGCTGACAGTAAATGCCTAATCTATTTTGGTGCACCGTTGTTTGGTGAGTAAACATTTATGATTGTTATATCTTCCTGATATATTGTACCCTTAATCATTAAATAGTACCCATCTCTGTCTCTTGTTTCTTTTATCTGAAAATCTATTTTGTCTAATATAAGCATGGTTGTCTGTGCCTTCCATTAGGCCCCATTTGCTTGTAGTATTGTTTTCCAGTCCTTTGTTTATCTTTGGAGCTCAGATACATTTTCTGGAGACCAGCAAAAAGTTAGATGGATTCTATTTACTGCTCCAATCAGATACTTTGTGTCTTCTAGTTGTTGAGTTCAGTCTGTTTACATTGAGTGATTGCTGATTATGAAGTCTGTTGCTACCATTTTCACCTTAATTTCCATGGTTCAATCTGTTTCCTTTTTGAGTTTGTATATGTTCCTCTCTTTGGTATAAAAATTCAAGATCCACTCAATAGATCTTGGATGGAAGGTCTAGTGTTTGCACTCTTCAGTTTGTTAAGCTGTCTGAGTGGCCTTTACTTCATGTCTGGAGAGTTGCAGGATAGAATATTCTTGGTTGGCAATTTTTAAGTATTTGGAACACAACATTCTTTCTTTGGTCATTATTTCTTTAAAGAAGCCCAATGTTATCCTAATAGGGGTTTCTTTATAAGTTATCTTCTTCTTCTCCCTTGCTAGCTTCAAAATTCTTTGTCTTAAACTCTTGGACGCTTCCTTATTCTAGGTCTTGGTGTAGATCTTATTTTGTTTGGGTTATTTTAGCTTCCTTGATTTGTATATTTAGTCCCTTCTCCAGATTTAGGACATTTTCCGCTATTCTTTAAATATATTTTCTGTTTCCTTTTCTCTCTTATCCCTCTAGCATGTCCATTATGTGATTGTCTTTAAATGTCTTCACTTTTTTTTAACCTCATTTCTTTCTTCTTCTAACCAGATTCTACGTTCACTCCTCTCTCCAAGTACACTGATTCTTCTTCCATTTGGTCTATTCTACTTTCATAGCTTTCTCCTGAAATTTCATCTCCCCTAGTACACTTTTTGTATCCTAAATGTCCATATTTGTCTTATTTAGAGCTTCATTTTTAATCTTAAATTCAGTTACTTTATTCATTTTTCTGAATTTCCTTCCATTTCTTTATCATGGTCATTTTGAATTGTTTCTGATAGGAAGATCAAATCTTCTATGTCTTCGTGATTAGGTTCTAGAGATTTGTGCTCTTTCTGTGGTGTGGTATTCTGCTGTGGACTCACATCACTTGTGCTTTTCTACCTCCCAATATTTTCGTTTTGGGGTGCCACTGTTTTGAGGCTTTCCAGGGTGGGTGAGTACATGGCCCCAGCACAAACTCCAGGGGTAGCCTTACCCAGGCCACCATGCACTTCTGTTGCTGCCTTGAGGCTGTTATTTTTGAATTGTAAAGTAAATCATTTGTGTCTATTTCGTTAAGCTATTTCTAGAGATTTTTCTTGTTATTTTGTTTGGAACCCTTTTCTGTTTGTTCATTTTTCTCGAACCTGTTGGTTTCTTCACGTTAGACAAAACAGCTAATCCTGAATGTCTTCAATCTGTCTAGCCCAAGTTCCTAGTTGTGTCTGAACCACTAAGATTTCCAAGCCATGTTCACTGTTCTTAGTGGCTCCCAGTAGTTGAAGATGTGTCAAAACCCACCAGAGTGCCAAGTGGTAGAATCAGTCACGAGGCTGCTTTATAAATTCAACCTCAGGTAGCAGATGGGAAATTATGTAATTATGGCCCTTCTGGGAAGACACTGGGAGATGGGCATTTTTGCCTGCTCCCTCTGTGCGGGATTCAGGATATATCTATATAGGGAAAGGTGTCCAGACTTCCCAGTGTCTGAAGGATCATAGCTAACCTATAGAAACAAGCTGGTTAGAAGGTTCACATTCAGGTAGAAAAATTATGCAAATGCACACCTTTTAGGGAGACTGGGAGATGCACATTTTTTTCTCTCTAGCTGTGCTGAGTCCTGGGCTAGAGGTCACTTTAAATATTGCTTCTTTGCTATAGTACAGTAGTACTCATGAATGTAATTGTTGGCTATCTTAGCCACGTGATCCTGGGCTCATCCCTTGGATGGAAGTTATAAAAGTTGGGGTAACTCTTTCCAAAGAGTTAATAGCAACTTGAATTAGGCTGGAGAGTGCTGGGGGTGTCTCCCAGCCCCTAGATGCTTGCTAAATTAGATGTCTGGCTTATAATTTTGCTGATAAATTCCTTTTGGGGAAAAAGGAAATGGGTAATTCTGCCTGCTCACTTTGTGCTGAGCTCTGGTGGTTTAGGAGTGGTGAGTGCTCTGCATTTGCTATATTCTTATGGGTCTCATAACACAAGCCCTGTTTGCTTTCAGAGCTAGGTGTTTAGGGAACTGGCTCATCAGTGGGAACCTTAAGATACTCAGCTGCTAGATGTGGGGACTAAACCCTTGCTCCTTGGAAGGGAAGTTAGAGTCGGGCCTCCCTGGTGGAAGTGGGTTAAGCAACGCACTATGAAGCAAACTGCAGCCACTGCAGCATGAGTTCAATCCCTGCTGCCTGCCTGTCCGGGCGGGGGACCCACATGGTGCAGCAGACCTCTCCTGCTGTGCCCGCTGCTCCCCTCAGCAGTGTACTTATGTTGATCTGCCAGTTCTGCTCCCTGCTCTCTGTGGTAGGTCCTTTCACCCACCCCACACCTCTGGCCTGTGCCCCAGTGTTTGTATGCATAAATAAATCTTTGGGAAAACAGAAAAAAGATGGAAGTTAAGGAGTCCCCTCCAAACTGTCTTTCTCTGTTAGGTCCAAGGTTAAAGACAAGCATAGGTCTTAGCCTTTTCCTACTTGTCTTCATTCATTCACTTGAAGTGTAGCTGTTCAGGTTTTTCTGGTCTCTTGGAGGTAACTGCTGTGTGTGCAGCTAGGTATACTTTCAATAAGTCTGAGAGGAGTTAACTCAGGTGTCTCCTATGTTGCCATCTTAGTTGACTCACTTTTTCAATTATTTTAGCCATTTCTTCTAATTAAATCCATTCTACAAGGACAGTTTCTCAAAATGGTAAAGTATCTATTTGTCCCATGTACTTTGCTAACATTTCCTGAAATCCATCATCTTCTGCCTTTTGTTTGTTGAATCCTTCTTAATTCCTCATTAATGCAGTATTACATGAAAAATGCATTGAGAAAATCCTATTTTTTGAGTCCTTATGTGTCCTTGTTTTAATGATACTGCTATTAAGTGAGAAGTAGACTTCAGGATAAAATTAAGCCCTTTGAAGGCACTCTTTGTCTACTAACTTCCAATACTGGAATAATTAAATGTAATTTGTTTTGGATCCTTTGATGAGACCTGGTTCCTAATGAGAAACTTTTAAGATTTTGTCCTTATTTCAGTGCACTGAAACTCTGCAACTAGTGTGGTTTGGATATTATCTTTCATTTTGCTGGGTTGTACATTAGAGGTTCTTTGGATCTGAAAATCTATGCTTTCCAGCTCTGGGAAATGTACAGGATAACTTTCTAATCCCCTTTTCTCCTATTTTTTTTAGAAACTAAGTACTTTCCTGGAATAACCCTCCAATCACCTTTTCTCATTTTTTACTGACATTTCCAATATTTTCTGTTTATAGGGTATGTAAGCGGTCAACTGTATATGCCTTGAGTTTTTTGTGATCATGCACCTGTGAAAGAGAGAGATGATTCCAGCAATCAGACTTGGCCAAAGCATGGGGCTTTTGGCAATGGTCTGCAATGTGGAATGCACTGCCCACTTGAAACAAAGTCCAGATGCATGCAATTTTTGCCCATTTTTAGTTCACCATAGTGGGGGTATGAAGGTGGGGAGGGTTTGTTTGTATATAGTCATCAGGCCTCTATCAAGAATCAAGAATTTAATCTCTGGAAACTATTCCATGCCAAAACACCCCATGCATGTGTGATTAATGTAAATGAGTGACAAGGATGGTTTCATGTCCAGTGCAAATGATAACAGCACCTTGTATCAGTTGGTAGTTCACAAAATTCTTATAATTGATGTGCAGTCTCCTTCTAAAAACCCTATATGTTTTAATCCTCATTTCACAAGGTTTGAGAATTTGGAATAGCAAAGATGGTAACAGTACAATGGTTGAGCACGTCACTGTTCTTAAAGAAATTGTGTCATATTAATGTGTGGAGAATTGTTGCATCAGATATAGTAAGCTATAAAAAAGCAGAAAAGTGGTTGTCGTAATACTTGAATCGGTTTTCTTAGTTTCTAGTAGTTTTAGTGCAATACCTCGAGTCAGCAAGTCTCCTCTGGACCCCAAGAAATTTTCCTGTTACTGTTCACTTGGTATCCTTGGTACCAAATTGAGAACTGTCATCCTTTTGTTAATCTCGTTTATAAAAGCCATTTTTTTTTAGTAGTCTACATTCTTATTCCGTTATCACCTTTTTAAAAACTGGAATGATCTCCCAAAAGCACTGTACAAATTTGAGACTTAAAATAGTATTAGCTGACTCACACTGGTTTGCTACCTCTGCTGATCAGGTAAACTGCAAAGTTTCGTCTGAATTTCTTACAAGAATTTGCTCTGCTTAATTACTCCATGAATAAAATTTGTCAAATGTGTAAATATTTGCAAAAATTATGCCAAAAAAGGCAGGATCCCATATAATTCCAAGTACTTGTGTTTTGCTCTTTAACGTAATTATGGGCCGGGCAGATATGATTCTGGCTTATACAGATTATCTTAACTGTATTGTATAATCTTGTGTTCATGCTCTTCAAGAGGACACTAATTACCATGTCCTATTCTGGACATAGGTGGCTCAGTTCCAAAAAATAAAACCAGAAGTTCTTGGGAAAAGTTATCTTCATATGCATGTAGTTATCAAATATCAAAGCACAGGATTCCTACCTGAACGCCCTCAAAACTTTAGTAGCTAGGATGGAGCACACAATCTTTAAAAACTTTTCCCCAAGTCACTCTTGCACTTGATTTTGAGACAGGTAAGGTTCCTCATTGTTGGATTTGAATTATAATAAGGAATGAAAATGAACTTTTTCATCTCTTCGCCCAAGATAATAATAGACATTTGAAGTAAAGTGAGGGCCCTTATTGCTAGAATTAGCCTGGGTCTATCATATATCTCTTTACTGTATAAGCATTACCAACTTTTTTCATCTCTTTGCCCAAGATAATAATAGACATTTGAAGTAAAGTGAGGTCCCTTATTGCTAGAATTAGCCTGGGTCTATCATATATCTCTTTACTGTATAAGCATTACCAACTTACCCAACTTATTTCTAATTTGGAGTTATAAAAGATATTTAAGATCATACATAAAACATACAGCAGCTGTTCAGAAAGTAAAATCAAAGAACTTTCTTGAAGTTACTTGTGGAATATTATGTTCACTCACTTGCATTGTGATTTCAAAAAAAAATAAAATTAGAAAGGATGTCTAACAGGATGAAGTTTCTATCCTTGAAGAATATATTACAATTTTCTTTTTATTTCCCTTCTACTCAGCTATGAATTCCAAGTGAAACCCAAAAATCCACTTGGTGAAGGCCCTGCCAGTAACACAGTGTCATTCAGTACTGAATCAGGTAATTCTAACAAGAATGTAACTCTGGGTTACATTTTTTGCAAAGGGACCTTGTCTGAAAGTCAGCTAAACACTATGTGTATGTTGTTTCTTAGATTCTATTTTTAAAAAAAAATCCATGGAAAAAATTGATACTCTCAAGAGGGAACGCCACTTATGTTTCTCCTCATTTATCTCAATGTCGGAAAAAATGTGGGGCATACAAGCTAAAAAGATTTTTAAAAGCATGTGATCAATCTATATTTCAATTAATGCCCCTCTCTGTAACTAGATTCAAAATATCAAAATACAGTCATACATTTTATGAGAACAAATTAACTAATATTCCTTTCAAAAGCCAAGTATTTGTGTATGTATATATGCATGCATGTATATGTCGGACAAAGTGAGACACAGTACATCCAGAAAGGGAATTCATTTGATAGGTTTTTATGACAAGTGTCTGAAGCTTTTTAATATGGTATTTCAAGATCTAAGTTTTTAATGAGATACATCTGTACCCACAGCATTATCATTTGTATGATTATTAGACCAATGATCATGGTAGCTAAGTGATGTAGTCATTAGTACTCTTCTATATGAAACTAAAAGTCAGGGCTTTCATTGAAATAGATTTAAGAGCTGAAACAGCAACAAAGATGCCTAACTACTCAAAGTGCATATAAAAGATACAGATACATACCTGGAAGAGGTGATTCTCCAATCAAGGACAGTTACCACAATTCAGTCTCTAGCAAAAGTATGCCATTTTGTAATTAAGACTTAACTGTAACCCCAACTTCACAATACCACCGGAACTTTGAGACTTACCTTTTGACTGTTTTTTTCTCCTCAGCTGACCCAAGAGTGAGCGAGCCAGTTTCTGGTAAGTACCCGTTTCAACATAAACACAACTACATATTTTCCTCTAATTTCCTATACTGATTCAGCTCAAAAGTTAATTGTGGGATTTTAGTTACCATTTCATTCCAGTCCATTTAGTCGTCTTAGAATCTTGATCAGGTGTGAATGCTTACCTCAAACATTCAGTAACACTGAGCGTATATGGTACTGAGACTAATTTGCATTATTTTGAAACTTGCCTTCCTTTATATACCAGATCAGATCAAATTTTAAAACTTAAGCTATTAACTTCATTTTTACTTTTAATGACAAGTCACATTAAAACCGCTGTTTAAATGTGTATTATGCTGCAAACGAACAAAAAAACCTAAAGTTGCTCTTAAGGGATCCTATTAATGTCCACAACTGTATGACTTTACCACAGCTAAAAACATACTGCTTTTAAGTTTCTGTCAATAGTGACATCAACCTTATTTGGGGGGTTACAGGTTGAAATTCATTTGTCCCCATATTTAAAACTAAAGAAAACCAAGTATCAGCAAATTGTCAAGGAACTTTGCAAACTGCTTTTTAGAAAGCTTTTAGGATTGCTCTTGACTACCAAGTCAGACACTAAACCATGTTTTCCCTCATGCAGCAGGAAGAGATGCCATCTGGACCGAAAGACCTTTTAATTCAGACTCTTACTCAGAATGTAAGGGCAAACAGTATGTCAAGAGGACATGGTATAAAAAGTTTGTAGGAGTGCAGCTGTGCAACTCTCTCAGATACAAGATATATCTGAGTGACTCGCTCACCGGTAAGCAGGACTACCATTTTCTTTTGATCATTATCCTTTAGGGAATGCAAACATTCCTAACTTAGTGTTTTCTATGGCCTATACCAGACACTATGATGTGATAAGTTTTCCTTCTGAGCAAGATAGAATACTTAACAGCCACAGAAAAGGATTTGAGACGTTATTAGAAGGTAGATAATGGAAATACAATATGAAGCAGCGCTATTGCGGCAAATTTCAATGTGTACACACTAGCTCAATTTTGTTACATCCATCTAATGAGTGTCTATAACAGTAATCATGGAAGGAATCGAAGATATTTAACTGTTAAGTAAAGACTGATTATTTCAGAATTGTCTCATCACAGAAAGTAATAATTTATTATCCTTTCAATTTCTTGCTCTTCAGGAAAATTTTATAACATAGGTGATCAGAGAGGCCATGGAGAAGATCATTGCCAGTTTGTAGATTCATTTCTAGATGGACGCACTGGACAACAACTTGCTTCTGACCAGTTACCCACCAAAGAAGGTATGCTTTCTGAGCCACTTAAAAGCAGGAAGGTAACCACTTTAAAAATAATTTTATAGCCATACCACTCCAGGTGTCTGGCTAAAAGAATCAATCTTCATATACAACCTTAATCTGAAGACTTAAATATAAGTTTCAACTTTTGCTCCCAGTGCTAGCCTCTTTTTCTAGAGCCAAGCAAAATCACAGACATATATATAAATGCATTCTGCTTCAAGGAAACCCAAATTAGGAGGGAGAAAAAAAAAAGGCTGTAACAGCCTCTCTCAAATTCTCTTTAGAACAGTTCGGGTAAGAAATGAAGGATCACATTATTAGTACCAAGTATCTTAATGAAAATTAAGACTTAAATACAATTTTTAACTGGGCAGGAGAGGTTCATTTAAAATGTTATTTGACTAGTCTTTTCAGCGCTACATTTTGTTCACTGGCACTTAAGTCATATTTTACTATGACTATTTTTAAGATCTGTAGATACCTATTGCAGGAAGTTAGTGTAAAACATACTATAAATAGCATCTATTTCTCACAGTGAAATGTTTAACATTTAATAAATGATTCTTGAAGGAAGATTTCACGTAAGTTTAATACTTAGTAAAACAGGATAGTTTTAAGATTACTAAATTTCTAACATTTGAGTACACAGCACCTTTGGTCAATTGTCCAAAGACTACCTACCACTAGTCTATAATGTACAGAAGTATGTTTTACCCTTGAACAATGTGGACATTAACACTGTGCGGTGGAAATTCGAGTGGAACTTTTGCCACCCCCACCAAATTATATCATGCTATTGACTGAAGCCTTACCTGGAACAGTCAAACAGCATCTTTTGTGGTTGATGAAGCTGCACATACTATATACTGTAATATTACAATAAGGAAAGCTAGAGATAAATGTTAAAATACAAAGTGAAAGTGAAGACAGTCTTTATAATGTTTGAGTAGGCTGAGGAACTGCACTGGTCCAAGTATGTTTTTTCAAGGTCACAGTGTATTAACAAGACCCTCTGACTCCTTTTTTAGTGTTATCTCAGACACTACTACCCATTTCATTCTAACTTGTTAAGGCAAAAAATGTCAGCTCTAGGTGTTCTTAATGTTGAGCCAGTCATTACTACCTCAGGAAAGACAATAGTGCTTATGGTGACAACCATTTGCAACAATACCTTTTCCACTGAGAGTGACCTTCAGCCACTCATTGATACCCTTCAATATGACCAATGAAGGTAAAAATATTAACAGCTGTTAAAACTTACTTTCTCTCTTAGGTTATTTCAGAGCAGTTCGCCAAGAGCCTGTCCAATTTGGAGAAATAGGTGGCCACACCCAAATCAATTATGTCCAATGGTATGAATGTGGAACCACTATTCCAGGAAAATGGTAGATGCTACAGTCACATTAAAAAGTTCTGTTTCATTGTAGCCAAAAATAATTGGAAATATTATGGTGTTCGTCACATTCATTTAAAGCTGTTATGTTTACTATATGTATAAAAGCAATATTATATGTTTATTAGAAAAGACTGCTGATATTTATCAGGTTTTACAAAGTCATTTTAAGAAAGCGAGATATTAACAGAATAACATTTTTTGGGAAGCTGGCTCCCTGAGACATATTTTAAGAGATCATTTGTATATTATTTATCAAACTGTTGTAATAATGTTTTGAGATACTTTTATAACAAAATTAACATCAAAAAACTAATATACTTTTTAAAAGCTATTTACTTTTATTAATGTGTATTCTTCCTTGTGAGCTAATTCCCTCAATCTCTTCTTTGTTTAACTTATTAGCTCAAATTAGATTCAGCATATATATATATCTGGGGGGGTAAAAGGTCCTAAGGTTTATGTTTATTTAAACTTCAATCCAGTAATAGCTGAATTTTTCGGAAGCATTTAAACAGTGATTTAAGTAAATCACTGTTTATTTAGATAAATACTGAAAAGACTGATTTCACTGACACTGTATCAGAGTGTCAATTTCATCTACAAGATATATTTTGTCCTTTTATTGCCCATAAATATAATATCTGCATGTCAAACTATCCCTTTAAGCAAATGTTTATACTGTTATGCCAATCAAGTTATATGCAGGACAAAAAGATCCCTAACACTTTCTGTACTTTTACACATGGCTTCTAGGAATGATGTATCAAAGGAGGTTTTCATAATCTGTTTACCTGAATTTATAATGAAACTCTAACTCATTTCTATTTAAAAAGGTATTTGTTTTCTTTCATTTGGAGAGGGAGTTTGGAAATGCTGCCCTCATTCTGAAAGGATCTTTCCTGTATTTACCTTCAACTTTAGCAATGCTATTTTTTCTATTTTTCAAACAAATTATAAACCATGCAATAAAGAGATGTAGTTTTTTTATGAGTATGCTCTTTTCTAAATAGTTGGCTCATCTCTCTAAAGAAAATCACAAGTGATGTCCTAAACTAATTTATGTTAAGCCAATGACTGATAAATGTATTTCTTTGGAAATCAGGAAAAAACATTAACTTACAACATCTATAAGGATTTTTCTTTCATGTATATAATTGACATTAAAATTACAAGACTACTAATGGATTCAATCATCTTTATTAACCTATCAATGTTACACTTTATACATAATATCTAGCTATCTTCTCAAAGGGATCTACTTTAGTACATCATGTTAATAGTAAAAGGCCAAATAAGATGGCAAAACTTCAACCTAGCATTTTAATATCCTCTGGACAAGGCAAGCTAGAAAATCAATCACTTACACACATTTAAGAGTAGTGTTCCAAAATAACTAGGAAGCTGCTACACTTAAGCAAGAAGGGAAAAATCTTTCATTTTGGTCTTTAAATTCCAGCAAATTATACTTTCAATTAACAGCAACAATGATATCATAAAAAATGCTCTGCTTTTTTAATTTCTGAACTTCAATACAAATTAAAATAGTATTGGAGTCTCTTGGGAGGCAAATAGCGAGCAGCTACATTCACTCTTTATCGATAACCAGGCCCTGGTTGAGTATAGCCCTGACCAAAGGGAGGACGGTTACGCGCAAAAGGGTTAGGCCCACTTGGAGTCATGGTACTTCCAGGAGGTGGAGTAAAACCTGGTCTTGGTTGATAGGCCCCGGGTTGGCTTGGAGCCATTCCAGGTTGTGAGGCTGGTGCCACAGTATAATTAGGCTGAGAAGTTTGGGTAGCATAAGTTTGTGGAGGATAATTGCTCGCCTGGTACTGCTGTGGTGGTTGTGCAGGCAGTTGTTGAGGCTGACCAGAAAAGGCAGGAGCTGGTGCCTGGGAAGTTGGTTGCTGGCCATATCCTTGGAACTGCTGAGGTGGTTGGGGTCCAGTCTGCTGACTATAGCCTGCTGGAAAGGCAAAATAACATTTGTTATCTTTTTGTTTGGTGCAAATTTTCCAGAGAATGTCTTACTGTTATGGAACAAAAATGGTGAGAAATTTAACTATTCCCAAATATTTAGCCAGTAGTAAAATCCATCATACAAAATTTCAAGACCAAGTAGCATCAAAGAGGCGTTTTCAAACCCTCTAAAACTGAAACCACTATATATTTCATTACATCTGTTTCTAGTCTATGTTGCCCTTAAGGGAAAATTTCTGTTGTAGCATAACTCCTAGCATAAAAAAGATGCTAAAATGATAAAAGGCAGGAATTAATGCAAAAGCTAGTCAGTAACCTGTTTTGAAGGGAGACCTATTTAACACAACAGTACCCAATAAAAAATGTTAGAGAATATTTTTTAAATGAAACTGTGGTGTTAACAAATACATCTTATTGTGCTGAGAGACTAAGGTATATTCACTCTACAAAAAATAAGCCTTTTAAGTATAAACATTAAGTACCATTTTTTACATTCCTTAAAATCTTGCTAACTTTTAGATTTGGTATCTGAATGTTTTTACCTCTACAACACAAATTTTGACTTAGCAGTAACAGCATAACACAAAAAGCATACTATATTGCCCCATAAAATCAAGCTATATTATTTACCAGAATGTTAAATTTTTTAAAAGAAATCTGCTAACTAAAAACTTTTATCTCTACCAAGAAACACACCTGCAGCTACTTGCAATGAAACCTCTCCATTGACTGGAATCCTGTCAGCATTAAATACCAGATACATAAGAAAATTATTAAAATATGTACAACCCTGCATTTGGAAAAAAAAGGATTGAATTTGAGTATATTCTGAACTCACCTTGAACCTGGGTTCAAAATTTACTCATGAAAGAAAGCTTTTTGATATAGTCCATGAATAAAACTGGAAAAGGTCACAGAGGGAAACTGGCAAACCAACAGTGTCAGAGATGGTCCAATGTTACCACCACCACTTACAGTCTCCAAGCAGAGTATTTAGTTGACTATTTCCATATCTCCCAATCAAATTCAAGTTATAGGACTAGTGGATCAGAAATACAAAGAATAATTTGAAAAGAACTAAATTGTACTCAGAGTAAAGACCCTGACTAAAGTCATTTAAGAGTAAGCTTAATTGTTAATTAAGTAAATCAAGTATCTAATGCATTTTACTCATGTAGCATCTAAATACTGAAGTCAATTCATGATAAAACTTTACATACCATACAATCTCCTACCCTCTACATAAATTTTTTTTTCTTCTACTGTTAAGTTTCTGGAGAAGATTCAGCTTTCATACTAAAAATGCTTAACCCTATGAGCAAGAGAAGAAATAAATAAAAGTAGCTTTTCATCCTGGCAACTAAAATCCAAACTGGCTTTATTAACAGTTTGTAAGCAACCAGATTCTTAATTATTTCTCAAGAGCGAGAATAACCCTTAAAGGTTCTCAAGTCATTTCATAAGCAGCTTACTAGTCTTTAAAATTGTGGCAATGCCAAAAACAGATGAGTGGATCGGGAAGCTGTGGTACATATACACGATGGAATACTACTCAGCAATCAGAAATGAAAAACTAGACTCATTCATGGG
>JAGFMF010011942.1:1443333-1512678 GCA_019455555.1 Galemys pyrenaicus | reverse complement strand
AGGTGATGGTGCACTGGTGAGATGCTGATGGGGAATACATGGGGATTACAATTAATGGCAAGTATATGTAAATTTTAAAATATTTTAATAAAAAAAATAAAAAGTCAAAAAAAAATGTGGCAATGCTTCTATTATGCATCTACAGTCACCCTCCCTTGAAAAACTTTGTCATGAATACCAAAAACTGCAAGAAATGGAAGTTCTTTTTTTAATTCAATGAGTAAGATAATTTAATTCTCATATGGTCCACACAAAACCTAAAATATTTACTATATAGCTTTTTATGGCAGAAAAGCCTTCAACTATTGGTCTAGATTGGAAAATGCTACAGAGAAGCAAAGTTAAGTATATTAGGTGGGTTCTGCTCTACCTTTCCCTGAATAGCTGCAAATCCTGCACTGCATCACACCACGTCTCTAAAGCCTACTTTGTTCATTTATATAAAAAATGTCTGGGACATCAGTAGTCCCAACCCTGACTGTGCTTCAGAATGATCCTGCAATGCTTTAAAATATCAAATCCTGAACTTCCTCCTCTCCCATCCACAATGAAACAAAATCTCTGAACGAGTACCCAGGCAGCTTTAACACAAAAAAAACTATCCTGGTGATTCTGAAACACAATGAGGGTTGAAAATACCCTAGATTTGATAACCAGATGTATACACCTATGCTACATATTCTATACTATCTACTGTTTCTAAATTCTATAATTTGCTACACTTTAAAGGACTACATACTAAAAATAACTCTCCAATATAATCCAAATTTAAATTTATTTTATATAATTAAAAAATAGCAGCAGAGGTTAAATTACACTACAGAAAATATAGTTCAAATAAAAACTGCTGTTTTATAATATACCAAACTCCAATTAATGATAGACATGTTATTGTCTAGTTCAGGGGGTTGGCTAACTTTTTCTGTCAAGGGCCAGGAGAGTAAAATATTATAAGCTTTGTGAGCTAAAGGTTTGTCTTGCAACTTACTCAACTGTCATTATGGTGCCAAAGCAGTTACAGCACAGAAATGAATGGGGATGGATGTGATCCATCTATTTACATCTATCCATCCAACTATTTACAGAAATGAGCAAAATAATAGATTTTGGCATATGGACTATAGTTTGCTGATTCTTGCTCTTTGATACTTCGAAATTCTATAAAACAGAATTTAGGCTTACATAGTAATTTATGTTTAAGCACAGTTGAAATTTTGATATTTAAATGGTTGTAAAACAAGAGCTCATCACAAATGCTCACTCTCTGGTATAACAAGTTTAAAAATTACCTTACTTATAACAATATTAATAGTGCTACACTCAAATACTTAAATATAATTTTCAGTGGATAGAAAAAATAAAATATCCAGCATGCCTATTTAAAACAACTATTCTTAATAGTTTTAGTTGACAGAATTACCTTTTATATATTTCTTTTATGGCTTGACTTTGCAGACTTTAAACACACACACATAGCTTAAATATGGTTCTTATTTAATAAGGTCACCTTTTCATAAGAGAAAACATTTTTCAGGTACTAAGTATACTGGAATTAGGTGTTGCAGACAATGGGGAAAAATTTTGCATTTTTGCAGTTCTAAGTCAGCTAAGAATTAAGCTGATGGCTATATTTCTGATGTTTTCTATTCAAAACTTTTTGATACTAAAGTTATACAATCATCTACTATGTTTTATTTGCCCTCTGGAAAACTGAAGTGTTTACTTACAATAAAATATATTAGAGCTTTTGAAAAAATACTACTTTACTTACTGTGATGGTGTAAATATTACAAACTACAAATTTAGAGCAAGGGCTTAAATTTTAATGAGTATAGACAGCTCAAAAACCATGAGCCAACTTCCTCTGGACACCTGCTCACCTGAATACTGAATACCATACTGCTGTTGTGGCTGAGGTGGTGCCTGCGGCTGCTGAGCACCATAGCCAGCCTGCTGTGGGTACTGCTGGTATATCTGACCTAAGAAAGACAAGATGAGGAAAAAAAGACAGGTTTAACTAAACAGAGAGAAATATTTTAAGGCACATTTATATTCTCTCCGCATCCAAACATATAAACACAGAATATAAATCTGTTCCCTTTGAAGTGTTTATTAAAAGAATGAACAACTTAAGAGCATCTTTTGCTATACTCTCACCCACAGCAAATAGTACTAGTTGTTACATTGTAAATTCCAGAAAAACAGATGTTTTCAGTGGCTGACAGATACATACTGATAACGTTCAATAAAAATTGAATGAGCTGAAAAAAAAATCAATAAAAAATTCTGAGAAATGGGACAAATACCATTAGCAGCTCCTATATCTTTCCCAAAACATTATAATCAGCCTCTAAAGTTTTCAATCTTTGTTACCAATAGAATGAATATATTCTTTGGTAATAAGAATTTACACGTCGTTACTATTAGACCTCAAAAAACCTTTGGCATTTGACGACTATTTGATTTTTTCTATCATCTGACTATCCTATCCAGTCACGTGGAATCTGATAAAGCCTACATGGTTTCTCACTACACTTTTTAATGGCAGACCTGTTTTAACATTGGCACTGTGTTCTTGGAACTGGAAGTTCTATTTGAACTAGACCAAAGATCCTCTGGATAAACCTTTTCATACTGTTACTACCAGTGATTTCCAAATAAGTAAGGATTTAGTGGTTTTCGTCTTTATCATCTTTACTACTTTACAGTTCTAATGTTGGATTTAGCTAAATCTAATACTTAGAGTAGCAATAAAACTTCCATTTTAACATTTGGTTAGTATTCAAAGTTTTTCAGTAAGTTTACATTCGCTAACTCTGAAAAATTCTCAAACTGCTATTAATCACAACACTATCAGTAAATAGCATACACAGCATGCTCTGGGAAGAAAGATAATTACAGAAAAACAGTCACTGTATTAACTATTACCACTCAAACTGAGCTATAGGGGTAGCTTACACGCACAGGCTGAGATCAAGGAGTCCGCGCAACTGGGATGGTTGCTCAGTTCAATGTATTGACATATATACATGAGATATATACCTGTAATTTATAGACAGCTTATTTTCTAGCAAGTAGTTGTGTTTCTTTTTTAATAGAAATATTTGCTTACCTATTTTTAAGCTATTAATCCTCTTTCAAAATACCAAAAAAAAAAAAAAAAAACACTATTTCTCAAATATTTTTCTAATGGTTTAAGACTTACAGGTAGTACAAGTTAAACAAATTGAGATACCACCTTAATCTTGTGTTGTATTTTCTTCATACCTAAATTTTAGAGTAGAAGTGACAAAAATCTGGCATAGAAATATAATCAAGAAGAAATATGTATAGCATATAATAGGTTCTTAAAAAAAAAAATAATAGATTCTTATTCCTAAAATTCAACTAATTGATCCACAATGCAAAAATGAGCAAAGAACAGTCAAAAAATGTCAACCTCATTAGCAATCCCTATTCTGTATCTATTTCAGATGCACAAAGATACCACAGCTCATGAAAAGCACCACTAGAAATTGTATGTAACTCTGGAGCTTTACTTTAAAATGAGTCTTAAACACACTTCTCATATAAATATTAATTTAGTTATCAGAAAAGCTGCAACTAAAGCTCTAGGTAGTAAATTGTTGCCAAGAATGATTCTATGAACTCACTCAAAAATGCAAAATTGTTGGGGCCTCCCTGGTGATGCAAGGGGTTAAGGTGCAGCGCTATGAAGCTATCCACAGCCACTGCAGCACGAGTTTGATCCCAGGGCAGGGAGGTGACCCACATGGCACAGTAGACCTCTCCTGTCTTGCCCAATGCTCCCCTCAGCAGTGTATTTCAGTCAATCCACCTGCTCTGCTCCTCACTCTGATTCTGGTGACTTCTCACCCCCCACACTTCTGGCCTAAACCTCAGTTCTTGTATGCATAAATAAATCTATCTTTAAAAAAACAAAAGCAAAATTGTTTTCCTCAATAAAAACTTAAATGGTACAACTATTATTAAAGGACACTTGTAATGGTGACACTGCTGGGATTGTACTTTGCTACGCTGAGTGGTAGTCAGTCTCTACCATGACCCATATGGACTTGTACTTGTATGAGTCGATAGCCTTCATCTTCATAGAAATTACTAAGATTAACTCCACAATACAAAAACGAGCTAAGAACAAGCAATAAACACAAGTATTCGTTCCCTCCCACACTAAGGGCTGACCTATATTCCAACAGAATACTGTAAAAATAGAGAAATTTTTGAGAAATGGACAAAAAAGACAGTTATATTCTGCCTTATAATTTCTCTCGATCACGTGCTCTGGTGGAATTGAAGCCTCCTGCCAAAAGTAAAGTGAGAGATTCATCTTGGAAGTAGATGTTCCAGCTCAGGTTAAATTTAAGATGACTTCAAGACCTGGAATCATAACACCAAGCTAATACAGAAACAACCGAAGTGCCCTCCAACAAATAAAGATATAAAGATGTGGTCTGTATATACAATGGAGTACTACCCAGTTTATTAAAGAAAAAAAATGAAATCATACCATTTGCAACAATAGGGACAAACTGCAATAGACTAGGAGACTGTAATAAGCAAAATGAGTTTCAGAAGGAAAAAGAAAAATACCAAATGATTTTACTTATATGTGGTATATAAACAAAAGCAAAGCACAGGAACAGACAAAAATAAACCCTTGAAATTTTACTGTATAGCTGAGGCTACCAAAAGGGAAGAGGGCACAATACTACTATGGAGGATTTTTAAAGATTTGTTGGGGGGGGGGGGGGGGAGTATAGTATGACAACATACATTTGNGGGGGGGGGGGGGGGGGGGGGAGTATAGTATGACAACATACATTTGCTGATATGAACCTAACATGCCTAAAACATACATAAAAGTATTACAAACCAACATGGCCCAAATTAATATAATAAAAAGTAAATTTCAACTGGCAAAATAGCCCAAAATAGCCCAACTCAACTACTCATAGATCCTGACAAATCTAGATGTCTCTTTTTCAGCATTTGGGATAAAGTGCTGTACAGCAATAATAAAGTTCTGACTATGAAATGTAGAAGGGTGAAAGATACTGGAAAAAAGGCAGATAATCAAATGGAAATGTTAACCTGTTAGGCTCCTGATGTGACTAAGCTAACTGTAATAATTATGAGACAATCAGAGAAATTCAAGTTTAAATGTATGTTAATATCAAGAGTCACTTAATTTTGTTAGCTGTAATAACAGTGGTTATATTAAGTATAAAAGGTTATTATTTGAAGATGCACACTGAAAAGTTGCATGAGATAATAATGTAGGATTTGATTTGAAACATTTCAGCAAGTTAAACAAAATCAGTCAGTTTAAAAAGCCAAAATTACTGGTAAGTATTGAAGCTGCATGATGGTTATATGAAAATGTAGTTATCTGTATCTACTTTTGTGCCCATTTCAAAATTTATACATCAAAAACCTTTTTTTTGGGCCCGCCCTTTTGGCTCAGCGTGTTAAGCAACACACTATGAAGCAAAAACGCAGCCACTGTAGCATGAGTTCGATCCCTGCCGCCAGCCAGGGAGGGGACCCACATAGCGCGGCAGACTTCTCCTGCCTCGCCTGCTG
This sequence comes from Galemys pyrenaicus, assembly GCA_019455555.1. Taxonomy (NCBI): domain Eukaryota; kingdom Metazoa; phylum Chordata; class Mammalia; order Eulipotyphla; family Talpidae; genus Galemys; species Galemys pyrenaicus. The sequence goes on along the minus strand of JAGFMF010011942.1, from coordinate 1,507,074 downwards.
CTCCCCTCAGCAGTGTATTTCATTCAGATCTGCCTGTTCTGTTCCCCACTGTCTCTGGTGGATCCTCTTTCCTCTCACCCCCGCACTCTGGCCTGTACCGCAGTTCTTATATGAATAAAAAAAGCCATTTTTTAAAAAAACAGATTATACTGGCATATGATCTTACAGATATTTTTAGTGCTTCTTTTAGTTTATCAAAGAGCAGTACCACTTGGTCTGTGACACTTTTTAGTGCTCTTCTCTGTAACCTTACCACTCATTTAGTATTTTCACAACTACTCCAATATACAAAGTTTTCCCAGTAACAGAGGCACCTGCTTTCTCTGAAAAAAGATAGTATTACTGAGTCTCCATGGTGGTGCAGCAGGTTGAACGCCACACTGTGAAACATCAGCAGTGCGAGTTCGACCCCCCCGGCCAGGGAGGGGACCCACATGGCACAGCAGACCTCTCCTGACTCCCCTGCTGCTCCCCTCAGCAGTGTATTTCAGTTGATCTGCCTGTTCTGCTCCCTACTGTCTCTGGTGAACTCTCACCCACACCCGTGGCCTGTACCCCAGCTCTTACATGCATAAATATTTAAAAAAAAAAAAAGATAACATTACCTGTTTTATGATGCTCGACATTTTGTTGACCCTTTAACTGAACAATGTATTACAATCCTTGCAAAAAAAGTTTCTATGGAGTTTAAGCAAACTATTTTTTTCTAAAACTATTTCATGTTCTATTCCTATGTTAATTACTTAAGAATATTTTTGTTAACAGTTTTAATGAGCAGCTGAGCTAACTGGGAATGTGAGAGCTTCATTATACGTCATCCATCAAACAGTATTCATTAGTCTTCAATTCATCTTGGGAATCTATAAACAAATGATATAGTAACCTAGAGCGGTGCTATCCAATACACTAGTCAATAGGCACATACAGCTACTATGTATTTGAAATGCTGCTAAACCATGATATCCTGTGTGTGTTTTGAAGTGTTTCAAAAAATCTGGAAACCAAATTTCCAATATGTAGTAAAAATAAATTACGGAATGTAAAATATTAGTAACTTTTTAAGAAGAATTGCATGTTGATCAAATATATCTGTCTAAATATAATGTGTTAAAATTAATTGTACCTTTTTTTAAGATTTATTTATTTATGCATACAAGCACTGGGGTACAGGCTAGAGGTGTGAGGGTGAGAGGATTCACCAGAGACAGGGCGGGGAGCAGAACAGGCAGATCAACAGAAGTACACTGCTGAGAGGAACAGTGGGCACAGCAGGAGGTCCGCACCTGTGGGTCCCCTCCCTGGCTGGCAGTAGGGATCGAACTCACAGTAGGGATCGAACTCGTGCTGTAGTGGCTGCAGTTTGCTTCATAGTGCGTTGCTTAACCCACTGTGCCACCAGGGAGGCCCTAATTTTACCTCTTTTTAAACCATTTCTAAATGTGGCTCAGCTCACAGATAACTTTAAATTACACATGGTTTCCGCTATATTGCCTTTGGGGAAGACTAACCTAGTTATATCAGAATGCTAACCTATTGACTAATGTCACATAACTACACAAGTAGTTAAATACTTTTACACAAGTAGGAAAAAATACTTTTAGCAAAGTTAAATCCCACCTTACATATCCAACTGTTAATTTGATGCCTCTGGAATAAGGGACAGATAAGAAAGTTTTCTAATTTTCAATTATATCCTTTTACATTTTAAAACTTCTACATTTTTGGGGGCCTCCCTGGTGGCGCAGCGGGTTGGGCAGCTCACTATGAGGCAAGCCGCGACCACTGCAGCACGAGTTCGATCCCTGCCACTGGCCAGGGAGGGGACCCACATGGCGTAGCAGACCTCTCCTGCCTCGCCCGCTGCTGCCCTAGGCAGTGTGTTTCAGTCAGTCTGCCTGTTCTACTCCCTGCTCTGTCTGGTGAATCCTCTCACCTCCCGCGACTCCAGCCTGTACCCCAGCTCTTGTATGCATAAATAAATCTTTAAAAAAAAATAAAAAAAAAATAGAACTTCTACATTTTTGAAAAGTAACTTAATTACTATAAACCCGAGGGAATAATTTGAAATATTATTAGTAGAGCCTTAAATCCCTTTCCTTTACACCTGAATGGCAATCATTTGGTACAATGATCTTTCCGACTGCCATTCTCAAACAGTATACACTGCTTTAAATAGATCTATTTCTTTTTTTTAAATAGTGGTATTTCACCTAATACAAACTTTAAACTCCCATCATAGTCAAACTCCGCTTTGCCTCCCTCTTCAGTCCAACATAGTCAAACTCCGCTTTGCCTCCCTCTTCAGTCCACCTCTCTGTCAATTCTACTTTGTTAGTTATAGCCTTTGCATTCTGGTGCAATATTGAGAAAAAGAAATTTTGATTAATTAAAAAGAAATTCTTCCTAAACCATTCATTCTTTAGCAAAATACCACCTTACCCTTCTAGTTCCTGTGACTAGCATTCATTTAATGGAACAACTCTAAAATTAGCACTGCTTGTACTGCAGGATGATAGAGCTCTAACAGTGCTCAGTTCACTTCAGGCCATGCTTTTCCTTTTTTCAATATGATGGATAAAGTCAATCACTTGCTTCTGGTGCTGAATAACATTTCTTGTGATAGAAATACATCATTCCACAACTTGGACCCTTTATATGTATAGTTAGAGCACCACCTGGTGTTTGTTTAAAAGTGGAATGTGTAGTTTTAAAGGTCCTAACATGCATAGGCAGTTCACAGAAACAAAATTTTATTATCTGGAAGAAATTCTAGAGATCAGTAACTGCTTTAGCCATATGGGGTTCAGCGAGGTACCCCAGTGTACACTGTCCTGAGTTTGTGATTCCTCAATCCACTTCAACTATTGCAATGAACCTTTTATCTGTTCTAAATATTGAGTTTTCAAGTTATATTCAGGCATGAAGACATTCTTTTCAAAGCACTTCAAGTTGTATTTTCACAATTAACAGTGGAGAATATCAAAACTCAGAGACTAAATTGCTCATTCAAAGACAAATCATTTAGAGAATGCTTCATTTAAAACACATTCTGGTTACTGGAAAGAAAGACACCTAAATATAATGTAAGTACAGAAATTTTTGTCATGTCTGATTATTCAGATTGTCTCTATAATCAATCTTTGTCCCTTTTCACTTATCCACCTGGAAAACTTCCTATAATTGTCACACTTCAAATGTTATTAAAAATTTCCAGGGGCCCAAAAGTAGTATTAAGTGTTGTTTTGACTATTACTATATTACTATTAAAGTTTTATTTTTAAAAAACAATACATTTCAATAGAAAAAATTCATTGTTTTTCTACAAAACACTGATAACTGCACAAAAATATAAAGGGCTATTTATCTTTCAAATACTTTACCTCTAATTTTTGTCTTTTTAAATTAAAAAATAGAGTTGCTAGAGGGGTGGGAGAAAAAAAATACCATTTAAGTACTGTGTGAAACAAAGTGTCTACTTTAATGAGTCACCTCTGACCTCAATGAATAGTGACTGGAATGAATCCTTTTGACCTCTCACACTTAATTTATATGCATATACATACTTTTTCAGGTTATCTTTCTTTACAATAATCAGAAGAATAGTTGACATTCTATTTTTTAACCCCAAAACATACTGTATCAAGTAAATAAAATTTTCACAACTATATTCACAGCATAAGATGCATATGTAAATTGTTTATAATTACAAACAATGCTGCAATAAACATTTCTGCACATGTACCTTTCCACACATATATTCTAAGCTCTAGTTTACCTTCACTCTGACCTGCTTGTGTCTGCGCTCCTGTATATGGTGGCTGCTGTGGTTGAACTCCTGGTGGGTGAGCAGCAGAAGAGGAGGAAGCAATGCTGTCAGGCGTTCCTGAACGGTCTTCTGCAGGAGCACTTGGTGGCCCTGAATGGTCATAAAAAGTTTGTTCAGTTCCTATTATAAGATCTTTCCCCAAACTAGTATGTTTGGTCAGGAGAATTAAAAGTACTACAGAATACATATAATTATAAATACAGCCTTATACACAAAATGTATATACTTTATTTTTCCCTTTGCTCTAGTCTCTTCAGCATTCGTTGCCATACTGAAAACACTTGCCTAAAAAATGTGCAATACAATATTCGTGATTTCTAACACTCCCCTGCAAAACCAAAACTTATCTTTGCAATATAAATATCCTGCACCTTATAAAATCTGCTACCAAAAGAATCATTTCATTCTTTAATGGGTCTCCACAGTCCATACATCAAGTTCAGTCCTTTAGTATTCAAAGGTCCCAACAATATTTCTCACAATTTCTCTTCTCACAAGCCTCCTAAACTAAACAATTCTTACAATGTATCTAATATTTTTTTCCTGTTACAATTCCCTCCACTGTCACATTTTTACAGATTTAAATCTATCATTCTAATAAAACTTCAGCCATAAATATTTTTTCCAGGGTATTGGACATCAATTACATTTTAATTTAGTTGGCACTTTAGACATATACATATACAAAAATTTATTGAACTGACAACTTAAGATTTATACACTTCACCATTTCCAAGTATGCTATTAAAAAAGGAAGGAGGAAAAGAGAAGAAACAATGAAAGATGAGAGGAATAACTTACCTGAAATCTGATCATCTGTTAAGCCAAACGCTGACATGACATTTTTATTGATTTCATCTTGGTTTTTTAAAGGATCAAAAGCTGACATACTTGCTGCCATAACCTGAGTAGACTGTTTTCCAGAAGAATCAGAAGATGCAGGTTTTTCTTCCCTACCATCCACACTATCTATAAAGGAACAAAAATATGTTTCCATTCTATCTGTACACAATAAAATCAAAAAACACCTAATACAGGGAACTATATATGTAAATATAGTCTGAAATATTAGGAACAAGTATCTCTGAATACAGATTTATAGAATATTTTAATTATCTCTTTATACTTTTCTTATTTTAAAATGAAAGGTGAAAGAAATCCAAGTTAAATAATAAGTTTCTTCAAACTGCTACCTGGATTCCCTAAGAATTACTAGATGAAGGAAAAAATAAAAGCAGCTTGTGTTATTAAAGAAAATACCAAAAACAAAACAAGTAAACAAAAAGAATACTGCTATCCATTTACTTAACTAAACCATTTTTTTCCTGTTACTAGTAAATGGGCACCTAAATTGTTAGATCACCTGTTATCAAAAGAATATCCTGTGGAGGAAGAGGAACCCTGTTACACTGTTGTGTTGCTGGATATGTAAACTGATATGGTCATTTTGAAAAGCAATCCGGGTTTACCTTATAAAAAAAAAAATGGAAAGATGTATGATACAGTAATCCCACTCTTGGGCATCTATCCAAAGAAAATGAAATCAACTCAAAAAATTATATGTTCTACAATGTTTACTCCAGCATTGTTTGCAATGGCTAGGACATGGAAACAGGTAACCTAAGTGCCCAATGAAGAAGGCTGAATTAAGATGTGGTATAGCCACACAATGGAGTACTAGTAGGGAAAAATCAAATCCATTTTCAATTCCTAAATCTCATAAATATCTATTACTCTGAGAAGAGTTCAAGAATCAATGGGATTTGAAAACTTACCTATGTCATAAACCCAGGAGTCCAAGGTCAATTGTCAAAGAATCAACCAGAGAGCACTTTAAAAATGGAATTCCCAAGCCCTGCCCTCCAGTAGATTAATCTAGCATGAGGTTCAAGAATTGGTGTCATAAAAACTCCTGATCAAACAGTCAGATTTGGAAACACAATATGAAAACTAGCACAGAGGCAGGAATAGGAAAAGGGCGACTCTGAGTGTGTCATCCTAATTCTACTAAGGAAGTTTTAAAAAATATATCTGCAAAAAATATAGGAAAAATAAATCAGAATAAAACAGATTCATGGTCTACCATTTTCAGGAATATTGGTAGAAGCTCCTGGTTCTCCAGGTGGTTCCAAGCTATCCAATAAGCGATTCACTTTATTTCGAAGTTCTATCAGTTCTCGACGAAGGTATTTCACCTGACTCGATTCAAGGGGTCTTGGTTGGCCATTAACTGGAATAAAAACAAATTTGCTACTTGAAAAAGTTTTATCAACAGAGTAATACCAAATAAGGAAAAACAAACCTATCTTTTAAAAAAAGCAAAACAAAATCTAACAAGATCAGTATCATTTGAATGGTATTTCTTTTTAAGGAAAGGATTCCTTATCGCTAATTCACTTTTGTGAAAAAAAATTTCAGTGTTAGTGCCAGATCCATGGCCTTTGACCATACTTTGAGGAATTAGACTAGAGTAAAACATATTAAAACCTATAGAGCTTTTTAAATTTTATTTTCTTCTAAAAATTTATGCATATAAAAGCTAAGGTACAGGCCAGAGTCGTGGGAGGTGAAAGGATCCATCAAAGACAATGGGAAGTAGAACAGGCAGATCGACTGAAATACACTGCTGAGGGGAGAGCAGGCAAGGCAGGAGGTCTGCTGCACCATGTGGGTCACCTCCCTGACCAGGTAAAGTACTTGTGCTGCAGTGCCATGGATGCTCCACAGTGTGGCGCTCAACCCACTGCGCCACCAGGGAGGCCCTGCTTTATATCTTTTAAATTATGCATCTCCAAAAACTCCTTTTATTTCACACCCTCATATTCTTGAAATATTCTATATATACATAAGGGTTAAAAGGGGGCCTCCCTGGTGGCGCAGTGGGTTAAGCAACGCACTATGAAGGGACCTACATGGCACAGCAGACCTCTCCTGCTGTGCCTGCTGTTCCTCTCAGCAGTGTACTTCTGTTGATCTGCCTGTTCTGCTCCCTGCTCTCTGTGGTGAATCCTCTCACGCCCCCACACCTCTGGCCTGTACCCCAGTGCTTGTATGCATAATAAATCTTTTTTTAAAAAAGGGTTAAAAGGGATAATGAGAAATAGATCTGTTATGCCTACTTTTAATATAAAAGGAAAAAAAGCTAAAATAACTGACCTAAAAAGTAACCCATTATAAAAATGTATGTATTCATCTATATAACCACTGTCCTTCAAAGCAATCATATACAAAAATTGTTTATGAACCACAAAGTAATATTATTCAATATTCATTGGGTTCATTTTTAATGAGGGCAACATTTTGTCATTTAACTGCCATGTTATATAAATACCCTTCACCCAGCAAAAAAAACTGGTATTTAGAAAATGATGAAACAAAGTGCCAGATGCAAACCTCAAAACAGGAGTTCAAGAGTTACAAGAATTGCATTAAACTAAAGTAAAATGCTTTATATGCTGCTAATACAGACACAGTAAGGCACCAAATTAGAAAAGGAATCTGTTTGAAAATAAAGTTTCCTGGAATTCTCTGTCAAATGTTTCAAACCTCAAACTACCAATATAAGCTATCAAAAGAAAATTCACCAGTATTTTACATACTCCCTAGATAGCCATGAAGTTCAATATAATCTCCAACAGAGATTATTTAATTACTAGTTTTCACTGGGTCTCACTGGTTTTTCTCTCTAATATCTGACAACAAAAACCACACCTGATAGCCAGGAACTTGCCTGGTACTAACAGTCACAGTGTTGCTACAAGTTGGGCTTGTAAAAGGTGTCCTTTTGCTGAATAACAACAATTTCAAAGAACACATCAGAAAAGATCACTCACTGTGACAGATCGAAAAAAAAAAAATAGAGATTCCATAATCATGTGAGAACTCAGACAAAAAGAAGACACTGTCCAAATCACAAATATGAGAACATCCACACTATCCTGGTTAATAAGAGGGGCTGTGACAGTTTACCATTTGCAGCTTTTTACCAACTGCAGTCTCAATTCATTCCTCCCACATTCTGGATTTAAGATACCCAATCATAGCACCAACCAATTTCCAACAGTATCCAATCGACAGTGAAATCACACTTTCTTGAACCTTATCTCAAATCACAGGCCACAAGCCCAAGACCTATGAAAAAACACACTAACATTAACTCATTGTTCTCTATTACTGTTCAATTCTTCCTCACTGCAATGAGTTGATAAACCTAACTGTTTCTTCTTTGACTTGTTATTTAAAAGTATATTTTTATCTTTATAAGTATGGGACGGTGGGTATCATTTTTGTTCAATAACACATCTACTGAGTACAGAGAATATGATCTCTAGGATATTTCTGATACTTAAGATCTGTTGCAAGACCTATTATATATCATCATATCCATTTGCACTTAAAAAAACTTGTATACCTTCCTGTCAGATCACAAAAATCAAGTCCGTTTTCTGTCCTTACTAATTTGAGCTTGCTTCATCTTGTTTTGAGAAAAGTGTATTAAATGCCTTCCTACAATCTACAATTATTTGATTTTCCTCTGCTACTTTCCCCTGAAAAATCTGAAGCTATGCTGGATTAAGTGCTCAGTTATTATGTATTCGAGATTTATTCTTTTTATCATTATGAAGTGACTATACTAATCAAGTTTTCACCTAAAATCTACTGTTAATATTAACAACTACCTCTTTTTTTAAGTTTGTCTAGTATGTCTTTTCCTAAGCCTTTACTTTCAAATTTGGCATAGCAATCTTTTCCTGTCTTTTATAATCAGCATGTAACCAGATTTTTAAATCCAAAAGTTCTTTTAACCTTCATGGTTAGTCCATTTAAGTATATTGCAATTAGTATTTTATATGTTCCATTCATCAAGCATTCTCGTCTTCTTTTCCTTCTTTGTCATCATGCGTTGAAACAAGCAGGTAGGTACCCTGTTTTCTTTTTTTCCCTCTACTGGCTATTTCTAGCCTTTCAATAATGAGTTTTACATTTTAAACATGAATACTTCAATTTAAAAAAAACTAAAGTTAATTACTATAATACACCCAAACAATACAGGCCTTTAAAACAATGTATGTCCTATTATCCCCACCTGACTTACATATAAACTAGAACTATTGTTGCTTTTGATAATTAGTACTGATTTAAATTTACCAATTTACAGATTTAATTCTCTGCAATTTCTTGCATCTTTCAGTACACACTTTTGGACCTGATTTTCTTCTTACTAAAAAATCACTTTTTAAAACTTTAGAAAGAGTGTATGTATGAATCTCTTTTAAAATATTTTTTTCACCCTTATTCCTGAAGTTTAGCAGACTACAGAATAGTACCTTTCTATTTTAAGAAACAGTTTGAAGATATTATTCCACTGTCTTCGAGCTTATCACTATTAAGTCTACTAACAGCCTAATTGTTTTTGTAGCTACTTCTAAGATTATTTGTATCTAATACATTTTCCATTTGACAATATACCCAGTGGTGATTTTTCACTTTCAGGACTCACTGCGCCTCCTATATCTGAAAGTTTATCATTTTTGTATAATTCTGAGAAACTTGTCAGTCATGATCTCCACATTTGTTATCACTTGTCCCCCCCACCCCCCCGCCTTTTTTTCCTCTTTAAACTTTTACTGGGTATAAACTGGACCCTCTCGTTGTCAAAATTTCCCTCATGTTCTCCACCTATGTGTTTTCGTACCGTGTTATGTAATTGCTTTGGACTACCTACCAACTCAGAGATTTCCTCGTCAGCTGTGACTAACCTACCTCCCCACTTAGTATTTAATGACAATGTTTGTATTTTTCATTTTCAAAAGTAACCTTATTTTTCTTTCAAAATCTGTTTTCTTTCCATAATGTCTATGTTCACATATTATTTCTTGCAATATATGAAATTATGCATTATTTCTTGTTATGAATAGTAATTTTAACATTTTATAGGTTGTCACTTATAAACTCTTAGAAGTCTAATCCTGCAATTAGTTTGTCACTCTTTCTTGATTACATGGATTGTAACTTACAGTTACATGTGACTTAAGAGTTTTGAACTCCAAGTTCATCAATAAATACATCAACCAATTTTGTCTGTCAGAAACCTATGTACCCAGATTGAGAATGTACTACTCCAGGGAGATTTTGGCCCAAGTTTACAGCTATCTTTCTATGGTAGCATCAAGGTTGGAATTCGCAAACTGTGCTGATTGCTTACATTTAAACTTAATACATCTAAAGTCCATAATTATGAATCTTCAATGGAAGATTTACAAACTCCTGGCAACCCAGGATATGAATTTTCTGTAATTCCTTGACTTTTCCTGCATCAAGTGGGATGGGGGGAGGACTTTTTTTCTACAATACTCTTTTTTAGAACAGAAGTCACTGAAGACCTAGGCCCCAAGGTCTATACAATGTATATAGCGAAGTCTTCAGATTATGCAGACTAAAATAGTCATTATTATCAAGAGCTCCACGTTTGGTATTTCAAACCCTAGTTTTTAACTACATCTATTTTTTGGCCCCTGAACGCTTATATTATTCTAAGAAAGCTCAGGTATACAGTACAAAAAGTAAATTTATTTAGCATATTCCCATTGTTTTTGGAAGGAGGATTTTCAGTTTGTCTGACCTACCCCCTGCTTAAAATGGTATATATTTTAAATACAGCATTATATTTAAAAAAAAGATTTTAAAATGCTAAAAACAAATAACTTTAAACATTTTTAAATTTAAAATTTATTTGTTGGTTGTGTTTTAAATCTGAATTATATTTATCCTTCTAAGATAAAATAGACAAATCAACTGACCAACTTTTTTAATGCTAAATAAAACCTCCAGAAAAATTGTTCATTTTACTCTTCACATAATCATTTAACCCTATAGTCAACCACAAGGTAATATGGTGATGGGCTATGGATGTTTTGGTGATCAGAAAACTATGGTGACCACACCTGAAAGAAGTCACATACGGTCCAAAAAGTATGATGTAAGAGAAAGTACATTAAAAAAAAAGAAGAAGAACACAGCAGCCTCAAGAAAAATAACATCTAAAGTACCAGGTCTACATGTCAAGGCCTGAGAACAAATATAAACATACACTACAGAAAATTATATAGAGATAACTCAACTTAATAATGGCAGTTTTAATACACCTCTAATATTTCCAATCCTGGAATCAAAACTAGTGACAATGAAATAGATTTTTAGGGTAGCTAAACAGATAAAGAACTTAAAACATTCCTACCTTCTACTGATCTTTAAAAAGAATAAGGTTAAGCCTTAACAATAAAAAATTCCATTATGGCTAAATTCAAGTAATAATACTCTACTAGGAAAGTATATAATACCTGAGCTGGGGAAAAAAAAAAAAACAACAATTTTAAGACATTCAATTTGTAGCGTACGTCATTTTCTTAAAACATACAAAGCCATAAACATCAAGTAATCTAATACTACTCCTGGAATTAATACAAATGTCGTTAAGTTAGTGCTTAGTTCTGAATGTTTAAAAGGAAAAAGTCAAAACGTTTTTAATAAAATGCAATGATAAATTGTAAACATCAGAAAGTTTATCACTTACCAAATAATGTCAGTTTGAGTATCCTACTACACTGAATTGCAAACGAAAGGTCAGAACTATCAAAAATTGTAATAAGATCTCCATCTGGAATTAAAAAAAAATAAGTTTCAGATTTACACCAGTGGGAAACTAAGATATATGTTAAAGTTCAAAATGTAAACCGCAGAACTCAGAATCTCCCATAAAAACTTTAAACATTAAAGGCTCTGAAAGATTTAAAAAATACTAAATCAATGTTGCTTATTACTCTTATAGCAAGGTGTTTTGTCATATTCTCCCAAGAACCAAAAACACAGCTAAGGTTAATGCAACAAGTAAACTTTTAATGGTCATCAGGAGGAAATTCATGATCGCAATATCACAAATTACTAGTTTAAAATCTTCCATTCCAAAAAATCTAAAGGAATAAAGATTAAGTTAAAGGAATAAAGATTCAAGGTTCAAAATTGTAATTTTAAGTATAGTAAAATGCCAATGACAACAAATAGGAGGGAAGTCATATATTACACTAACTAATAGGGTTGCAAAAGACTGGCAGAATAGCTTTAATGAATGTATAGACATTGGAAGTCTTTCCAGGCACTGATCATTTTCAATACTAACATAAAGACTATGAACTCTCCCCATAAAAAAATATTCATGTACACCAAATTCTGAAATCCCCTGGATCTCAAGAAGAAAGAACACTATAATTAGCATATTAATAGCATGTTTCACAAGCTTTCAAAGAGCTAGAAGAAAAAATGTCTTGAGAGCCAGAACAGAAAAGTAGCCACTGCAAGTTGCTGATCAGGTATTTTCATAGGCACAGTTGGGGGGAGGAAGAAGGCAAGTTTTGTCAAGAGGAGCCTGAAAGGCTGCTCCAGGGATACTCTGTTACACCAATTTTAACACAGATTAGACAGATTTATTTTGGACAAAGGCATGGCAAGAAAAGCTGTAACTGAGGATTCTGTCATTGTTTCTAAATCTATAACCAGACCCACTTCTTTTAACAAATACATCTAATATTCAACTTTCGGGACTCTATTTATGAACACATTTTTAACAAAATTAAGTGTAAAGCTTTCTGTAACTATAATTTTCTTTTCTGAATTCCATCAACAAAAACTATCTCTGATGGCAGAAACTTCACCTAAGTCAACCCTCTACCCTAGTACCAAACATAAGCTATGGAACACAAATCTGTACAATTCAAAAAACTTAAAAACAAAAAAAAAGACAAATTCAGTAACTAGAAATGGAAAACAAGTTTCAACAACATGAAGTCTAAGTTAAAGGTCCACAAACTGACCAATGGTTAAATTCCTGCACTTAGAAGACTGAAAACTAAGAATGGCATTTACATTTTTATAAGTTTTTTATTTTAAAGCTGTGACAGAAGCCTATGTGATCCACAATGTTAAAATAGTTCTTTTCCTTTTAAAAGTTCGTTTAAAATAGTTTGTTGACCCTTGCCCTAAACAAAAAGAGAAATCCAGTTAAACAATGAGTTCTAAATTAGATACGCCAAGTTTGACACAGGCAAAGGATCTCAAGTGAAAAATAAGAATGTTGAAAATTTTAGCTGTAAAATCAAAAGAACAAAGTAGATCAAATTAAAGTAGATAGTAGGAAGTCAAAGAGGTCAAACTAAATGTACAGTGAGTAAATACGATTACTTAGAAAGAGAACAGAAAGTCTGTTGTTCCTTAAAATGGGTGTCCCTTAAAAATTAGTTTTCAGTGCTATTCGATCATACATTATAAAAAAGGACTGACTGCTAGGCCAATCAGATTGACTGGCCAGATTAGCTGATCATCAGTGATCTTTATTCCCCTTTCAGGATAAACTGCTAGAAAGTGGCTGCCCAACCAGGACCACATTTCCCGATCCCCTCAGCAGAGGCATGTGACTGGGATCTGACCAAAGTGTTATAAGTAGAAATAATATGGATCACCAAGGCCCAGAGAGTACAAACTCCCTTGTGAACCTCTATACTCCGTCTTCATCTGTATGCACTTCATCTGGAGGCCAAAGCTAAGGTAAGCTTGTAAGCCATGTGCTGAAGATACCATAACTCCTGTCAGTTTGGGTCTGAGTGATTTAAGTGTTAAACTACTAAGCCTTTAACATTTATATTTTAACACTTGGCATAATTTTAAAACAGAGAAACAGAGAAGCTGTGGTAAGAAGAAAATGTAGACAGTGGTGTCAGAAATGTTAAGGGGCAAGAATATTTTTTTAACGATGGTATGGATAACAATGCCAAGTATTGAAAACAGGATCAAACGTACTGAAAATTCAACGGTGATACTGGTAACCATTTTAAGAATTTCAATAGAGGTTAACAAATAATGCGAGTCAAAAAGAAAATGAAATTAAAATCTACTACTGTAATTACACTGTGTTTGAAGTGGAATTTCAAGACAAATCTTCAAGATCCATTTCTATAAAATTATTTGTTTTATAACAATTTTACAATTTTTAAAATGAGCCTAAGAACACTGCATTTTATAAATTGATAAAGTACACAAGTATATTACATGCTCTGAAAATACATACGATAAGCATACTTGTCTTTATTTAAACCAGTTTTCCCATAAGTTAACCACAAAATCCTTTTTTATGCAATATTTGCTGATATCCCTTCCACTATGAGAAGTACAAGTGAAGGAGTGATTTTTTTTTTTTAAGATTTATTTATTTATGCATATAAGCACTGTGGTACAGGCCAGAGGTGGGGGGTGAGAGGATTCACCACAGACAGAGCAGGGAGCAGAACAGGCAGATCAATGGAAGTACACTGCTGAGGGGAGCAGCAGGCACAGCAGGAGAGGTCTGCTGCGCCATGTGGGTCCCCTCTCTGGCCGGCAGCAGGGATCGAACTCGTGCTGCAGTGGCTGCGGTCTGCTTCACAGTGCGGTCTGCTTCACAGTGCGTTGCTTAACCCACTGCGCCACCAGGGAGGCCCGAAAGAGTGATTTTAAAAGAAAAAAAAAGGAAGCTGGAATTTCATGGGCTTATAAAAATGCTTATAAAAAAATTGTGGAAGTGTTATCTCCTTACCGTCTCCTTCTAATAAACTTATCTATTTTTAAATTATAAAAAAGAATTATAGGGTCTCCCTGGTGGCGCAGTGATTAAGCAACACACTGAGGCAAACCTCAGCCACTGCAGCATGAGTTCAATCCCTGCTGCCGGCCAGAGGTGATCTCTGCTGGCCAGGGCAGGGACCCACATGGCAAGGCAGACCTCTCCTGCTGTGCCCGCTGCTCCCTTCAGCAGTATACTTCTGTTGATCTGCCTGTTCTGCTCCCTGCTCTGTCTGTGGTGAATCCTCTCACCACCCCCACACCTCTGGCCTAAACCCCAGTGCTTGTATGCATAAATAAATATTTAAAAAGAAAGTATAAAAAAAAAAGAATTATAACTACATGAACACTCATTATTTAAAATAAAGTGCACAACTGCCATAGAACATTTTTACTGAGATAGTTCAATGAAAATTGAGCAAAACTTTAAAAACTATCTTTCAAAACACTCTTACCTTCATCCTTATACTTTATTGTAACTTCATCATTACTCAGAAGTTTTCCTCTGAAAACTCGCTGCATCATTAGCACTAATTCATCATAAGTAATATCTTCATTATGAATGGGAATTCGTCGAATATCCTCCCCAAGTTGAGCTTTGATGATTAGCTTCCCACTCAGGTCCAACTGTCCATTCATGGTGGACTCCAGGATGTTTTATATTTACAACTGTAGGGAAACTGATAATAGTTTTAATGATTAAACAATTATAAAACATATCTTAAAAGTTAAAAAACAAAGAATCTAAGAAATTCTGGTTCTCAAGAGATTCACAGTTCCAAAGTGACCCCTATTGACATGAAAACTGAGCAACATTACATAAGAAAATAAATTTTATTATTTTATGCATATTTTACTTATGTAACTATTCATCTGACACAATTTAGATTTCTAATTCTACATGTCTAGAAAAAGTCCTAATTCCCTCCCACAAAATCTACAACTCCTTTAGCCTTTTCCATTTTAGTTATTGGTAATTTTTTCCTCTAGTTGTTCAAGCTTTAAAAAATTTTTTTTACTCAGAGTAAGTAGTAAGATTTTTAAAAATCTTACTTTCCCTCAAACCTTACATCCACCAAATTGCTAACAAAACTAATTACCACTACAGTACTTTTAAAATCTCTCTACAGGACCCCCTGGTGGCACAAGGGGTTGGAGCACTCCACTGTGGGGCTTCCACAGTGACTGCAGGGTGAGTTCCATCCCTGGCCAGGGAGGGGACCCATATGGTACAGCAGACCTCTCCTGCCTAGCCTGCTGCTCCCCACTGTCTCTGGTGAATCCTCTCACACACCCCCACCCCTGCACCTCTGGCCTGTACCCCAGCTCTTGTATGCATAAATAAAAATCTTCAAAAAAATAAATATCTCTACAGCAAATCTCCCATCCACCTACGACTATGCAGGTGCCACTCTTTTTTCCTTTCCCTAATAAACCTGTCCTTTCAAAATGTTATTTAAAAAAAAAAAAAACCCTACCATCCAATCACTTCAGTATCTTCATTTCTATCAGCTTAATCCAAGCTGCATCAACTCTCACATGGAGTAATGCAAGAGACCCTTAATTAGTCTGTCTGGCTTTTGACCTTCCATATACTTTTTTTTTTAAGATTTATTTATTTATGCATACAAGCACTGGGGTACAGGCCAGAGAAGTGGGGGGTGAGAGGATTCACCACAGACAGAGCAGGGAGAAGAACAGGCAGATCAATGGAAGTACACTGCTGAGGGGAGCAGTGGGCACAGCAGGAGAGGTCTACTGTGCCATGTGGGTCCCCTCCCTGGCCAGCAGCAGGGATCAAACTCATGCTGCAGTGGCCGCGGTTTGCTTCATAGTGCATTGCTTAACCCACTGCGCCACCAGGGAGGCCCCAACCTTCCATATACTTTTAACCTCTCCTCAACATATCGGTGTTATACTGTTAAGTAAAATCTAATGTTGTTACAGGGTAACCCTAATATAAAATGGGTTTCCCTCACTGGGTTTTTCACACGCACGCTTATAAGATTTTTAAAAAGTCCCAGCTTCAGGTACACGTGACAAAAGTTATTAACAGGTTTTATTTTATGAAAGGGGAATAAAATAGTAATAATACCAAGGGAAAAAGAGAGGGATACAAATGCACAAATATCCTACCAGATCTTCTAAGCAATGGCACACTGAGAGCTGGCTCTGAGTCAAGTTGAGATGGCTCCAAAGGAAGAGAGATGTCTCCAGAAGGAAGGGGCGAGCCCAAGGCCTACCTCTGGTTTTATAGCCAGCCTAGCTGCTTAACTCCACCCTCAGGTCCCAGTGATCCACTCTTCCATAATCATTTTATCAGATTTGTGGTTTTGGCACACTGATGGTCTGGAGTGGGGGTAGGAGTCCACACACCCATAATCCCTTCAGGACTATCTTTTCCCCTAACAATGTCACTCTCAGAAAAAGCCAGAACTACAAGGTCATGAGTTGGTCTCTGACTCAGCCAAAAATTCAACCTCTTTTCCAAGCTCTCTCCCTGTTTAATCATGTTGCACCCACACTTTGTTCTCTGTCTCATGGCTTTGCACCTGGCTCTTTGTCTTGAACCCTTTCACACTCTTCCCAAGATTCAGATCTGCCAAAGACCAGCTAGCACAGAAGGCCAGGTCCCCAAAGGATGGAACGGAAGTCGGCGAATGAGGGGGGTTCAGGGTTACAAAACTCCAGTCGGGGTATGGTATGCATCCTTGCTGAAAAGTCTCAGTCTCTTTAGTTAGGTGGCCTCCATCACAGATCTCTTACCAATCTAAAGTGGCTCCTGTCACTTTACCCTGCTTCATTTCTCTTCAAAGCATTATTACTATCACTAACAGATATTAAAATACATTCGCTTTTTACTGTCTTTTCCACTAGATAGTAGGGAAGTAAATGACTTTGTTTGCACTATCCCCAGAGCCTACAACAGTTCAGAGCACAGGACAATCATTCAGTATTTGGTAAATAAAAGGAGAAATAAATGCTATCTTCCAAATTATATTATCCTACAATGCTAACCATTCTAAATGTTAACCATGGAAATAAAAAAAAAGGTGTGAACGGTAGTTTCAAGTTTTCTACTCTAAAATAAGAAACACCTCATGAGTATTTTCTCTTAATTGTCCTCTCTATTTTGGGAACTTGAAAGACAAATGAGTGGTATCCTCCTGAGCTTTCTAGCAATACTGCCCACTACCGTTTTTATGTATTTCACAAAACAGCCCTCTCCAGTCCTTGAATGGATTTGTATGAATACACTGCACCCTTTCAGAAAGCAGGCAGGATAGGAGAATTAGGGACTAAATACTAACTTGCTATAGAACTTTGTCTTTGGGGGAGTTTAATCCTATTTCACTTCATTCCAGTGTGATTATTCTCTTGTGACTTTGTAATCTTAAATTCAAAATATCTCAGGCCTCCAATAATTTAAATGATTACTGTGTAATAATGAAGAATTAATATAATTTCTTCTCATAGCCTCTCTCTTCTTTTCAACTGAGTATTTGCTTAGCATCAACTCATTCCTGCTCTAAGCAATGATCTCTGTTTAAAATGCCCTGCAGTCTCCTACTGACCACATCCTACCTCATCTTTATTACTGGTAGCGTTCTGTTTTCTCTTAAAATTTTTATTCAACATCTTACTGATTTTTATACTTCTTTACAACTATTCCTGTGTGTGGACGTGAGAGACAGAGAGAAAACACCCTACCTGCCTCCCAACCCTTCAAATATATAAAGAAAAAGTTTTCATGAATCCTAATTCATTTCAGGAATACGACATATAAATGCCTTAACATTTTTCAAGTCCCTCGATTAAGTCCTTAAATTCTTAACTAAGTCTTTAAATTAATGTCTCTAGTTCCCATCATCCTCTGAAAGGTTACAATTTATCGATAAATCTTTATTGCCCTATCTTAAAGTGGGGCATTAAATACTTAATCTAACACTAAGTTCAGAAAACAGTGGAGCATGGTTCATGATCTGTATGTTATGCTTCTCTTAATATAAAATAAAAATAAAGGTTTTTATCTGCCAATTCCCAAGATGGACTTCTAACGACTGTGATTAAAGACCACAGTATGCAACCCCATTAATACATGGACGTGTATAATGCACCACACAATGTCATTTGTTAGCAAAACCTGCCCTTTTCATTTAGGAAACATTTACAAAATACCGATTAAGTGCCAAGCTCTGAAGTGTAATTACCTCAACAAGTTTACAGTGAAGATTCTGTCTTGCAGCCTGAGAATAATAAATAACTTTAGAAAATCAATTTATGCTGCTGTCTCCTATCTACATAACACATATAAGCCAGCAATGATGTTAAGAACCAGGGCTTAGCGTCTTCACAAAGAGGGCATTATCTATTATCAGCTGCACGTAGAATAGAGCCTGACATACAGTAGGTAAAGACTTGTTTTCATCCCCTGAACAAAATACGAATGCAGAATAATTAAATTCTGACAAAAGGCCTGGGAGAAGAAAGTTCTACTATCAGGTCAGTTCATAAATCATACCTTCATGGTGCCTTCATTACAAAGGTTCATTATACAGTGCAACTGAACAATCCCAGTTAACAAATTTCCAACAATGAATAAGTGTAATTGACAGTGTATATTTTTTATTGTGGGGAGATAAACAAATTGCTCAGTTCCAATGGATCTGAAACCTTAAGTCTGTTTTAATGTCTGCCATATTTGTCCGCAAATTCATTTATTTCTTACTGGTTCCCATAGTCTGTAAATTCCCTGTAGCCAGGAACCAAGGCTTCTTTCCTAAGGCTGACCTGTTTGAGCAGTGTTCTCAGCACACTTAAGTATAACAAAACTAAGGGTACCACAAAATTTTCCCCTCCAGGGGAAAGCCCAGTGCCACATTTTTTAATGTAACAGAATTCTGGCCCCCCTTTATGTAACTTTATTCACAAGTTAGAAACAAGTATGTACAACTAGTTCCCAGGACTGCTGGTGAGAAGCCATCTTACTTCTTGCCCCCAAGTTCTCTTAAGTCCAGAAATGCCACAGCCACTAACTTTTGAAACCTTCCAACAGAAACAGTTCCAGCACTTAAGAATAAAGAGACATGCCCAATATCACATAATCTGCCTCTTGAACCAGGATATCGATTCAATGGTCAAATCTCCATCTCCACTAACCCTGAGGGTTCGCCCAGCTCAAATTCAGAGGCCCAGTTTCCTTTGAAAAATCCTGAGCAAAGTGTCCTGAATCCTGCCTGACCAAAGGCTGTCTAGCAAGAAGGCAGATTCCCACTACCAGCCATGTGACCCTGGGCAAGTACTTCTGAAGACTTACTTTCACTATATGCAAAATGGGAAAAACAGCGAAATTTGCAAGGGTCTTTATTGTGATTAAATGAGATCAACCGTCATCATAACTACGTACAGATCAATCCGTACTTAGTATGAAGCCTAGCAAAGTTAAACTCTCAAAAGTTAACTATCACCACCACTATAAAACTGGGCTGAGCCTCCAGCTGGCCCTTGTTTAAGCACTGACACAGCCTAGGAGGTTCCTCTTAATGAGCCCAATCAGTGCCTTTCTCCACCCTTCTCACCCTTCCAAGCCTCTCCAGGGTTAGTCGCTGCACCCCCAGAGGCTTCCCAAAGCCCCTCTCCTCTCCCACGGGTAGCTCGACCCCTTGGAGCCATGCTGAGTAGACGCGAGGGCACTTGAGGACCCAAACAGCTCACACCGCCGACCTCCCGAGGTCCGCCCCGCCACGACCCAAGACAGGAGACCCTCCTCACCGCCCCCCAGCCCGCGGCCTCCCCTCCCCCACGAGAGGCCCCGTCCGGCCTCTCCCGCTTCGCCCCCCGCCAGCTGCCCTTCCCACGGGCCCGACCGCCCCACCCGCCCAGCGTCGCCAGAGTCGAAGTAGGCCCCCTCGGCGCTTCCTCGTCTCCCGGCCCTCGTCAGAGCGAGCGGCCGCGCCCCCGTCGCCAGCGGCCATACCGAGGCCGGCGCCGCCTCTCTGGAGGTCTCCACTCACCGAAACGAAAGGAAGCCGAGGCCGCCGCCGCAGCCGCCGCCGGGTCCTCGGGCTAGTGGGGAGGCTGCGGTCACGGCCACTCAGTTGCCCTCTGAGGCCGCGGCACCTCGCTCGCAGACTCGCGCGGCCCGGGCCAATCGCACGGACCCACTAAGCCTGGCGACAGCTCGGGCCCAGTACGTGGCAGGTGGGGGAAGAAGAGGGGCGGGAGCAAGAAAAAAATGTGCCCTTCGCTCCGCCTCGCGGCGAGTGGGCCACCTCAGAACGCACGCGCAGACGCTGAGCCCGGGGATGACTAGGCCCGAGCCCTTAAGCGCTCGGGTCTCTGCGTTCTGATTGGGTGAGCGAGCGTGGGTCTCTGCGTTCTGATTGGGTGAGCGAGCGTCAGCTGGACGGATGCACGCGTGCGCGCGGCGTGACCAGGCGCTTCCGGTTTTCGTGAAAGCCTGTGTTTCCAGGTTCTCGCCAGGGTGCGGGGCTTGGTGTGTTATTCTGAACCCAGCGAGCCGGTTGCAAGTGGGCGTTTGTCCAAGTTGGCGTATTTTTTGACTGCTTTGTGACAACCGTAGTTCTTCAAGTTGTATCTCGAAAAATTAACCGTTTGCCCTCCTTCCTTTTACGAACTCATTCATTCATTGTGGGGCGCCTACGCTTTTCCAAGCACTATGCGAGGAGTGGGGATGAGTCAGTTTGTGATCTGTGAATTTACCGTTGAACAGAGAAGGGCGTGTACAGGAGTAAGACTGGGAAATTAAGGCTGATAAAGAATTCCAAAATCCCTTTTAGAGAAGGCATTTTAAGCATGCCATACAAACGTCTTTCTTACCTACAGCATTTCTTTTGAATTACGGGTTTTTATGAACCTACTTATAGGGTGGGAGTTGGGGCTAGGAGGTGGAGAGGAGTTTTATTTTAAAAGTTGTAGGCAATTTTTGCCTCTAAGAGATTGAAAAACAACCTGAACTTGCTTGGTCCCACTTGTACAACCGAGATTCCGAAAAACCCTGGAGTAAATTTTAATTTAAGAACGTTCTTTGGGCCTCCCTGGTGGCGCAGTGGGTTAAGCAACGTACTATTGTTGGGGGAAAGGTAGTCCTGAATGGATTATGGGCGTGTGGACTCCAACCCTCACTCCAGACCATCAGTGTTCCAGAACCACAAATCCGATAAGATGATTATGGAAGAGTGGATCACTGGGACCTGAGGGTGGAGTTAAGCAGCCAGGCTGGCTAGAAAACCAGAGGTGAGCCTTGGGCTCTCTCTCTTACTGAGGAGCCAGACCCCTTCCTTCGGGAGACATCTCTCTTCCTTTGGAGCCACGGCATTTGACTCGGAGCCAGCTCTCAACGCGCCATTGCTTAGATCTGGTAGGGTGTTTGTGGATTTGTATCCCATTCTTTTTCCCTTGGTATTATTATTACTATTTTATTCCCCATCTTTCATAAAATAAAAACTGTTAAAAACTGCCACGTGTACCTGGAGTTGGGACTTTTTAAGTCTTCTGAGCGCGCGGGTGGAGAACCCAGTGAGGGGAACCCATTTTATATTAGGGTTGCCCTGTAACACTATGAAGCAAACCACAGCCACTGCAGCACGAGTTCGGTCCCTGCTGCCAGCCAGGGCAGGGACCCATATGGCAAGGCAGACCTCTCCTGCTGAGCCCGCTGCTCCCCTCAGCAGTGTACATCTGTTGATCTGCCTGTTCTGCTCCCTGCTCTCTGTGGTGAATCCTCACCCCCCACACCTCTGGCCTGTACCCCAGCTCTTGTATGCATAAATAAATAAATATTTTAAGAGTTTTTTAAAAAAAGAACGTTCTTTTAGTAATGTAAATAGTGTGATCTTTTTGCTGTTGTAAGTCTCCGAAAAATTCTATTTGAGGGTAAAACGTGAAACGTGACTTAAGGATTTTTTTTGTCTCTCAAACCTATTTTCCAACGGTTGGGTGTATTGCTTTTTGAGCAATTGCTTTCAGAGCATGGGTAGTGAGGACTGACAAAGGACTGATAAATGTCTTGATTTTCTCCAGAGACGACTCTTCATTGCTTGTTATATAGAATAATACATATATGGGGAAATGAACTGTTAGTCAATTACTGTATATGGGTGTCCTAAGATTAGGTAAAAACCTCACAAATGTGAGCAGAGGTGAAATATTCCCTGAAGGAAGTTAATAATACCACTGTCAGTCTTCCTAAAAGAGCTCAGGTGCTAAGGCAGAAAATAGAGGAATCTTACCCTGGATTTAGGGAAAGAATTTTCTCTCAGATCCTCAGGAAAGGAGCATTCACCAAGAATCCTTACATTGAGGAGAAATAAAGTGACCCCACTACAATGGGGTCAACAAGTAGCTTAGAAGACAGTGGTCTTCTGTGAATACATTGGCCTTATGGACCCAGAAATCAGCTGAAGGTTCTTTATGTTGCAATTCTTTCATGCTTTATCCCCAAGCAATTAGTGAATTATTATTTAGTGTTAAAACCTGTTCCTTGCTATCAATGTGGAAGTTGATAGTTGGGATAATAATGATTTCCTCAGGTCAGCAGAAGCAGGAGCTGCCTGAGTAAGGCAAGAAATAAGAAACAGGAGAGTAAAATAACCTTTGGAAGTCAGATCAGAAGTTCAGGTGAACTGGGACAAGAATATCTATTCAGGATTATAACATTTTCCCCACATTCTCTTGGAATTTATATTTTTAAATTTTAGATAAAAAACTTCATAAAAGATTTTGCCTCATGCTGTCCAGCTGGATGGAGGCTTGGATTGGGCATGAAGTTGAGGGCATTTGTGTTTATGTCATATAAGAGCATATATAAAGAAGTGCATGAAATTGTCATCTGAGTTTGTCATATTCCTTAGTTTATAAACACTGTAATAACCAGAACTATAATCTACCCATTTTCCTATTTCAACTTAATACTAAATTGTCCACAAAAAATGTCAGGAACCATTACTATTCCTCACCCTATATAATATTTACATTTGAAAAATTAAGAGTATAATGGACAGCTGGAATTCACTGATGAGGGTCACCTAACTATGCCATGAGGCAAAAGCGCGTCATAGGGGAACTGCCCTGAAAAATCAGAGGTTCCAAAGATGACCCCCCTTGGACTCCCTTTTGTTTTGGCCGATTTAATAATTAAAGTTTTAAAAGTTACAAAAAACGTGCTCACTGGAATATCATCCATGGGGGTGGTTGTATAATTGTGTAACAGCCAATTATACAAAGTAATTGGTTGCCATGCATTTTGATGACGTACTACTAATTGGCTAATATTACAATACAGATTCTAGAAAATTAATACAGTATAACCAGGTAAAAATAGATATAATTAAAATGTGGTTATTCTACAAATTCTGAGAATAGATTAACATTTTACTATGGGCTACAAACCTCAGAAACTTAAGCAAGACTTTCAAGACTGGGCCATTGTGAAAGGTTTTGCATATTTGACTTTGTTAAGGGTGGATCCTACCTCCCTAAGGTGATGATGGCTGCAGGACCCCTCCCTTTCCCTTTCTACTCTGTTAATTAGGTTTAAGGGAACTGGTGATTCCTGGTGAAGGACAGATACAAGGGCACAGATGCTGTTCAAGTGTTGGGTTGAGTACCTCCTCCCCGCCCCCCACCTACAGTAGAATGCTGACACCAGTTTGACCTTAAGCTAATAATTCATTTTATGCTAAGAGTGAAAATAGAATAATTAGTTATGATTTCATGAAACTAGTATACCTGTCATAATATAAATTAAACAATCATAATAACTAACACTAGGGGCCTTCCTAGTGGCGCAGTGGGTTAAGCAACGCACTAACTAACACTAGTAGAAAGATGCTGTCTTGGATTTTATAATCACCTGTTAGCTAGCCTGGCTGAAGGTCACATGACCCCCAAGCTACTCTTGAAAGAAAGTCATTGTTAACTTCCTGATCAATGCACGTGTTCATGTAATCCCACCCCTTTCTCCTTAATGTATAAAATAAAGGCCTGCTGAGACTTTTTCAGCAAGGACACATACCATACACTCGTGTTTTGTAACCCTGAACCCCCCTCATTTCGCCGACGCCGTTCCAACCTTTGGGGACCTGGCCTTCTGTCGTAGCTGGTCTTCGGCAATTCACCATGCAATCCAAGGATTAGAATCTTATCAATAAATAATGTTTCCCCTATCTCTCATCCTTCACATGGTTCCCCTCCTGAATTTTGTATTTAGTATTCCCTTGGGTATTTTTGTCTTTTTAATCTTCTATATATTTGTCACATATGTGTGCCTAAGGAGTATGTTGTTTTACTTATTTGTAGACATTTATACAACAGCCTCTGGTTTTCTGGGGCATAATTTTTGCACTCAGTATTATTACTAAGGTATATCCATATTATTACATGTAGCTAGAGTTCAGTTATTTTCATTGCTGAGTAATATTCTTTTGGTAGAGTATACCCGTATTTTTTAAATCCAGTCTTCCATCAAAGTGTATTTAAATTGTTTCCAGTTTTTTCTGTATTATGAATTTTCTTGTACGTTTCTTACACAGGAGTTCCTCTTGGTTACATGACAATACAGGAATTGCTGAATAGTAGATTATACAAATATTTAGCTTTATACAATAATGCCAACCATTGAGATCACAAAGACCTTTTTTTAAGGGCAAAGGGCTTAAATGGTATCTTTTTGTGGTCTTATTAAAGACCATACAGGCTACGAATTACCCTGACTTTATGAGCCAAACATTTGACAATTCGAGTTTAAGTCCTTATCAAATCTAGTGATTGTTCTGTACCTCATTTATAATTCTGTGTTTGAATTCACCACCACCACCCAATTTGAGGGCAGTGATTATATTCTCCCTCCCAGTGTCTAACATTGATTGCCCAATCTGCATAGTAAGTATTTAGCTACTGTCTTTTGGTGAACTAGTTACTACTGTTTCTGATGATGGAGTTCTCTGTACTTAAGATTGTGATTGGAATTCCACAAGCAATAAAAGCTTTAAAGTACTCCTAGACAGAAAACATCTTATCCTATTTTTTGTGTTGAACTCAGAAAGGTAGTGACAAAAATAAATTGAACTTCATACTCACCTAGCCTTCTATCCTACATCCAGGTACTTGGATTTAAATGAGCAAGAAAACCTTGAATCAGAAATATAAAAGTTGAAAGTATGTGAATCAAAAAGAAGTTGTGTAAGGAAGAACCTTTGTCCCTGCCTATAGCAAGGAGTGAAATGAGGCTCTAAGGTTCAAAGATGACTTTCCACGTGTAATGAAGGATAAGATTTATATTGTGGTTTTGAGAGAGGCAGTCAACTCACTGACCTAACTCCTCCTCTTTTTCCCTGAGAGTCTCATTGGCTAGACCTTTTCAGATAAAAAGGGGAGATAGCCTAAGAATTAAAGAGAGAAATTCTCTGGCAGGATGGGAAATGAGACAAAGTCTATGAACTTTGTAAGCAAGTTAGATGAGACCTATATTTCAGTCATCTTCTCCTTTAGCAGTTAGTATAAATCACTTCGAAAATTCCAGTCATCTCAGCCCCTTAGAGGAACCAAAGGAAGGATGGAAGTTCCTCATTGGGTGGGAATTTCAGCTCTATTGCGTGGAGAATCAGCTCTATTGTGACAGCAGCCATACTGGGGAAATTTGGAAGAAACTAATCAGAGCCAACTGATCATCACAATCTTCCCTCCATTAGCCAAATATAAAGTTCTGCTTGAGTAAAGCCACCACTCTATGCAGTGATATTGGAGGGAGAACAAACCCTGTAGATAGGAACCCACTACTGTGTTCAAGTAAATACTCTTCATGTGTACCTTTGAGTATTCTTAATATCAGCCAAGCAAAAAAAAAATTTTTTTAAAGATTTTATTTATTTATGCATACAAGCACTGGGGTACAGGCCAGAGGTGTGGGGGGGTGAGAGGATTCACCACAGAGAGCGGGGAGCAGAACAGGCAGATCAACGGAAGTACACTGCTGAGGGGAGCAGCGGGCACAGCAGGAGAGGTCAGCCGCACCATGTGGGTCCCCCCACTGGCCGGCAGCAGGGATCGAACTCGTGCTGCAGTGGTTGCAGTCTGCTCCATAGTGCGTTGCTTAACCCACTGCGCCACCAGGGAGGCCCAAAAGCAAAAAATTTGAGTCTGTCCTAACAGCTACATATCCAGTGAGACCTAAAATTGTTTTGCCTTTCCAGGGGACTCATTGCCCATCCTCTCTTTAGAGAAAGTGCTCCTTGAAGACCATTTTCCCTAGATTTTTATATCCCTAGAGAATGGCACCACCTAGGTGTTGAATACATATATTTTTTAAAAGAAAATGTGGGGCCCTCCCTGGTGGCGCAGTGGGTTAAGCAAGGCACTATGAAGCAGACCACAGCCACTGCAGCATGAGTTCGAACCCTGCTGCCTGCTGGGGAGGGGACCCACATGGTGCAGCAGACCTCTCCTGCCTCGCCTGCCTCTCCCCTCAGCACTGTGTTTCAGTCAGTCTGCCTGTTCTGCTCCCCACTCTGTCTGGTGGATTCTCTCACCCCTCCCCCGCCTCCCCTGCGCCTCTGACCTGTACCCAGCTCTTATATGCATAAATAAATAAATCTTTAACAAAAAAGAAAAGAAAATTTGAAAACTAATTTGTACCCAGCTCTTATATGCATAAATAAATAAATCTTTAACAAAAAAGAAAAGAAAATTTGAAAACTAAGTTCCTCACCATTTTATAGAGCAAACTCCCAGAAACAGGAAGTAGTCATCACTAGTGAGTTCCTAGTTGCCCAGTAATAGAGGCTTTAATCTCTGAGCAATTTCCCATTTGTACCTGCTGGAGAAGGTGCTACATCACCTCTGTGCATTGTCAGAGTTTAGGTTGAAACACTAATGCCACAAGAGATGCCAAAAATTTTCATTTGATTGAATAGCTTTATTCAGCATTTTTAAGAAATTCATGTTAAATTCTAGAAATTATATGCTTGTCAAATTGTTAGGGGGGGAAACCCTCCTAAATAAATTACAAAAATAAATTATAAATTTCAACCCCCATTCCAAACCTACAAAATCCAAAAACTACAAATCCCATAAAGTCATTATAAAAAAGCGAATCACTGGAACCTAAGAGCAAAGTTAAACAGCCAAGCTAAATATAAAAGCAGATACGTGGGCCTTGGGGGGTCACTTTTTCCTGGGAAGCCAGCTCTCAGCGCACCGCACCATTGGGTTCCAGCTCCAAAAAACTAGTAAAATATTTACAAATCTGTAACCCTCTCTTCCCCTTGTGTTATTCACTATGCTATTTTTCCTTCCCTTGTAAATAAAACCCTTTATTAACCTTTGTTGTGTGTGCCTACAGTTAGGACATTATAAGTGCCGTTTAAGCGCGCAAGTAAAAACCCAGTCAGGCAAATCCATTTTATATTAGGGTTGCCCTGTAACAAAATCAAACAGAGTATTTGGAGATTCTTGCATTTCTAACATTTATTCCAGTGATCTCGCTTTTAGCTCCACCATAGTAATGTGTTACTAAATAGGGCATTCTCATAGAATTTTGTAAGAAATTTCAATGAAGGCAAACTTGTATTAAAAGATGCAAAGTAAAACCACAGTGAAATGTGATTTTTCACATATTGATAAAAGTGTAAAAAGTTCAGGGCCTCCCTGGTGGCGCAGTTGGTTAAGCAACGCACAATGAAGCAAACCTCAGCCACTGCAGCACAAGTTCGATCCCTGCTGCTGCCCAGAGAGGGGACCCACATGGCATGGCATGGCAGACCTCTCCTGCCTCCCCCGCTGTTCCCTTCAGCAGTGTGCCTCCGTTGATCTGCCTTTTCTGCTCCCTGCTCTGTCTGTGGTGAATCCTCTCACCCGCCCCTCCACACACCTCTGGCCTGTACCCCAGTGCTTATGTGCATAAATAAAAAAAAGTGTAAAAAGTTCATAACACATGATAGGAAAGAGTATATAGCACAATAGACATTTTGTTGTGGGGACCAGAAATTAATACATCTGGGGGTGATAAGATGTTAACCACATCTGAAACACCCAATGCTATATGGCCCCAGAATTCTATTTCTGGGATACCCAAAAAACCCACTAATGTGTTCAAGTAAAAGGTTATATGGCAATTAAAACATATAGATGCATGTGTGTATGCATAAAAGATTATACAGCAAATAAAACTTACATACGGGGCCCTCCCCTTGTGGCACAGTGGGTTAAGAAATGCACTATGAAGCAAAATGCAGCCACTGTAGCACGAGTTCGGTCACTGCCGCCGGCCAGAGAGGTGTCCCACATGGTGCGGCAGACCTCTCCTGCCTTGCCCTCTGCTCCCCATTCTGTCTCTGGTGGATCCTCTCACACCCTGCACTTCTGGTCTGTACCCCAGTTCTTATATGAATAAATCTTAAAAATAAATAAATAAATAAATAAAACTTACATACTCATCTCACAAAAAAAGTTCCTGGATAAAAAAAGCAAGTCTCAGAAAGTTACATTACTGTGTAGGAAAGAGTGAACTGCTAAATCCTTGGGCTGTTTGCAATGACTGGTGTCTGGGAATGTGGATTTTGGGAGCATTCCCACTATTTCTTGACAAGAATGGCATGCTGTGCCTCAATAATACAGTATGACTTATGCTGAACACTGCTTGCTTTCTGGAGGAGTGCAATTTTAGTACATGCCAATCAGAGGGTTTCTTTGTGAACAGCTCCCATTGAAATCCCTGGGCATGGAGTCTCAAACAAGCCTCCCTGAAAAAAGCATTTCACATATGTAGTCACAGTTCACTGCTGCAGAAATTAAACAAACCCATGTAAGTGGAAAATAATTATTTTAGAACAAGTACCTGGTTTCCTCCAACTTCTGCGCCATGCAACTTTTTCCTTTGCTAATTTTAATTTATATACTTTTGTTAAATAAACCCTACCTTTAAATACGACTATGCTGAGTCCTGTAAGTGTTCCAACTTCATCATTGAACCTGGGATGGTCTTGGGGACCACTGAATCAGTTTTGTATGCTGTTATATAAAGTAAAATACACAAGATTATGAATTTCTATGTACATATAATTTTGTATATATGTATTTCTTAAAATCTGGAAGGATACACACTCATTATACCGAATAGTGGTTAATGCTGGGGATGTTTGGTAGAAATTACCAAATTACTTTGGCTCTATCTGGCATGCTCTACTTTATTTACTTTTTTTCAAGGAAAATATATTCATGTAATACTTAAGTGGCAAAATATTTTGACTTATTAAAAATAATTTCGGTCTTTATTTCAAGTTATAAAATTTTAGAGCTGCCAGGGAATTTAGAGTTCAACTATCCCATCCATTGCTTCAAGTCAGATAACTTGCAGCTGGGACCACAACTTCCAGTCCAGAATGCTTCTCTAATCTGTCACTGCTTGAAAAGCACTGAGGGAAGGAAAAAAAAAGAATCTTTTTTTCTTGTGGTTATTGCAAAGGTCCAGAAGGTCTTACTTGTTATATCATGGTTTCATAGTAGCTCATATCAAAGTTCAGTGAATTATCAGTGTCATAATTCCACGTGTAACAAAGCTCTACTGGAAAAAAAAAAACACAGATAAGAATTGGACTATAGTTCTTTGGGAAGTACAGTTTCTAAAAGATAATGCCATTGATCATACCACTCTACTTTTTTCTCCTTTGTTAAAGAAGTAACATTAATCAGTGAGACTTTTTGGATGATTAAAACTTTATAAACAAAGATTTATAACCTGTTCCTGTAACAGGGTGGTCCCAGGAAAAGGCGAAGTTCCAAAATCCTGGTTCCGCCCTAAGTGGGTGGAGCTGAGGAGGAAAAGAAGATTTCTGCAGAGAAGAGAGAAGGAAGGAAGGAAGGAAGATGGAGAACAGCAAGGAGACCTGGAGGAGGCACGTGGAGCAGAGGGACATGTGAAGAAACTGTGCTTGCTTTTTGGTCTTGGACTGGTTGGAACAGATGTGGGTGAGAGACCCGTGGGGAGGTTAACAATGGCAACTGTCATCTTGATTTTGATTTTGCTCTTTTCCTCCCAGATTTGCCTGACTCTTTCTGATCCTTTTCTATGGGTCTCTAATGAAAGGTCCTTTAGATGTGTGCCAGGTTTTTGGGCCTTGCTTTGGGCCAATCCTATTTGTCTGGACTTTTATCCTCAAGGAGATGGGTAACTTTGGATGCTTAACTTAGTAACTATATTCTTTGTTCTTTCTTTATTGTACCCTAGTCGTATTAAAGTTCCTTTCCATTAAAGGTTTTATATGTTTGTCTTAATGCGGCGGATGGCAGAACCCATTCAGAGAGGGCAGGCTTGGGGGTTCTGGGTGCTCCTCTCCCTGCCCTGTAACATTCCTACTTTTTGAAATAACTCACAAATCAGAACTTCTAAAAACTAACCCCAAAGTTTATATATTGCTGTTAGTACATCCACTTTGGAAAACTGAGTTTCTCATAAAGTTAAATATGCATTTACTCTGTGACTCATCATTACCATGACTAGGTGTTTCAAGAGAAAAGAAAATATATCCTTACACAAAATTTTTATAATAATTTTTATATCAGCTTTTGTTATAATTTTTAAAACCTGGAAATCACCAGTTGCCCACTGAAGGGTGAGTACAGAAACAAAATAAGGTGTGAATACTGAATACTACCAGCAGTAAAAAGTAAATAAAAAGCAAACCATTTGGTAAACACATGTGGATGAGTATCAAAAACAGGATGGTGAATAAAAGCCAGACTTAATAAAAGAGGACATTCTAGAACAGCTAAAACTACATGTGATCACAGAAAACAGATCACTGCTTTTCTGAGGGGGTGGGAGAATACGTAGAAGAAAGGGGCACAAGGGACAACACAGGATGATATAGGTGTTGGGGATTGTCTCAATTGGTCATTTAAGTTTCATAGGAAAAGACTCATTAATGATAAAATGTGTTGTAAAACCTTCACCAGGGAAGGAGAATGTTTGGGAAACTTGAGGGTGGGGGGGGTCAGTTTTAAGTTACTAGTTTTTAAAATTAGTACTTTTTTTTTTTAAAGATTTATTTTTTTATGCATATAAGCACTGGGGTACAGGCCAGAGGTGTGGGGGGTGAGAGGATTCACCACAGACAGAGCGGGGAACAGAACAGGCAGATCAACAGAAGTACACTACTGAGGGAAGCAGTGGGTACAGCAGGAGAGGTCTGCCACGCCATGTGGGTCCCCTCCCAGGCCAGCAGCAGAGATCGAACTCCTGCTGCAGTGACTGCAATTGGGTCATTGTGAAAGGTCTTGCATATCTGCTGTTATTAAGGGTGTATCCTGCATTCTTCAGGTGACTCTCTGTTAATTAAAATGTATGGCTTTGCATTCTTTAAGGGTAGGTTCTGCAAATCCTGATAACAGTTACAGAACCCCTTCTCCCTTTAGATAATTTTGCAACATACATTATCAACTAAATCTGAGAGACACAGAAACTAGAGATTCCTGGTGAAGGACAGGTACAAGGGCACAGATGCCATTTTGAGTGTTGAGTTGAGTACCTCCTCCCCCCCCACCTACAGTAGAATGCTGACACCAGTTTGACCTTAAGCTAATAATTAATTTGCTCAGAGTGAAAATAGAATAATTAGTTATGATTTCATGAAACTAGTATACCTGCCATAATATAAATTAAACAATCATAGTAACTAACACTAGTATAAAAAAATGCTGTCTTGATTTTATAATCACCTATGTTATCTAAGCCTGGCTGAATGTCACAAGACCCCAAGCCGCTCTTGAGAGAAAAAAATGTAGTCATTCCTGATCAATGCACGTGTTCATGTAATCCCACCCCTTTCTCCTTAATGTATAAAATAAAGACCTGCTGAGACTTTTCATCAAGGACACACAGCAAACCCCAACTCGTGTTTTATAACCCTGAACCCACCTCATTCACCGACTTCTGTTCCATCCTTTGGGGACCTGGCCTTCTGTTGTAGCTGGTCTTCAGCACTGCAGGTTCCTGTGGGATATTTTCTTTGTATATGATTGTGCTGTACAGCTTTGGAGTTACACTGAACATGACATATTGTTACAGGGAAACCCTAATATAAAATGGATTCCCCTCACTGGGTCCTCCACCAGTGCGCTCAGAAGACTTTTAAAGAAAGTCCCAACTCCAGGTACACGTGACAAAAGTTATTAACAGGTTTTATTTTATGAAAGAAGGGGAATAAAATAGTAATAATACCAAGGGAAAAAGAGAGGCATACAAATCCACAAATAACCTACCAGATCTAAGAAATGGCGCGTTGAGAGCTGGCTCCGAGTCGAATGAGATGGCTCCGAAGGAAGAGAGATGTCTCCAGAAGGAAGGGGTCTGGCTCCTCAGTAAGAGAGAAAGCCCCAGGCTCACCTCTGGTTTTCTAGCCAGCCTGGCTGCTTAACTCCACCCTCAGGTCCCAGTGATCCACTCTTCGATTTGTGGTTCTGGAACACTGATGGTCTGGAGTGGGGGTTGGAGTCCACACACCCATAATTTATTTAGAACTACCTTCCCCCCTAACAATATGTCTGTTTAATGTGTGCACTCAGCAAACTCACAGGCGTGGATAAAAACATGCTGCAATTCCAAACTTGATTTCCGAATGTGGGTACCCTTCTTTATTCAAAACAGTTTGGCCTTTCATTTGGTAAGATGCCTAATTGGATGTTTTCAAGAAAACTTATCAATGTGAATTTCAAGTATTAGAATAACTCCTCCCCCCCATAGATTTTTGTTTAAAGTTGTTAAGAGATATGTGATTTATGAAGTCATGCTTCCCTATTTATATTGAATTTCAGGAAGCTTATGGTTCAATTATGGCCTATTCCTTGAAAAAATACAAGGCCATATGACATGTTTCATGGGAACTAATCTTATTCCTGGCTTTATAATTTTTGTTCCTGTGATTACTTTCCCTTTCTCCTGATTTTCTTACTTAATTAGATTTTCAACAACTTTTATACATTTTTTCAAATGCACATTTTATTAAGTTATATGTAAATGAAGTAATATAGGTGATGCATATATAACACTATCTTGGCTTTTTCAGTTGTGTATATTAATAAACAGCTGTTAATAAGACTTCTCTCTTCTCTAAGAGTCTGTTTTATTTTTTAGGAAAACACGGATGAATGCAACAAGAAACCAAATTCGAGAAGAAAAATAATTGTTATGGAACTTCACCCAACTTCCCTTTGAGATAAGAGAGTATTAAGAGATATCATGTGTCTGTCATACATGATTCATATGGCCTCTGTTGGTATCTATGCATCTGAGCTTTTAAGTGTCTACCTAGCCCCTAATATCTTCCTTAACACAAAATGGAAAAAAATTGCCTATCTGAGGACATATACACTCAAAAACTAGTAAATGCTCTATAAATCTTTCATATTTTGAATCAAATGTAGATTGAATATTTCATTGTATTAAAAGAGAAGAAGACAATAAATGGAGGAAAATATGTTTACCAAATGTTATAATGGCTAATAATGCTAATAGATCAGAAACTCATACAAACATGTTAGGAAAAAATAACTAATTCAATTGATGAATAGACAATGCATATAAATAAAAAATAAAATTCCAAAGTAGGCACATATAAGGTTTTTTTTTTATTCTAAATGTTAATTTACGCTAAATGTTATGTTTTCAAGGAAATATAGTAATATCTACAAGGCTCTTGAACACATGTTTATACCTATAAATGCCTTATATTTATCCCAATCCGGAAAGTTAATCTGATGGAAATAGTTTAAAGGAAGCATATACATATATAAACACATACACATATGTATTTACATACACCAGTTAATTCATCATGGGTCACTACAATACTAAAAATTGAAATGATCTAGGTAACCAAGGATAGAACAACATAGTAAATTATACTTATGAAATTAATTATTAAAAGATTGCATAGTTAGGTAATTTTAAGTGAAAGTCAATAAATTTTCATTTACTGTAATTACAGTTAAAAAATTCTTATATGTTCAAAAAAGCATAAGTAAACATGGGAAAATTTGATATATTAGGTTATGGCTTTTACAGTTAATTGAGTCACTACATTTTCTTTGACACTTAACCTAATTTGAGTTGGATTTCTATAGCAAAACCAGATGATTCCTGAACAGTGCATGAGATAAAAGTTTCTATGGAATTATTACCTAGTGGTAGGATTTCAGGTGAGGTAAGAGAACATCAATATCTGCCTGATTGAGCTTCTACAATACCCATGTGGAGCTTGCATCTGTATAGAACAGTCTTTCCAGGGATATAATATGGAATTCTGGTTGCTATACCCCAAGAGCACTGGGGAAAAAAGTGCAAAGAAATCTGAAATATCCAAGGAAACACATTTACTCCACCTTCAGACTAAATGTGGCTCTTTGGTGATTTTTTTTTTCCATGATTAAAGTTGACCTTCAGTGGCCCTCATATTATTTTCATCAGAATATAATTTGGGGGGCACAGTAAGTCAACATCATTTTCCCTGTGGCCAGCTCTTTTTTAGAGGCAACACCATAAAATCACTAAAAACTATCTACTGAGGACTGCTTTTCTTCTTTATCCTCTTCCCTTTACACATCCATTATCCTGTAAAGTCCCAATTATACTGAAATAGACTCTTGGCTGGCTTGCAAATCCAAGATCATTTACAGAACACATGTTCTATAAAAACCACGTATTTTTTGAGGGTGTGGTAAGAAGGATAAACCATAGCTCACATGACAATTTTTAGTTCATAGTTCAATGCATTCACAGCAGCTGCCTAGTTTATACAAAACAGAACATAGCAGTCCAAGATTAAATCTCCTAAACGCTCATCCTAGAAGAGATTGTTTTTCTGTATTTAGTGAGCCATTCATAAGTCAAGTATTTGAAATTCCATGAGAATTTAGAGCTTTTAAAAGATATGAGGGGGGGGGAAAAAAGATATGAGGGGTGATTATGACTAACTTTTATATTTTCAATCTCAGGATCATTTCATTATATAGATATATATATATCAAAAGCTGTGAGAAAATAGAGGTTTTAGTAACTAGCTAATCTGTTTCTTTCTACCCATTCTTATAAAGTCAATTCCTCTGGTGACAAAATAAACTTTTTAAAACAGAAAATGTATTTCTTCCAGAAGCAAATTAATGCAAAATTCTTGATTAGAAATAAAAATAATAGAAATATTATTTTTATATAGATAAAAATACAAGCATATGAAAATGTAAAATATTCATAGATCAAAAGTTTGGTGGTACAAGCAACTCTTGCAGTTCACAGTTATTTTGTTCTGGAAGGTACAATTTTCTTCCCTTGTTCTTTTTAGTAAATTGTAAATAATTTCAGAATCTACATTTTTGTCAGAGTGTGTCATATAGATTTATGATATAAGAAACAATGATAATTGGGCCCTCCCTGGTGGCGCAGTGGGCTAAGCAACACACTATGAAGCAAACTGCAGCCACTCCAGCACCAAGTTCGATCCCTGCTGCTGGCTGGGGAGGTGACCCACATGGTGTAGCAGACCTCTCCTGCCTCGCCCGCTGCTCCCCTCAGCAGTGTGTTTCGGTCCACCTGCCTGTGCTGTTCCCCACTCTGTCTGGTGGATTCTCCCACCCCCTGCACCTCTGGCCTGTACCCCAGTGCTTGTATGCATAAATAAATAAATCTTAAAAAAAAAAAAAAGAAACGATAATCTTGAATTATCTTCAATGCTGGGTGGGATTCTGTTCTCCTTTTGAATAAGAATTTATGAATAATAGAAAAACTAACAAATCCTTTAATCCCTTATGAAATAAACATCAAATTTACCTTGAGAAAAATATATTAAGGGGGATTTTCCATCAGGACTAGATAATAAAGGAGGAAGGGAATAAAAAAAAAGCAAAACTCACGAGTTGAATAAAAAGGACCGTAAAAGACGAAGAGTTGTACAGTCTAGAAGGTTTAATTTTCTGAGGAACTTTCATCGATTGTTGTTTCCTCAGTAATTACAGATGGATCTAGAAGCCTAAAACGTTCATTTAGGGTTGGGAATACCCTGAGCATGTTATACATCCTTAAATTCAGCCTCAGTGGGGCAGGCATTGACAGCTGTCGCAACTTCACTCTCTGAACAGATGATGATATCAACTTCAGCACTTTGCAAGCTTCACTCTGGAAGATTTTTGTTCTGACAGTGTGGAGAATAAAAATTTGCAATCCCTGACACAGACAAAATAAAAATAATAAAAATCAGATAAGTGTTGTGTTACAGAATCAGATAAGAGATTTTATTTTACCCTGCCTCTCATCATGAGCAGTCATTCCATGTGCCATTCAGTAGTAAGAGAGTTGAGGCAATGTTCTCAGATTTAAGTGCTGCGTATACATAATAGATTTAGAAGAACTGAGTTCAGGTCCAAGCTTCTGGGGGATTAGTTGGCTATGTAATTGATATCTTTTCCCTACTAATTATGATAGCAATAGGATGTCCAAAAATTCAGTGCTGCAGAAAGTGTCAGACCCCACAAGTTAAAGTCACAGTGCCACACAACAGTCCTCACTTCTAATCACAATCAGATTAGAAGCGGGAATCAGAAAATCAGTAAAATCAACTTACTGATCTTCACAATCAGTAAACCTCTGATTTACTCATACTTCTGATGGAGTTGGCTATACAGTGAGAGATTCCCATAACCTGTCTCCCTTAATCATTTTCTACAACAACTCACAGAGTCCTTAGGATCACCTGTTCATTATGAAAGATACACTTCAGGTTGTAATAGCTAAACAAGAGAGATCATAGAGCAAAGAATAAATTGAAAAAGCAACCTATGGAATATATACGCACAGAGATGAACATTATTTAGCCCTGAAAAGGTAGGAAATTCTTCCATCTGTGACAACATGGATGAACCTTGAGGATATTATGCTAATTGAAATAAGCCACACAAAGGCAAACACAGTACGGTGTCACTTACATGTAAAATCTTTTTTTTTTAAAGTCAACTTTACAGAAATAGAGAAAAGAATAATGGTGGTTGTCAGGGCCTAGGAGTGGAGAATGTGGTAATACATGTTAAAAAACAATTTTCCATTATAACAAGTTCTAAGGATTGAATGTACATCATTATTAAGAATATAATATTGTATACTTGAAAGTTACTGAGTAGTTAATTATGTATTCTCATCGCAAAAAAAAATGTTAACTATATGAGGTGATGAACCTGCTAATTACTTTTATCATGATAATCACATAAAAATTATTCACATCATATGTTAGAAAAGCATCCTGCTCTACATTTTAAATATATACTATATTATTTGTCAATTATTCCCAATTATTACTGAATAAAGTCTTATAAAAGATGGACAAATAACACAAAATTTTAAAAAGAGAAAGAAAAAATTAGCCAATCCATAGTGGTCCAAGCTCCCACAATAACTGTATCATTGTAATAAATACCAAGCACGGTGAGGAACGTCACTCCTCCAGTGGACCTGCTAAATGGGAGAAAGGGAAAGGTGTTTCCCAAGTTACTGGCTTTAACAGAATTGCATCTGCTCAATGAAGAGGAAATAGTGTGGCTCCACTGTATTTTACAGACTCTCAGTTATATTCTAGGATCTTCATTCTTAGGATATAAAAATACATAGCAGGTAATTCATAAAACTTTTATCTATCTTCCCTCACAGTGTGTAGTAAGAGTATTTTACGGGCAATTAAGCAATTACTTTCAGGAAATTTTAAAAACAGAAAACGTTGGCACAGGGTATTATCTCTACCGCTGAGCAGTCTGCTTTTGACTAATGCATACCATACCTGAGTACTGTTGAAAAGGCAGAATATGTAGCTGAAGACAAACATGCTATCATCCTCAATCAACATTAAATAGCCCAGAATCCAGGTAATTCCAAAAATGACTGCAATAGACATCGTGCTAATAATCTTCTTAAGGTGTGAAAACTTTTTTGTGCTAGGTAAGAGAAAGCAAGAAAGAAAATATGGTTTCTTCAGATTTTTGGTTTATTAAGATCACTGTTACTCTCCTCCTCCCCCCATATTGAGAATACACAATAAATTGCCCACATACTCTGTATATTTAGCAGTACTTTGCCTCAAGTGAAAAAATGATGCTAGATCTATGTATTAATAAAATCTTATTTTGCAAGCTCTATTAAAAAATATAGTGATACCTGCTTTAAAACTCAGGCATAAACAATTCCCTAAATACTGTTGCAGGCAAATTTCATAAAGAATCAACTTTCTTTGGAATGGTGTTATAGCTTAGTGATTTTTTTTTTTTTACTGTATCAGTCAGGGAGAAATGAATTTTGGAGTCAGCTATGATCTCCCATGCCATAGGTTGATATGGGAATGAAAGGTTTTTCAAGTGCAGCAAATCTTGGCTTGACCATATGACTTACTTTGGCCAATAGAACATTAATAACTGCAAAAGCAGAGGCTCAAAAGCATTTTTGTTTTTTAGAGTTTGCCCTCTCTTATTGTTCCTTGGAAGTTACTTATATTAGCTCACTTAGATATGTCAAGGAGCCTAGACTGGCTTAGAGGAGGAGGAGTGTCCACGTAGCACAGAGAAGAGCTTACCCACTAAACAGTTCCTACCAAACACTAACCAAACTCCAGTCTCCAGACATTACAGTGAGTCATCCTAAATCACCCATTCACATTTTAGCCAGTACTACCACCTGGCCAACACTGAAATTCATAACGAATATTAAATATTTTTACTTAACTTTTGTGGTGGGTTTTTTTTTTTTTGTGTGTGTGTGCAGCCAAAAAATAAATAAATAACTGACACA
This sequence comes from Galemys pyrenaicus, assembly GCA_019455555.1. NCBI lineage: Eukaryota > Metazoa > Chordata > Mammalia > Eulipotyphla > Talpidae > Galemys > Galemys pyrenaicus. The sequence continues at coordinate 1,467,772 of JAGFMF010011942.1, read as the reverse complement.
CAGAAGATAATTTGTTAAACAATTACATTATAACCTATTTTTCATTATAACTAAACCAATTTAAAACCACAAGCTATCAGAAATAAAATCAGAAATGCAAATTTGTTTGATATCTATGGCCAAAACAATACTGTTTTATGTAAAGGAAATATAATCTAACTTTCAACTAAGCTAAGACAACACTAGGATATTTCTGTGTGTCTAATGGTTTGAATGATTATCACTGATCCCTGAATATGAACTGTTACTCATATAGGGAAGATGACAGAGGACACTTAATTTTGATTGGTAAAGCACATATTAAGATTACATTCTGACAAATGATGACTGTTTTCAACCATTGGTTGATACCAAATGGATCCATTTGATGACCAACAAAGCTTGCAGATGTGCTTATAATAACTTGAGTTGAGTTAAGCAGAGTCTTGTAGAATTAAGTCTGGATTCACAATCATATTAGCACTGTAATTCTAAAATTCATGCTGTGAAACAGTAAAGGAAGTATATGAGTTTAATAATTTCTGTTCTTTGTCTCTCCAGCTGAAAGCTCTTTCTGTGTATCAAGAATGATGATAAATCAGCTAACTGGAGCGAGACAAGTTATAAAAAGAAGAGAAACAACCCACATGGGAACTGATAACCAGGGAGCACATGGCACATCTGTAAGTAACGCTGCCTTGATGTAGACAGAGCCTTTAACTTTTTTAAAATAAAATACAATTTTAAGCAAAATCTTGTGATTTTCATGTTTGCAACAAATTTAAAAATTTTAAAGTCATGTGATGCAAGTAATAGAAGTAAAATATAGCTTAAAGCTACTAGCTTATAAAACACTAGCTTATAAAAAAAAACTTTTAAATACAGTTACCAGAACTTCTCATAAAATCTCATTTCTTTAATGATTCATATCTTACTTTTGAATGTTGGATTTGCAGGAAAACTTTTCTTCTTGAAGTTGGTTTATTTTTCAGTTGGGCTTATCGAGTATAAAAGTGTATTATACAGTTCAGTAGGCTTACAGTGTAGTACAGATGCTAGAAGATGAGACAAAGTTTATGTTCTGCAAATCACATATCCCTGTCATCATCCAGCATCTAAAAACTCCTCAAGAAACTGGATGTGTTCTTCTGCTCTTATGTACTAGATGAGTCACTCCTGTTAGTTTCGCTGTCAGGAAACTGGGAATCTTACCTCGTCAGATTCTGGTTATTCTTCCACATCACTTTGACTGTGATGATAATAAATATAGCAACATTGCCAATGAGGATAATGGTCACAGGCATGATGAATGACCAAAAAAATGGACTTTTTGCAAGACTGTCATCATGAATAGATTTCAGCCAGCAGCTATGGAAAGAAAAGAAATGATTTTCAGCAGACTAAGGTATGCATACTGGCTCCCTATGCCATTCACATTATTGACAGTCACTCAACTGAAAGACCTGTTAACAATCAATATCCTTTGTATTCTGTATATTTGAGATGATTTTCAAGAATTCAACTCACCGGAATGTGCTGGTTCTGCCATATTTCTCTGTCAAACAGTAGAGATTAGTGAAAAGTAAAAGGGTTTTTGAGTCAGGCAGTCCTGAATTGATAATAAATATCATACTCTGTCACTTACTAGGTATCTGATTCTAGGCAATTTATTTTTTTAATATGTATAGTACATCCAGATAGCACCAAATTTAAAAGGAACAAAATATCATAGAGAATAAAGATCCCCAGGAAAAAGACAAAACTTGCAAGCTGACCATAGATCTGAGACATATAGCAGGGGAGGGGCAGATGGAAAGGGTCAAAACAGAGTAAGGAAAGAACACAAGGGACTATGTGATGGATCATGGGTGCTATGGTAGTAGGAGAACTATGAGACTACACCTGAGTGGAGAAATCAACTACTGCCCAAAAATTAATAGCAATGTAAGAAAATAAATATAAAAAAATAATTAATGCAATGCCTAATCAAGAAAAAAATAAGAAAGCCAAGAGTGTCTCCTATCTTATTCCTAGTCACATAGTCTCTATCTCCAATAGTAATCACTGTTTCCTGTGAATCATTCCAGATTTAGGTTATGCATACATCAGCACATGTGCATTTTTTTCTGATTTAATCAAATGATAGCAAATGATGATAGTTATATACCTCATTTAACATGTCTTAGAGAACCTTCCATTTCAGAGTATAAGGGCTGTTCTCAATATTTTACAGCTACACATTTTTTGTTATATATAATTATTTCCGAAGTCCCTTATTAATGAGCATTTTAAAAAGTTTAATGTTTAATAGCTATACAGACTAATGGGATGGAATTGAGAGGCCAGAAACAAACCCACATTATATGGATAGTTAATCTATGGCAAAGGAGTCAAAACCATACACTGGACTAAGGATAACTTATTCAATGAATGGTGTTGGGAGAACTGGACAACTGCATGTAAAAGACTGACCTTAGACAGTGATCTCACACCATACACCAAAATGGATCAAATACTTGAACATAAAACCTGAAGCCATAAAATACATAGACGAAAACATAGGCAAAACATTTCAAGACATAAAATTTAGTGATGCCTTTAGGGATTCATCCTCAACAACAAGGAAAACAAAAGAGAACATAAACGGCTGGACTACATCAAACTAAAAAGCTTCTGGACAGTGATAGAAAACATAACTAAAATGTAAAGACACCCTAACTGCATGGGAGAAGATATTTGCATACCATATCAAAGATATACAAAGAACTCATGAAACAAAGGAAATAACGCAATTTAAAAACGGGCAAAAGAACTAAAAAGACACTTCTCCAAAGAGGAAACTCAAACAACCACCAGGCACATGAAAAAATGTTTACAATCACTCATTATTAGAGAAATGCAGATCAAGACTACAGTGAGATACAATCTCATACCTATAGAATATCCCATATCGAAATGCTGATGAGGATGTGAAGAAAAGGGGACCAGCCTTCTTACAATACCAGTGGGAATGCAAGTTGATCCAACTCTATGGAAAACAGTATGGAGGTGCCTCAAAACCTTAAAAATGGATCTGCCATTTGAACCAGTAGTTTCACTCCTAGGCATTTACTCAAAAAGTTCAAAAACACTTATTTGAAATGAAACTTTCAGTTCCATGTTTATGGCAGCACTATTTACTGTAACTAAATTATGGAAACAGCTGAGATACCCCTGAACAGGTGAGTGGATCAAGAAGATGTGGTATACATACACAATGGAACATTACTCAGCAATCAAAAATGATAAACTTATGTCATTTGTGGCAACATGGAAGAGGCTTGAATGGGTAATGCTAAGTGAAGTCAGATGGAAAAAGATAAGTACCAGACAATGTCACTAATAAGTGGATTATAAAATAAGTAAACTAATAGATAAAGACAAGCCTAGATATATGCAGTTTAAAAGGAGAGGATAAGATAAAGAAAGTAAACAATCAATACTCTACTGAATAAAGGCAGCCTTGAGAATTAGGAAACAATTGGATAAATAATATTTCATCTGCATGAGTATTGGCTTGCTAAAGTTTAGACAATGCAATTTCTGACAAATAGTAGTTGTACCATAGACCTGTGTGTGCAGTATCTGTACAAGTATCTGTACAGTTCCTCAGTTACCTCAAACAGGTAGGGAGACCTGGAAAGGAGATAGAGTTGGCCCTCTGAAAGTATCTTCTTGGAGGGGACTCCTCTCCATCCCCTCAACTCCTTTGTACTACTTTGAGAGATAGTTGTGGATTTATTCTCAAGATAGCCTTTCTCTTTGTTACTAAAAGAAACAAAATCTGTTTCTCAGATTTTGAGAAACAGACTGCTAAGGGAAGGGATAGATACCACAGTGAAACTTACTTGTAGTTACGGAGTGGAATTTCTAGAATTGAGACTGGAAAAGTCACACTTGGAGTTAAATCTGACAGTGTGGAAAGCATTATAGGTGGACTGCAGATAAAATGTTCAACTCCTTAGTGGTTCTGCCATGAAATATTCCTCCACAAAGACAACTTGATGAGTATATACAGCATACATTTAAAATTCCCTCTTAAGCATTATAAATTCCCAAATAGTTCTCAAAAACCTTCAGGCCTTTAGAAAAGCCTGAAATAAACTAAATGATTGCTAGTTCAGAGCGTTGGGAGTAGACCATCAAGAAGGGCATGGCCCGCCCTCAAGTCACTCTTTAATGGGTCCTGGCAGAGAGAAAAGTGCTTCGAGGAAATTGAGGTAGAAAGTTTGTGTCTGACTGGGAGAGCCTGAGTAATGGGGCCATTGAACCATAATGTCTGTAAAGAGAATTTAGGAAAACTTCAAACAATCCTTCCTGTTTCTAAGCATATCCTAAAGAAAGGTGACCCTTGACGCCTGTGAATGGTGGAAAGCAAGGGGGAAGGTCCAACGTGAGGCAGATATTCACGTTACACATCCTTTCTTTTCTTACCAATTTCTATTGTTATCCACTGCCTAGTGCCTTTCCTAACATCTAATACTATACTGAGGAAAGGCTCAACTCAATTATTTATAGCTCAATGTGAATAAATTTAAGACAGTAGGTGTCTTTCTCCTAGAGGCTTTTATAGGGGTAGTTTAGTCCTGTGCCTGGACTAGGATAGGAAGGTAATAATTTAATTGCAGTGAATCACCCCCCTCATGAGATTTTACATCTCACTGTGGAATTAAAATTTTAAAACCCGTTAAAATATTTAGTTCTAATTAAACAAAGAAAATAGTTCCTGGACTATTAAACTCCGAAAATCAAGTCAGACAGAAAGTTCCCTGTTCTACAGGTAGACATGGTTACCCTGGAAATAAGCACCCAAATACCACAAATAATTGTTGCTTCCATAGGAATAGCTGATGAACCTGAAAAGCCTTTAACTTAGTATGTTACAAATGACTATGGTTTCAAAATACCAAGCATTTAAAAATATATATTCCTAGTATAAATACAAATAAGGATATTGGTTAATAGGCACCCTCATATATACTACTAGCAAACTAAAATCTAATAAACCCTTTCTGGGATGTTTAGTAAAGATAATATTGTTTTGAGTCAAAGATGTCAGAACACTAAAATAATAAATTATTAGGGTTTTAAAAATCATATAAATTTGGCAAATAACTGATTATAATTCATAAAAATTTTCATGTCTATAGAGTTTATTACTTTAATAACATTTAAAAACAAATATTTAAGCTGAATTTAATTTTTACATAATTACATTTAAACCATCAACAAAAGTGCTACCTACGAATTTTTCACATTTTGTAAAGATGGAAACAAAACTGTCAAACACATTTTTAATTATTTATTGTTATAGATTTCCAAGCACTTTTAATTGAATACAAAGAATCAAAAATTTACCTATGCTATAAACCCTAAGTATAAAACTCGTGTTACTAAAAAGACTTATTTTGCTTTATATCTGGAATGTTCAATAAGTTGATTTTAGCTGTGTCATTCAAAAGTGAGTTAGGAGGCCTCCTGGTGGCACAGTGGGTTAAGCAACACACTATGAAGCAAACCTCAGCCACTACAGCATGAGTTCGATCCCTGCCACCGGCCAGGGAGGGGACCCACATGGCATGGCAGACCTCTCCTGCTGTGCCCACTGCTCCCCTCAGTAGTGTACTTCCGTTGATCTGCCTGTTCTGCTCCCTGCTCTGTCTATGGTGAATCCTCTCGCCCCCCACACCTCTGGCCTGTACCCCAGTGCTTGTATGCATAAATAAATAAAATCTTTAAAAAAAAAGAGTTAGATCACATATGTGCAATCAAATGAACATAAAATCGATATAACAGCTGATGGTGTTGAGAAATTACTACCCCTACACTTAAGTTGTTAAAACTTGGATGCTGAAATTTTAATGGTAATATTTAAAGCAATTAAAGTCTGTAATATGTAATAAAATATAAACAACATCAATAAAAAAGTTTAATGTTTTAAAATATGTTCTCTGAGAATTTGAAATACTCATTTAATATGACATTTATAAAATGACATGTATACAGTGATACTTGGACTCAGCATCACTGAATAGTTACACTGCTTTGTCAAAGATATGGACATTTAAAAAAATATAAACTCACAATTTCTCTTCCCGGTACTCTAACTCCCAATCTGGGTCCTGAGACACAGCATAAGTAGTTCCCACTGTCACCGCCACCACTATAGCTGGGACTCCTACAAGATAAAGAGAGGACAAGAATTAATAATTTACCCAAGACTGGGATTAATTATAAAAGACCATGAATGAATTATGCATCTGACCCTTTTCAGGATGTATTGTTCCTTCCACTATTGACAATGTGCTAAGTAGCTTAGATGTTGGTCAGCAGGGGACATTGTTCCTCTGTTAAGTGTTCTCCTTTCCATTTTACTGTTGGCTCTCACACCAGTGCTATACTATTTCTGATTTCTTAGTGACTTACCAAATTTTCCATTTTTTTTTACTTTTTTTTTTATTATTATTAGTTATATTTGACATCATTTCAAATTTTCCATTTTTAAAAAGCCTAATTTCTCTTCCACTTGAATACACTTAGATTTAGGTATCACTAAAACAATTCACTTTTGCTGGAACCCCATACATTTTTCTTAGAGTCACAATGAATGTCTTTCTTGAAGAATTTCTTTTAAAGCAGCTAGGAAGTTAATTATGTATAGTATAAAATCTCCAATCAAAGAAATGGAGATGTTAAAGGAAATTAACTTCCTAAAGTTCTCTTATAAGCATTCCTATAGTATAGGACAGCTGCCTTAATTATATCTTTCCCCTTCCCAGAAATATGAGACGCTAATCTAAAAACACGCATGGTTTTTATCGGATTTTCCATTTACTGTTAGGCCTTCAACAGGTGCTTGTTTAAGTTAAAGGATCGCTACAAAATTAAATTCCTAAGTAAGTGGAGAAGTAAATGCTTACCCCACCCAACTAAGGAGACAAAAAGAATGAAATATCGAGGAAGAGGCTTCATGGTCCTGATTAGAAGGAAATAGAGTTGTGTGGCGCTGAGTCCAGTCCAGGTAAATGTCACTAACAGAAAATAGTGCAGCAAAGCTGCAATTACAGTGCATTTGGGGTTGGGCGTGGTGGGTATGCGGTCTGATTTAAGCATTTTGTTCTCCTTGTTGCCAAGTTCACTCTGAGTGTTATTTTTCTTATTGGAGTTTTCAATTCCAAAAACAAAGAGGAGGTTGAAAATCAGCATTGAAGTACACAGACTGACCAACACCCAGGTTACCGAGGTTTTCCTGCCATTCCTAAAAATAAATAAGTAAATATCATTAAAAAACAAACAAACAAGCCCAACTGCAAAAAATAAACGTTAATCAAGTTGTGAAGTAACAAAGAAATATTATCATCCAACATAAATTCAGCTCATAGTCTGGGGACCAACAGACAAATCTAGCCTTCTTGATTACATATTTTCCTCTTATCTCATTTCCATAAAAAAGTGAGTTAGAGAAAACAGGTTGATATATTATTTCTTGATACTGTTATAAGCAAAAGTAGTAACTATTATCCAGTGAGCTGTACTTCCTGGTCTGTATAGTTCCCCCCACCCCCACCCCACCCAGGGGCTCACTTGTGACTTGATTTAACTAAGAACACAACAGAAGTTTTGACATTAGATACACAATATTTTCATGGCCCACAACAATGTTTTAACTCCTTTAAAAACCAGGAAAAAATAAACTTCTAATATTAATGTATTCATCTTTATATTAATGAAAGTTTATAATATAAAATTTGAAACATTTTTATGGAAGAAAGGTCCTACAGGGCAAAAGAGGTGAAGGGCCCATGAAAATTATAACAAGCTTTGTCTTTTGTGCTCCTGGCAATTCTGAGTCACCTCGTAGAAAGTCCAGCTACCCCACTGAAGAAACCACATGGAAATGTTCTGAGACTGTGCAAAGAGAGAAAGACTCAAACATAAGAGCCATTTCATTTTGCATGACAGATATATAATTTTCCTTTGAGTCACTTATCACAATTTGTAAATATACATTTACTTCTACATATATGTATCATATCTATACATATATACACATACACATGTACATATATATTTGTACTATGTCTCTTTTTCCCTCCTGGACATGAGAGATGGGAATGTAACCATCTTGTTCATAGTTTTGTTTTCAGTCCTCACATGGTGCTTAGTCCATACTAAGCACTCAGTGTAAATAAATGTTAATGAATACTCATTAAGTATTAAGGTAAAGAAGAATCAGAAACAATTATGCTTAAAAAAATAAAACAGGGCCTGCCCTGGTGGCACACTGGGTTAAGCAACGCACTATGAAGCAAACCACAGCCACTACAGCACGAGTTCGAGCCCTGCCGCCAGCCAGGGAGGGGACCCACACGCAGCAGACCTCTCCTGCCTCACCTGCTGCTCCCCTCAGCAGTGTGTTTCTGTCAATCTGCCTGTATTGCATCCTGCTTTGTCTGGTGGATTCTCTCACCACCCCCACACCTCTGGCCTGTACCCCAGCTCTTGTATGCATAAATAAATAAATCTTTAAAAAAATAAATAAAACAATATGGCTCTGGACAAACGGTTAATTCTATAACCAAGGCAGAGAACATGAAAGATGTGTGAAGATCATTTCACTGCACCTGAAATAGGGAAGAGCTTAAAACTGATAGGGACATGTATGAACTCCCTCTGCTTACACTGGAGAGCACACATCTTTACAAAGGAAAACATGACTAAATATAGAAAGAACAATAGATTAGAAAATCATCATTTTCAACCTCTAGTATAATAATATATTCCAGTAAAGAGGATTGGTGGATCTTAAAACCATTGAGTATAAGTTGGAGAACAAGATAGTCATGCAGTCTCGAAGTATCACCCCATGGATTACTTATTTACAAGGGGAAAAAAGTTTACATTATAGAACCCTCACAGACACCACTTTCACAAGAAATCAAACTCAATAATGGGACAAGCTGATATCATGCACTCTTTGCTGGGTCACACTAAAAAAGATTTAGTGATTCAGTATTCTGACAAATCCCTAATTGTAGAGTATTCTAAAACTTTCTACAACATAACTCACCTAGATACTTCAAATATTTAATATCATGAAAGACTAAAACCAGCAAAAGTGGTAAAGGAATTTCTCTAGGCTAAAGGAGACTAAAGACACATGACAAAAAGAATCAAGGGAAAAAAATTTACTGGGATAATTGGAGAAATTTGAGTCTGGCTTCTATATCAACACAAAAACACTATATGAATGTCAAATTTTCATGGGCCAAATACACTGAATAAGGAGTATTAATCTGTATAAGACAATGTCCTTGTTTTTAGGAGATACAAGCCTGAAGAATTTTGAGATGACAATCATGATGCCTACAAATCTCAAAACTTCATGAAAACAGAGATAAAAGAAACTATAATAATTGGTGACTTTAGGTGAAGGGTATCTGGGTTTTCTGTGTTCTCTTTGAACTTCTCCATAGTTTAATTTTAAAATAAAGCTTCAAAAAAGTTTTTGAACACTATGTTTAAAATTAAAAATTCTGAATATACACATCTGAATAAACAGTTACGAAGGAATTTAGTAGGGCGAAATAACCCTAAAGCATAGATGAGTTCCTCTTGAGACAGGAGAACGACATAAGAAAGCATGAAGACACACTTACTCTATGGAGAGCCCTCTCCTATGGACAGACTATGCTTAGCTCGAGGGTCACAGAGTGAAAACAAAAACAAAGGGAAAATCTCAGCCCTCAGCAATTTTCCTTCTGATGGGGAATGCAGAGCGTGTACAAGAAAACTAATAAACAAACAAGTTCACATTTATAGATTGTTGAAAATGTAGCAGGTGACAAAAAAAAAAAAAAACAAAAAAAACCATGGTATACGAAACTGAACTCTTGAGTGAGGGGATCCAAGTGGAGAGAAATATGTGTCTATAGGTTTTCTTTAATTAGATTATTTTTTTAAAAAACATTCGATTATTTTAAACTGCAGAATTCAGAAACTTGAAAAAGTCTCATCATTTGAAAAGAAAACCTTTTAAAAATATACTTATAGTTTTAAAGTGTTTAGCAATGTTTCTTTTACAGATGCAAATTGAGACTTTGATTCTATTTGACACAAAGGAACTGTGACTGATGAACTATGGGACCAAGTTAATTTTAAGTGACAAACTTGTTATTACACAGTATGTGATGATAGATAAAAGCACCTACCAGTTTGTGTTTTACAGGTTTATTTGTGTGTATCTCTTAACCTGCTCAGGAATGAGTTCCCTCTTCTATAAAACAAACATGTTAAAGCAGATTGCAATCCCTTTCTGGTTGAGAGAATATACCCAGAGGAAATAACATCAGGATAGTAATTTCTCTCATGAGAAAAGCCTATATCCCTTCTTACCTGGTGAGAATTTGAAATATAATTGTGAGAACCAGACCAGTAATGGACAGTCCACATCCAACTTTGGATAATATGTGTAATGATTCAGGATATTCATATTTCCTTTTGAAACTCTGAAAAAGAAATTAAGACTCATAATTCTAAAATGTCTAGGAGAGTGAACATCATAGAAAATTTCAATAGTCAAAATAACCAGTGTTGTCAAATAGCTCTTCTTTTTACAAAACTGTTAGTATACGTAACAGAAAATAAATCAACTTCATATTTCTAAGCCCTTTACATGAAGTAGAAGCTTGAGAACAGTTAGGAAAATATAATTTTCCTTAATGACAAAAATCTAAGTTGTTTTGACTAGCTCTAAATTGACTAGTTTTTTTCATTTATCAATTACATTATATATATTTGTAACTATAATCCAAGGGGAGATCTGCATATCTAAGCTGATGAACTAAAAATAAAGTTGCAAAAATATTTTTATGGACATGGAAAAGTGTTCATATTACCTGTTCAAATATTTTTAAAAGGAGGTAGTATTTTAATGGTGTATATCTACCTCTTTTCAGTATATTTTTTCATTGACTATGTGTTCTTAGAAATCTGGAGGAGGCGCGGTGGGTTAAGCGGCTTACTATGAAGCAAACCACAGCCACTGCAGCACGAGTTCGAGCCCTGAAGCTGGCCAGGGAGGGGACCCACATGACGCGGCAGACCTCTCCTGCCTCGCCCGCTGCTCCCCTCAGCAGTGTGTTTCTGTGGATGTGCCTGTTCTGCATCCTGCTCTGTCTGGTGGATTCTCTCACCACCCCCGCACCTCTGACCTGTAACCCAGTGCTTGTATGCATAAATAAATAAATCTTTAAAAAAAAAAAATCTGGAGGACTAATAATAGTGATCACTGTGTGGGTAGGATATGCACAGTTCATTTTGCTTGTCTGTACTCTTTTTTCTAAGATGATTAATATTAGAAAAGCAACATATGATTATTTACAAAATATGAAAGCAAAATAGAATATAATTTTAAAAGCAGATTTATCTATATTACCTACCAGCTGCCCCATATCATACCCTACCTCTTGAAATCCTCTTTTCTCCAGATGTGACCAATTTTTATGTGCTTACAACTATTTTCTTTGTCTCTTGCACAAATATAAAAGGCTTTGTTAATAGGATTACATGTGTTTCTATTTTAATTTAAAGAATCATGACTATTTTTCCATATTAGGATATTTCTGCTTAGTACATAAAATTTATGCAATGATTATCTCCTTATATATGTATACAGATAATACTTTTGTAGGGAGAAAATAAAAGTAAAAAGTTTAAGAAATAATAACACAGGGACCTCCCTGGTGGTGCAAGGGGTTAAGCACTGCACTATGAAGCTATCTGTAGCCACTGCAGTGTGAGTTAGATCTCTGGCCAGGGAGGTGACCCACATGGCACAGTAGACCCTTCCTATCTCACCTGTTCTGTTCTCCATTTTGCCTCTGGTAAATCTTCTTACTCTCCCCAACCCTTGCCTGTACCCCAGTTCTTGTATGCACAAATAATTAAATCTAAAAATAAAAGACAAAATTTTACATTACCTCCTCTGTGCTGTATACTGAGTAGATGGACAAAGAATTGTGGGATACATAGAACTTCAGATCTTAGCATCTATTTATTCAATGCCTATCTGCTCTTTACATATTATTCTAATGAGACATTTTAAAAATTATAACCCAATACTACTGAAATGTGAGTAGTTAGACACTAAGACTCAGATATTAGTGAGAAAAAATAACTGAAAACCTGACCTGAAAAAAGAACAAAAAGAATGACAATAATGTAGTCTATGTAACTTAACATATATAGAACTTTACAAAGCTTAATGGTGTTATTGATCTCAAGATATTAAAAAAGTTAAATTTGTCTTTAGTATTTTATAAATGAGAAAGCAGATATCTGCAATACAAGTTAAAAATTAATCAAAATCAATTAAAATGGGGAAGGTTTGATCATTAATATAAGAAAACTATTGTTATCTAAAAAGTTTATAAAGCAAGGCTCCTTAATTGGATATTTTATATTGTACCAGGATGTTCTGATCTCCATTTGCTTCCCAACTATGGCTACATCATAACTACTGGGGAATCAAAATATCTGCTTTTCTTTGGGAGATTTATTGTACTAATAGCTCCTGAAGGGTAAGACATCACATCCCTCCCCATTCTACTGCATATAAATACATTCGATCAAGAACATAAACTAAGAATATGAACTTTTTGTTTGCTTGTTTCACCAGAATATGTTTCTGGAACTAGAAGGGAAGAGCCCCTCTTTCTTAAAGGGGTCAGCCCACAAAGGTGCACTGGCAGGGTTTCAGTTACTTCTTCAAGGTAGTTTAGGGGCTGAAAGGAATACAGAGAACAGTGGAGCAAATTAACTGAATTCAAGAGCTCATGCTTTTCAGTATAAATCTGGTAACTTAGATTATTCCAAGGGAAAATGCTTTTGGTAATATTTTAACTTGTCCACCCACAACTAAATTTATATTGAACCTGTCCCTATCCAGTCCTTGCCTCTGACTGTAACAACTTCATGCTTCAGAACATGTGAGTTAAGCGAATGGAGTCTGCCAGCTCTTCTTGGCTCATGGGCTCTCTTCTTGTAAATCACAGATGAACTCAACTATTCTGAGACCATACTGCAAAAGACTGTATTTTACTTGCCATTATTTGCCCTCTTCTTTTTATTTTTTTAAAAAGATTTATTTATTTATGCATACAAGAGCTGGGGTACAGACCAGAGGTGTGCAGGAATGAGAAGATTCACCAGAAACAAAGTGGGGAGCAGAACAGGTGGACTGACTGAAATACACTGCTGAAGGGAGCAGCGGGCAAAACAGGAGAGATCTGCTGCGCCATGTGGGTAATCTCCCTGGCCAGGGATCGGACTCATGCTGCAGTGGTTGCAGAGAGCTACATAGTGATGCAATCTAACCCCTTGCACCACCGTAGAGACCCTGTCCTCTTCTTTTTAATCCTATCATTCCATTTCCTGGTGGTGGTGGTTTTCCTTCATTTAACCTGAGTTGACTATGTAAACTAAATCCCAAATTTATCTCCAATAAGCACATACTGGGGCTGTGAGTGAGTATTCTTATCTGGGAAAACATTACTATGTATGATCTTACCATTAATACGGCAAAATTAGTTGTATGGTTGCAGCGGCACTGCAGGACTTGGTCAGTGCTATTGCTTTTGTGACAGCCATATGTGTCCCAATCGTTCATTGAAAGATTCCAGTAGACACAAGCATAGGAGTAGATCTCGAATTTTGTGGAGTTGTACTGTGAATTGATGACAGTTGCAACTGTTATTTTAAAACTTAAATGGGTAGAAAAAACAGAGGGGATAAGACATCAATTAGAGATGTACTAAATAAAACATCTTCACTATAGATTGGGGAGGGAAAGGAATATATAATTCACATTAGTTAATTTGAATTAATTTTCTGACAATGTATGGATGAAAGGTTTAAATGAATACGTTCAAAGATTTTTCAAGGATTTTCTCGATGGATTTCTTTTGTTCAAGCTATCCCTGTTTTTGAAATCAAAAGTAGGCTGAACTTTTACTTGTTAATGGGAAAACTCACATCTGGTTTAACCGCCATGTCAACAAAAGTGCTCTGATTGGCTTCATTTTCTTCAGTTTGGCGAAACACCCTTCCAACAGAGGTAATCTGGTTTTCTTCATCTTCTCTAGTTGTACTAGAGATTATTTTTTGACTAAACTCTGGATGAGTTTTAAAAGTTTTTGATTGGAAAAACTTGTTGTTTTGATACACTACAAAGCCACATTGTGTAGATTTATCTGTGAGGGCAAAAAAACAAAACACATTCCAATGTATTTCGATCATTTACTAGAAAACCATCATTTCATCTAAATATTCAGATTCATTACTAGAAATTATGTTTACCATTATTTTGTAATTTTGAAAAATCTCCATATATCTAGATATGCCTTCTTGATTTTTAAAAAAAATTATATTCCCTTTCTCTCTTTTCTTGATCAAATTTGTCAGAAGCCTGAGAGTGACATCAACATCACAGTGGAGTAAGATGCTACCTTAATTTCTTCCCTTATGCTGCAGCCAATGGAACTTCAAAATTCAAATAAAACCCCTCTGTCATCAACCCAGGACATCAGAAAGACCTACATGTCTATGTATCTGAAGGTGGGTGTAGCTGAGTTCACAGATGTGTTGAAGTTGGGGTAAAAGAAAGAGTGGAGTTGCCAGATCTACCTGCAGACCAGGTAAAGAAGGGCAGACACTGTGGACACCTACACCTAAGTCCCAGTGAACCCCTCTGAGGAGAAAGGGCTCACCACATGGGTCAGGAAGAAGTCAGAGAGGTCAATCAGGGAAGCAGTGGGCAACCTTTTTTCTGTGTCCTCCCATACTAAGGAAGTCTGTGCTTTAAGCAAGGGAAAAGGCTGTGTGCCTGGGCAAGACCTAATTCCAGAAAAGGGCAGAGAAGTGACTATGTACCTGGGCAAGCATTTACTCCCATTTGCCAGAGCAGGATCCCTCCTTCCTTTCTGACCTCCCTACACAGAGCCCTATATATTAAATAGAAAACAAAATCAGCTGCAGAAAACAGATTCTGAAAGTTAAAGCCACAGCACCACCTACTGGAAATAAAAAGATAGGCACTCATTAGGTAACCAAATGTGCAGAAGAAGCACATCAACAGAGCTAAAATCCAGCAACATGGGATCACAAAAGAGAATGATAAACACCAGTAAACAAACTTAAGTATACAGAATTTTATAACCTAACAAAGAATTCAGAATTACTATTAATAAGAAATTAACAAATTACAGGAAAACATAGGAAGATAATTTAATAGACTCAGGAAGGATATTCTTTTCATCTTCCCCTGTAATGTTACCGTTTTTTTTTTCTCATATTATCACATTTTATATTTAAAAGAATAAAATCTGTATGGATAAATGAATACAAGATGATACCAACACAAACAAGTCTATCTTAGATGTGAAAGTTTTACAAAAATCTCATGGTAGCCACAAGAAAAAAATTGTGATGCTACAAAGCATTGAAAAAGGAGAAACTGGGCCTCCCTGGTGGTGCAGTGGGTTAAGTCTCAGCACTGTGAAGCTATCTGCAGCCACTGAAGCACGAGTTCAATCCCTAGCCAGGGAGGTGACCCACTGGTGTGGCAGACATCTGTCTCGCTCGCTGCTCCCCTCAGCAGTGTATTTCAGAAGATCCACCTCTTCTGCTCCACATTCTGTCTCCAGTGATGACTCTCTCTCTCTCTCTCTCTCTCTCACACACACACACACACACACACACACACACACACCTCTGGCCTGGACCTCAGTTCTTATATGCATAAATAAATCTTTATTAAAAATAAACAAATAAGGAGAAACTGAGGAATCCAACAAGATGGCAAGAGAGTTTAGATTCTTGACTTGCCATCTCCATATATTTACAACTAGGTGGCAGTAAAACAGAGCCAGACAAATGGATGACCACAGCACACAGCAGGTGCAACAGTGGGTAGGGAAGAGGTAGGGAAAATTTTAAGTGAACTGTGTTTATAGTAAGCCAGGGAATACAATCAAAAAGAGGGAGGGGTGGCAGCCTCGCAGAACCCTTTACAATGATTGGCTCAGGGCACACACCAATATTGGGACCGCTTGAGACCTGGCACTGCACTAGATAAAGGTGCCCAGGACACATCGCAGAGTTCTACAAGACATACATCTCAATAACATCTTTAAAGACACATCACCTAAAGCAAAGAAAATGAAGGAAAAGGTAAACAACTCGGACCAAATTAAATTAAAGAACTTCTGTACAGCAAAAAGGTATTACCCAAAACAAAGAGACACCCCACTGACTGGGAGAAAATGTTTGCACTCCTTACAACTGATAAGGGACTGATCACAAAGATCTTCAAGGAACTCACATGACTCAAGAAAAACAGTAAACAATCCAGTCAAAAAGTGGGCAGAACTGAAAAGACACTTCTCCAAAGATGAAATGCAAATGGCCAACAGGCATGTGAAAAAATATTCAACATCCCTCATAATCAGAGAAATGCAAATCAAAACCACAATGAGATACCATACCACCTGACACCAGTAAAAACGGCATATATTAAAAAAACTAGCAACTACAAATGAAGGTGAGGATGTGATGAAAAAGGAACTCTCCTATAATGCTGGTGGGAATGCAAATTGGTCCAACCTCTATGGAAAGCTGTATGGCGGTTCCTCAGTCTACTAAAATTGGAACTGCCATATGAACCAGCAATCCCACTCCTAGGGATTTATCCAAAGGACACAAAAACATTAATTCAAAAGAATACCTGTACCCCCATGTTTATCACAATATTATTTATAATAGGTAAGACATGGAATCAACCAAAATGCACAAAAAGAGATGACTGGGTCAGGAAAATTAGGTATACAGACACAAATGGAATATTATTCAGCAATCAAAAAAGATAAACTAGTGCCATTCACAGAAACATGGATGGAGCTGGAAAAGATTATGCCCAGTGAAGGAAAAAGAAGCCAGAAGGAAAAAGAAAAATACCAGATGATCTCACTTAGATGAGGGTTATAAGGGATTAAGGGGGAAAAAATAACAAAACAAAACAAAAATAAACAGACAGCTACAAATCAGAGTCATCTGCAGGGAAGAGGGAGGGACCGGGATCAAGGCAGAGACAGGAAACGCACAAGGGACTCTGTGACAACCACACCTAGAAAAGAAAGCAAACATTGTAAGAAAATTAATGAATAAATTTTAAAAAATAAATAAAGGTGCGCAGGACAGAGAGTGCACTGTGAGAGAACTTGGAGAGCGGGCAGTACAGAGCAAGGGATGCTGGCTTGAGCCTGAGGTTCTCAGTGTAGAACAGCTGGAGCCTGAACTGGTGAGGAGAAACAGGTCCGATCACCAAGATCTCCTCATATAGAGGAGGCTTCTATTTTAAAGCAAGAGTGGGATATTCAAAATATCTACCACCTCCCAACCCAGGGCTAAAACCAAAACAACAAATGAACATTTGCATAAACTAGACTTCAAGCACCTGTTAATACTGGAACTGATACCCAGAAGAAGGCTGTAAAAGAAAATAACTCCCAACTTGTGACCCCTCATCAATTTCTGTCTGTACCCAGTACTGTGTCTAGGATTGAAAAATAACCTAGAGTACTGTGAACATAAGACACTACGCCCAAGATGCTGACACAGATCAGTAAGTTTCAAAGGAAATTGAGAAAATAACTCTGTTTTATAATTGCTTCAAAAAATTAAATATCTTGGAAGTTTCCTAGCAAAGAAAGTAAAAGACCTATAAAAACTGCAAGAGGAGGGCCTCCCTGGTGGTGCAGTGGGTTAAGCAGCGCACTATGAAGCAAACCGCAGCCACTGCAGCATGAGTTTGATCCCTGCCTCCGGCCAGGGAGGGGACCCATATGGCACAGCAGATCTCTCCTGCCTCGCCCGCTGCTGCCCTTGGCAGTGTGTTTCAGTCTGCCTGTTCTGCTCCCCACTCTGTCTGGTGAATCCTCTCACCTCCCGTGACTCTGGCCTGTACCCCAGCTGTTGTGTGCATAAATAAATAAATCTTTAAAAAAAAACTGCAAGAGGTTATTAAAGAACTTGGATTGCACATGAGAAGACAAGATATTCCATGCTCCTGTATGGGTATAATCCATAAAAGCAAAAGTGCCATCTTGCTAAAATGATATAAAAACTTAATATAATCCCCAATTGAAGCAGACACAAAAAATAAAAGAACATCCCATGCCCACAAATTGGAAGAATAAACATTATTAAAATAGTCATTTTACCTAATCAATAATTATTTAATGATATCCCTATCAAAATTCCAGTGACATTCTCTACTGAACAAAAAAAAAATTATTTGGAACTACAAAAGACCCCAAATTGCTAAAACAACCTTGACAATAAAGAATAAAAGTGGAGGTATCATGCTCCCTAACTTCAAACTATGCTACATACAGTGATAACCAAAACAGCCTGGTATTGGATAAAAGAAGATACACATTAGCAATGGAACAGAATTGAGAGCCCAGAAATAAGCCCACACATATATGAACAACTGCTATATGAGTAAGGAGCTAAAAGAATTCAACGGAACAAGGGAAATTGCTTCGATAAATGGTTTTGGGAAAACTGCATACATACAAAAGAATGAAACGATCACTAAAACCACAAACAAAATTTAACTCAAAATGGACTAAAGACTTAGAAAGTACAGAAGTAAAACCACACAACTATGGACAACTGATCTTCCACACAGGAGCAAAGAATCTGCATTGGGACAAAGATAGCTTATTCAATAAATGGTGCTGGCAAAACTGGTCCACCATATGTTAAAAAAATGAAATTGGACCACTGTCTCACACCATGTACAAAAATCAACTCAAAATGGATAAAAGACCTAAATGTAAGACCTGAAACTATAAAACATATAGAGGAAAACAGGTAAAATGCTGCAAGACATACATCTCAACAGTGCCTTCGAGGTGGCAGTCCCCAAAGCAATAAAAATGAGAGAGAAGATAAACAGGTGGGACTACATCAAGATAAAAAGCTTCTGTACAGCAAAGGAAACATTAAATAGAACAAAAAGAAACCCTACTGAATGGGAAAAAAATCTTTGCTCTCCACACAACAGACAAGGGTCTGATCACAAAGATATACAAAGAACTCATAAGACTCAAGAAAATCAAAACAAACAACCCAATCAAAAAATGGGCAGAAGAAGTTAAAAGACACTTCACCAAAGAGGATATACAAATGGCCAACAGGCATATGAAAAAATGCTCAATGTCTCTCATAATCAGGGAAATGCAAATTAAAACCACAATGAGGTACCACCTTACACCGGTAAGAATGGCACACATCAAAAAAAAAACAAAACCAACAACAATAAATGTTGGCAAGGATGTGGAGAAAAAGGAACCCTAGTACACTGCTGGTGGGAATGCAAGTTAACCCAACCACTATGGAAGGCTGTATGGAGGTTCCTCAGCCTACTAGAGATGGAACCACATGACCCAGCAATCCCACTCCTAGGGATCTACCCAAAGGACACAAAAACACCGATCCAAAAGAGTAACTGTACCCCCATGTTTATTGTAGCACTGTTTATAATTAGTAAGACCTAGAAACAACCCAAATGCCCAAAAGTAGAGGACTGAATCAAGAAGATGTGGTAGATATACACAATGGAATACTATTCAGCAATCAAAAATAAAAAACTAGGGACATTTATAGGAACATGGATGGAGCTAGAAGGAATTATACTCAGTGAAACAAGCCAGAAGGCAAGAGAAAAATATCGGATGGCCTCGCTTTTAGGAGGAATGTGAAAGAACAGCAACCCCAACAAAAAAAAGAAAAAAAAACAAACAAATAAAAAAACAAACAAGAGAAAGCTCAAGGAAATGGGAAATCATAACCAAAAACAAACAATCAAATAAAAACTCAACAAGATCAAAAGGTCAAAGATAAACCCAAGGGACCATGGGGGTGGGTGGAGGGAGGGAAGGGCAAAGACAGGGATGAGGGCATAGAGAGCACAAGGGACTGAGGTGATGGTGCACAGGTGAAATGGTGGTGGGAACCCCCTGGGGACTAGAAATGATGTCAAATACAATTAAATCTAATAAAAAAATGGACTAAAGACTTGAAATAAATCCTAAAACCACAAAATACACAGGAGAAAGCACAGGTGATAAGTTTTCAATACTGGAGTTAGTGACATCTTTATGAATACATCTCCATATATTTACAACTAGATTGCAGTCAAACAGTAAATAAACGGAGGGACACTAGATAAAAGTTTGGTTTTTCTTTGTGGCAGATTTCTAGTTTTATTGCATTGTGGTCAGGAATTATGTCCTGTATAACTTTTATTTCATAAATTGCATAACCTTTTCTTGTGGACTAGTAAATGGTTGGTTTTGAAGTGCTGATGTATTGACAATAATAATAAGCAAACCAAGCATACACATCTACTTCTAGTCTTTTTCTCAAGTAAAAACATCCAATGCCAGAAAATATAAATTTTATAAAGACTAAATTCATAATAGTTCACATATTTTGTTAATCCTGCCATCTGTGAGGGATTTATGGTGGAAAAATTAAAATCATCACTATGACTTGGAACAGTAGAGATTATCATAACCTGTCAGAGCTCAAACAAATTATTCAGCATGACACTAAGTACAACAACATAATTTTTCACTCAGTGGAGATTATTAATTCTGTGAGTTTGAGTGCATTTTCTAAAGCAACAAAGTGAGACCTACTGTTGGAAGTGCTGAGCAAGATCTGAATTTCAGTCTGTTCTTTCATATTGAGGCTGTTCACATTTTTTTCTACATATGTGGAGCCAGCATCAAAAGACTTACTAGATCCTGTGGAGAAGGAAAGAGCAGAATTTGAAAAGTCTAATTTGTATGAATAGAGTATTATTTATGGTTGGGAATGGAATGCTCTTTGCTATTACAAGCACATAAGACAAACATCTCACCTCTCACTACAGAGAAGCGAACACTGGTAGGCTTGTCTGTGAATTCTTCAGAGAAAGCAACAGACTGTATGACTATATTAGGTTCCACCACTGACTGGTTTCCATTCACGGAAAACGTCTCCATTTGCTCAACAAGTCTGAATAGAATAAAACAAATCAACATAATATTCTAGAGGTTAATCATAAGTTCAGAGATGTGTTTTCTTCCACTTTCCAGCAAAAAAAAAAAAAAGTATGACTACAGAATCATGCAATCACTACAACAGTGGCAAAACACCCAAAATAATTCTTCTTCACCAGTCTTGTTTGTTATATATACCTTTGTTTCTTTTTTTTTAGGTTCTGGGGCACTGTCCCCAATGAAAGGATATAGATGCCAAAAAGCTAGAACTCGAGAATGACTGATCTCGCTGTAGAAATACTCTTTGCTGTGCTGCTCTTCATGTAAAGGATGCTGTTGTCACCACCATTCACAGGCATGTGCTCCATGTCCCTCCAGAAGGAGACGTCAAGGTCCACTTACCCAACTCCCTTCTCTCACTCCAGGATCCAAAACATCACTTGTTTGTTGAACAAAGGAGGGAGGGAGCACAACAGGTCTATGGTAAAGGATTCTGGGCTCTTTGATGCTGGCGTAAGGGGGGTTACATATATCTGAGGAGCTGTGAATCCATTCCCCTAAATCATATGCAATGTTGCAAACCAATCTTACCTCAATAAAGAGAAAAAAAAAATCTGTAGAATATAATTAACATAAAATGAACAGAAGAAGAAGAAGATAGAAGGGAGTGAACATCCACACTGCTTTGAGAGGGGTCCAGGCTCCTTCTGAAATTTTAAGTCATAAAACACTCCAGTTCAACAGTTTCCACAATCTCTACCACCACCGCTCAGAATTACAATCTTTTGAATGCTCTGCTTCATGCTTCTGTGCTTTTTCTACCTTGAGGGCTCAATACTAAACAGGTACTCCTGTAATAAGAAATCTTAGAACTACTTCTAGGAATTTATCCTAAAGACATAATGGATCATGCAAACAGAGATAACTTTGAGAGCGTAAAATGTTAAAAGACTTGAAGCAATCTAAATGTTCAACAAGAGAATTGCTTAAATAAAAGTTATTTGTATTATGTAGCATCTCAACTTTATGATGCAGATATATAGGTATTTATAGTAAAAAAATGTTTTATTAAATGACAAATCAGTAGATTGTATATTTTATACACACATATAAACACATATATACACATATAAAATACATAATCTACTGATTTGTCATTTAATATACATATAAAATATGTATATAAAATACACATATTTTATATATATTTATATACATATTTTATATGACTATACCACATACATATATAAACAAAAAATCAGGAAGTATACTAATAGGTTAATAAAGTAGGATGACTTAAGGTTTTTCTCATCTAAATATTTTATTTTTCTATAACAGGAATGCATACTTATTAAATTTGAAGTTAACATAATTATATAAAATATAGAATAAACCCTAAAAAAGGTCCATGTAAGATAAAAGCACAGTGAATCCCAGTGAAAGACTGTCTATGAATTGATACCATGAGTTTTAGTAAAAATATATAATTAAAGTAATCTAGGACATAGGAGTCAAGAAGAAAGAAGGCATGTAGAGTCAGATCCATTTTTATATCACTGTAGCCTTGGGAAAGCTAAATAAAGTTTGATCAAATTACACCAGGATCTTGGGGAGAGCCGAGTTGTGAGTGATGGACTGAAAAACTTTCCTTCAAAGTTAAGCTGTTATTTGTAGTTCTGTACATTGCAGGAACTGGAATTGCTCCAACAATGTATGTAGGTGTCCATTGGCCACTCCAAACTAAGCCTAGGAAAACAAGTTCTAATCTAAATCATCCCAGTTACTCTCTCTTTCTCCCAGGACATGGCCTAGAACCAGGAATTACCACTGCCTATAATAACTAAAGAGCAAATGGAAAACCAAGGCTTCAAGCTGATTTCCAAAGGAATCAACCAGTTAGAGCATTCATTAGATAAAGACACCATTGTTAATGCTTCGACCTGCGAAAGTAAACGGCACTTTGTCAGATTTTCTTTCCAAAGAAAATGTACTTACGTTGTAAAGGCACTTTGGTTTTTTGTAGCAGCTTCTTCAAAAACAGTTTCCTTGGCATCTAGAAGTTGACTTACTGTTGTTAGAGCATTTTTTTGTGCCTGCGAGGATCAAAGCACAGGTCATCATGGAAGATAGACATTATGTATCACTATGAATTGCTATGGTATCATGTAGTTCCATGGTAATCTAGAGGCAAGTACTTTCAAAAGTACTTTGTTTTTTATATCATAAAGTGGCAAAGAAAAGTAAAGCACAATAAAAAGCAGAGACTTGGTCAATTTGGAGACTTGTATCTCTGACTTTGACCTCCTAGCACGATCTTTCACTGAACTCTATACCCAAGAATAAATAATGAGGTTTGGGATGTTTTTCCTTCTTTCTTCTCCTCCCTTTTTATCAAACCTTGTAAGTTTTACCTCGTGTGAAATATTTCGGGAAGTGTCGAGGAGCTGTGTGGCCACATCAGCTGCAAAACTGATGTCATCTGAATTTAATGTACTGGCAACAGATGTCAAAATCTGGGCATCAGCAGAAATGCTGTCAATATTTGTGGCATTTTGTACCTGTTTTTAAAAAAAAAAAAAAGAAAGAAAGAAACTAACTTTATTCAACTATCTCTAATTCTTTGTAAACAATGCAGGTGGATAAGTTGAAATTCAGCTCACTTAGTCTTTTCAACATTACACTCACTTGGTTTTCCATGTTTGCGTCTTTCACTGCATAAAGGACGAAATACATGTGGGCAGGTGGTTTTCCTAGACCTCACTGACTTCCAGTGTTAATGAAGCCTGCCAGGCTCCACAGCTAGATCAGTGCTACTCAAGACGTGCTGCACACGCTGAGGTTGGCTCACTGTTTGCTAACGGGAGATATTAAGTCCTCAGAAACTTAGGTAACAATTGTATGTTGTTGACTCTAATATGTTTTTAAAATATTTATATTTTAGGGGCCTCCCTGGGTGGCACAAGGGGTTAAGCTCCACACTATGAAGCTATCTATAGCCACTGCAGCACAAGTTCAATACCTGACCAGGGACATGATCCACATGGCGCAGACCTCTCCTGCTCACTTACTGCTCCCCTCAGCAGTGTATTCCAGTCAATCTGCCTGTTCTGCTCCCTGTTCTGTCTCTGGTGACTCCTCCCTGCCCCATACCTCTGGCCGCCTGTAGCCTGGTTCTTGCGTGCATAAATCTTTTTTAAAAAAAAGATTTGGGGGCCTCCCTGGTGGCGCAGTGGGTTAAGCAACGCACTGTGAAGCAGACCGCAGCCACTGTAGCACGAGTTCGATCCCTGCTGCCGGCCAGGGAGGGG
>JAGFMF010011942.1:1330013-1431471 GCA_019455555.1 Galemys pyrenaicus | reverse complement strand
ACAATAAAGACACAAAAACCAAAAATGAAAAGACAAGGACAAATTGGGGACACTTGGTGGGGAGGGAAGAGGGGGAGGGTTGAGAGCAGATGGGAGCACGGGGGACTGAGGTGATGGCGCACTGGTGATATGGAGATGGGGAATGCATGGGGATTACAATTGATGTCAAATATATATAAATAAAAATAAATAAATAATTTAAGACTAAGTTATATAGTAGCCAACATTTCTTGAGTTTTTACAGCAGACTCTCCATAATCTTAAACCTGTAAATATTTTAACCCAAGTATCAAGTATCTGTAGAGTATTTTCTAAGAAACAATAAACTCCTTGAACATTTCCCACAACTCACACTTCCTACTGCACAAGAACTATCATTGCTGTGATGTCTGATATTGGAGCCTGGGAATATTTCAGTTTTCTAAAGTCTTTCGTTAGCTTAAAGCTGCAGGACTTGGTGCAGAGAAAGAAAAGTAAAATACTATCTATTTTAACTGATGTAGTCAGACCCAGAATTGAAACTGTTTTAATATTTTGAAAGCTAATAACAAGGAATTGCTAACTGAGATTTCATTTCCAAATATAACTATTTAACAACTCTTAGTCCAGTTTTCTGGTTTTCACATGACTCATTTATTCTTCAACTATATACTGAGGACTATATTCCAATGAATGTTTTAGGTACAAAGAACACAGACTAATAAGTCGGATCCTGACTAGGAATGAAGAGAGTTAACCGGTCAACAAATAAGAAATTATCAGGTGCTAAAAGTCAGGAAAAGTACTTGTGCAGGGAGTGATAAGCATAGACTGGGTAGATAGAAAAGGTCTTTTTGAGGAAGGGACATTCAACCCAAGTCTTCAGCCATCCATGGAGGTAGCCGTGTGAAACTCTGGATGAAGAGCGTTCGAGCAAACTGACATAATCAAAAGAACTTGAAATCTTGAGCTTCTCTTGTAAATTGTGAAAATCATCAAAAGTTTTAAAAAAAAAACTATTACCAAGAAATATTTCAAGTACATAGGACATTTTGTTCCTGGGAACACAGATGGAGAAAGTGTTACACATGACGAAATATCTTATTTTGAAGCCTTGGTGAAAGAATATAATTATTGTTCAATATTTTCATTCATGACATTTAAAAATGCCAAAGATTATTCTAACAATCCTGAATGACTTGTCCACGCCCACGAAATGCTGGTAACTCAGTCAGGATCAGGGCTTGACCCGCCACCACCTTTTACAAGAGGCCTTATTAAGATATAGAAGCAGCAGTGAAATAAGTCAGAAGGAAAAAGAAAAATACCAGATGGTCTCACTTATTAGGAGGAATTATAGGAGATCAAGGGGAAAAAATAACACCACCAGCAACAAAAAACCACAACAAAACAAAACAAAAATAAACAGACAACTACAAAACAGAGACATTCTTCAGGGAAGGGGGAGGGACTGGCATCAAGGCAGGACGGGAAGAGCACGAAGGACTATGGTGATGATGCACGGGTGAATTGGTGGTGGAAATTCTATGGGGACTACACCTAGAAAAGTAAGCAAACATTGTAAGAAAAAACAAATTAAAAAGAAAGAAAAGAAATAGGAGCAGAATAAAAAGATTTTCCAGGGCCCTCCCTGGTGGCGCAGTGGGTTAAGCAATGCACTGTGAAGCAAACCGCAGCCTCTGCAGCACGAGTTCGATCCCTGCTTCTGCTGGGGAGGTGACCCACATGGCACAGGCAGACCTCTCCTGCCTGGCCCACTGCTCCCCTCAGCAGTGTGTTTCAGTCCATCTGCCTGTTCTGCCCCCTGCTCTGTCTGGTGGATTCTCTCACCTCCCCACACCTCTGGCCTGTACCCCATTGCTTATATACATAAATAAATAAATCTTAAAAAAAAAAATTTCCATACTGCACAGAAGATCATTGGCATTATAGAGACCATGTCGTAAAACACTTTTTTACATTTAAATCAATATTTAATGATTCATTTTTTAAAATATCACTTTAAAATTCTTTTAAAATTATAAACTCACACTTAGATAAATTAGAGATGAACTCATTCATGTTTCATCTGATGGCTAGTCAATGTTGGAGCTATGTAAATGTAAGAAGTGGTTCTATTAAAGGCAATCACCAGGATAAATACTTTTAGAAAATGAACAGTGTTCCAGACAAAATACAGACTTAATATAGTCTCTTTTGCTGTTGTGGGCTAAAATACCAACAGCAAAAAAAAAAAAAAAAATCACATAACTTTGTAAAACTGGAAGAAGTATTTCACACAACATAGCAAAAGCTTACTTCAGAGTCAAAAACCTATAGTCACCAGTTGAAAACTTTAGAAAACCTTAAAATTAAAGCATGAACACTCATCTCCTCTACATAAACAACATTATTAATCTAGAGCTCACTGACCCAGAGACAAACAACATGACTTCCCAAAATACCTAACTTTACTGCACAAGACAACAAATTGTCTGATTCTACTGATTACTACATATTTTTGTGAAATGAGGTTTCCAGCCATAGTTGCCTCAAAGAGAAAAGATTAATTAATTGATTAGGTCACCACTGTCTTGCATCTAGAAAGGCAGAATAGTATGAGTAATGACAGCCCATAAACTAAAGTCAGAATGATCTAGGTGTAAAACCAGACCCAATATTTTCTAGCTATGGAAGGTTAGAAACATTTTATGAGCCTCCATTTCCCATATAACATGGATATAATAATATCTGCCTCAAAGGTGTTCTCAGGATTAAATGAGATAAGGCTTGTGATTTTTTTTGTAGTACCTAGAGTATAGCAAGAATTTTATAAATTATAGGCTTCATAACAATGAACTATATAAATAGCATACATAGGGCCACATCAAATATTCATTCTAGGGCCAAACATCAGTGACTTCTCACTGAAATTTACTGCAAGTAGAATTTAGAC
Organism: Galemys pyrenaicus; assembly: GCA_019455555.1. Lineage (NCBI taxonomy): Eukaryota > Metazoa > Chordata > Mammalia > Eulipotyphla > Talpidae > Galemys > Galemys pyrenaicus. Next base: position 1,428,536 of record JAGFMF010011942.1, on the reverse strand, counting down.
TTTTTTCTAAGTTTTTTACAAGGGATCATTTTTTAAATAAAAAACAAAAATGAGGGGCATAATTTATATAGTTTTATACTGACAAAATAAATTTTGAATGTAATAAAATAAATTTACCCCAAATAACATACATATGTGTATATGCATAATTTTGTAAGATATTTGTCATTTTCATCTGTTTCTCAGGCAGAATCACAACTCATCCCTCAGAAAGTAAATTTAAAAACAATCTCTATACTTAAATAATGGATCAAAATGAGACCATTCAACAATAAACGAGATGGGGTGAGATGGGATGGAAAGAGGTGGAATAGAGTGGAGTAGAACTACAATTTACAATCAAAATCTGAATAAAACTATAGCAAACAAAACTAGAGCAAACTATAGCAGCAAACATATCAGTCTTTCAATCTTACTCTTACATGATAACAATAACCCCTTCTTTTCCCTTGGGTTTACCCCAAAACTGAGACATGTCCCTCATATAAAACTCCAATTGAAAATTTCTGCTCAGAGAAAGGGAAACATTTGTTTTTTCCTGAGGACTGGCAAATTTTTACTGTTAGGTGTGGGATTTTTGTAACATATCATGCTTCATTTTGGGTTGAAAGTTGTGTGAGTTGCTGAGGATCTTCCTTTAACAACTTGTTTTACATACCACATCCTCCTCTCACCCACCGCCCTTTCCCCAGCGTCAGCTCTTAGCATATAGCAGGTGAACAACAAATATGTCTTAAATAATCAGAAAATTCTTTTTTAAATGACCTTAAGTTTTGAGTCATTTTTGACACCCAGAGAGCGGGAAACTTTGTGCACAAATGCTTTATTTACAATGCCAGTGAGAATATTCCTAAACTTCCTTCCTGAAATTCCCACACATGTTTGATTATGTGTGTCTGTATCTGTGTATCCATACCTATTTTCCACTGTTGAACTAAACAAACCCTAAAATGTGTTATTAATGATTTAATTTATTACTCTGCTATACATTCAGTTGAGTTAAAAGCACAAAAAAAGACCAATTCAACCACGTCATTAGTTTCTCCCATTCTCTCTCTTTTTCACACCTCCCAGCACACACATTCTTCTACATGCAAATGCCAGGTGCCTGCCAATAATGCACCTTTCTTTTCTGCTTCATAGAAGGGCACCTCCGCCAGCGCCAGATGTCTGGTGATGAGGGCTGAGGCTCAGAGCTTCTCTCACCCTGAATTAAACACAGCAAAACGACGTTACCTTTCTGGATCCTGATCACAGTCCTCCACACACCTAGCCCAAAAACGACAGTGGTCAGCAGCCCACACACAACAGCCACCAGCATCCTGAGGTCACATCCTCGAAGGGAAGCCATGTGGAAGCCAAACCGCAAATCCACTGCGTGTGACAAACAGCTGGCTTCTTTTCTTCTTGAGCCAAGAAGTTTGATCAGAAACTATTCTAAAAAATAAAAATAGTTTCTCCTTTCGGTGATCTCTCTCAAACAAATATCTTCTTTATTTTTTCTTTAGGATTTGAGATGCTAGGATGCATAACAATTATAACCACCCAATAAACAGGTGCCTAATCCCCCGGCAATAGTCTACTATTCTGCCTGCAACTTCCTTATCCTTCACTGAACGAGAGCAGAGCAGAACAAAACGATTGGCTTTGCAGGTAAGGAAGATAGCTCAGGGCAATAGAGAAGGGGAGGGAATAGCTGACAGGGTCAAAGTATAAATGTCCAGACAGGCAACCAAGAGGGAAAGGAAACAAAAAGGGCAAAAGACAATTGGAAAGCAGGTGAATGCAGAGGTCCCCTGAGCTCAGCTTCCTATGCCTCCTTTGCTGGGCGGCTCCAGAAGAGGCTGAGCTGCAGGCACAGCCAGCCCCCACCCCACTCCCGACACCTTCCTGGGGAAAGGAAGTTGGCACCAAGAAGTTAAACTGTGATACCTGATTTCAGTACACACACTTCATCAAGGAGCCCATATCTCGACAGCTGCAACTGATCAGCGGGCATCATTAGCATAGGTAGATTCTGAAAGAAACAAAACCTCATAATACAACCCACCTGTCATGGGCTGCTTGGTGTCCCCCTAAAAATTCATCCTGTTGTAGTCTAATTCATGGAGTCTATGGTGTTTAATTTTACCTGTTTACTTGATTAGGCCACTGTACATGGTTATTTGGTCAAATGTTTCTCTCCATGTTTCTGTGAAAGAATTTTTTACGTTTTTTTAATCTATCGACTTTGAATAAAGCAGATTACCTTCTATAGTATGGGATGGTTCTCACCTTATCAAGGAACACCTTATTAGAAAAAGACCGACCTCCACTAAGAAGAGGGCTTCTGCGTGCAGACTGCCTTTGGATTGCATCTGTAGCACCAACTCTTCCCTTTCCAGCCTACACGTCAGCTTTATTAAGCACTGAAGAGTTTAAGGAACTACCCTGCAGATTTTGGACTTGTCAGCCTCTAAAATCAGGGAGACTTTAAAAATCTCTCTTTCTCTCTGTAAATATAGAGATATTTGACATATATATGGGATTTGATATAAATGTAGATGACAAAGGTATGATATTTAATTTTATGTGTCAGCTTGGCTATATATATAACAACTCCTATATATACTCATGGATACTGTTATAGCCAAATTGACATAAAATTAAATATCATATTTTAACCATCATCATACCAGTAAAATGTATATATGTGTATATTATATAACATATTTATATATCAAGATATATATATATATATAGATATACAGATACAGACATTACTGTTTTTTCTGAAGAACCCAGACTAATAAAGGGGCCATTTTGCAATAAAACATCTTGCATTTTCCAGGATAAAGCCATAATTCCCCAGAAAACTCAATAGCTTAATAATAGTATATTTACTCAAGGAGTTCATGGTCCAGTTAGAGCTCAGACATATAACAAACCAAAGCTAAAATGCAGAAGTCACTAGTTGATAAATGATTTACTATACAAGTGTAAACTATCAACCTAAAGAATGTTGAAATGACAAAAAGACCAGATAAGGAAACTTGCCACCTGGCCATAAAACAATATCGACATATAAAAAAGGCCAGTTGTCAGCAGATTTCTCAGTAATTACATTGCACTTCATGACCGGGATTAAAACTTGGGAGAGTATCTTATCCGAAGCATTGCCATACTGCCTTCCCTATACCATTTTCCAACTCAAATACAGTCTTCACTTTGAAGTCCAAAATATGAAGCTTAGAAACAATACTAACATAATAACCGTGTTAATTTTCTACGACTTTGTAACAAAGTACCACAAGTTGAGTGACTTAAATAACAGTGATTGTCTCACTCTTCTGGATACTGAAAGTCCAAATCAAGGTTTCACAGGAGCCATGATGTTTACATCAGTCCTACTGAATTGGGACCCACCATGGATGACCTCATTTTTTTCATTCTTAATTTTGTTAATATTAGTATCATTGCAATGACACTGGTTTATAATATTGTACGTGATACAGAGGAATCAATTCGCCTCTTCTCAGGGGGTCCTTCCTGGTATCCTAAAGGTTAAGTCTCAGCGCTATCATCACTAAAGTCTGAGTTCAATCCTCGGCCAGGGAGGGGACCCGCATGGGGCAGCAGACCTCTCCTGCCTCACCCGCTGCTCCCCTCAGCAGTACATTTCAATAAATTCACCTGTTCTGCTCCCCACTCTGTCTCTGGTGTGTTCTCTGACCCCTGCACCTTTGGCCTACACCCATTTCTTCTACAAAAAAAATTTCACAAATTCACATCTTCTCAGATTTCTATCCTCACACCACACCCACCACTAAAGCATCCTCTCTTTACATTGTGCACCTTCCTGATTTTTTCCCCACTGTCATTTCCTCCTCTAGTAGACTCAATTCTGCAGTCCTATTTCTAGAGTTTATTTTGGTTTCATTTTGTCAGAGAGTATCTATTTAGCTCTTCTGCCCATTTTTTTATTGTTTTTTTTTTGTTTTCTTTTTGTTGAGTTGTAAGAGTTTTTTAAGTACTGGATATTAAATCTCTTGCCAGATAGATGATGTACACACATTTTCTCCCACTCAGTGGGTAACTTTCATTTTAATGATAGTTCTTTCTCTGTGCAGAATTTGCTTATTTTGTTTTTATTTTCCTTGCTGTTAGGGTATAGTCCCTAAACACATCATTGAAGTCAATGTATGATCTTAACTAGTGATATCTATAATGACTTTATTTCCAAGGAGGGTCACATGCTCAGTTATTAGAGGTTGGCACTTAATGAACAGAGAGGGAGAAGAGGGCAATTCAAGTCATAATGATAGGTTCGAGTACTAAAAAAGTATTAATAAATTAAAATCTAGGTGACTTTTGAATAATCCAGACTCTACTTCTAATATTATTTGAGGTTTGATCTGTTATTTGAGTTAAGGGAGCTTCTTGCAGGATGTGAAACAGGTTCTTTTGCTTGTGAGTTGTTTCCATGATCTGCCACTAGAGGGAAGCATCACAACTACTGTCTTTCCTCCCGTTAGGCTATTACACAGTCTTCCGCCCTAAGTCATTGATTATGTAGACCCATCAGCTATGCAATAAATTTTAAACACATTTCTGGGAGCGTGGGGAGTGGATAATGGATATATGTTAGAAGAATGGTGTGTCCTGGCTATCCCGATCCTGGTGACACTTCTCCAAGATCTCTGCTACAGACTGAAAGTTTGTGCCCCCTTAAAATTCTTATGTTGCAACCCTAACCCTTAATGTAATAGCATTTGGAGGTGAAACTGCTGCACAATAATTAGGTCATAAAGGTAGAACTCTTGTGATGGAATTATTGTCCATATAAGAAGAGACAGAACAAAAATATTTTGTCTCTTTACTATGTGAGACTATGACAAGCAAGTAGCCATTCATAAACCACAAGTCAGGCCTTTACCAGACACTAGATATACTGATGAGAGCGACTGAGAACAGGAGGACTGGGGGAATGGAAAAGGCAAAGACCCAGGGCAGCGATTTTAAACAATTAGGAACAGGAGAAACAAAATAGCTCCCAGAAAAATAGAAGTGCTTTGCGGAAATGCTGCTAAGTCAGTCACCACCTAGAAGATTCAGTTACAAGATTATCAGGGAACAGAAAACAACCACCATGAAACTTCCCGACTACCTAGTCCCTAATCAACAGCCTGGCACATTAGGCAACGGGAAATATGAAAGTCGTAGTCATAGACTGGGCTGGAGTAAACGGGCATCCTCCCTCGGACCCCCTCCTGCTATCAGGAATTCTCTCCTTTTGCTTCAATAAGTCTACACGTGCTTGCTCTCACTTTTGGTGTGGCAGCTGTTACTCCTCAACATCCAGACTTACGAGCATCCATTTTCCTAACAGTGAACCTTGATCATGGACTTCCCAGCCTCTGGAAGTATGAGAAATATTTGCTGCTTTAAATTACTCTACATGTTGTGTTCTAGCAGCCCAAACTAAGACAATTTCTAACCAGAATTAAAGAATCAAAAAATATTTGAACGGAAGCTGAGGTTTTTGCCTCTAAACAACTATGTGAAGAGCAGGGTGGGAGAATAGATGGTCTTTAAAATAAGGCAGATCCACCTAAACATGAACCGAGCAATTAACTGTGGTAGTGAAATCTTTGAGTAGAAAGCACTCCCACTTCTGGTGTCAGGAGACACGTTCCATCCTGGCTCAGTCACTAATTCACTGCAGCCTCTTGGACAAGTCACTGACACTTGGGTTTCCTTACAGGGCAACAGGGGCACTAAAACTGGCCAGGGACGCTGCTCAAGTAGTTTATCAGTCACTGTCTGAGCTCTTCACCCACGTGTACAATTGCAAAACTACTCAGGTTCAGAGAGCAATAATGGGATTTAATTCAACAAACAAGAAAAAACAAGAGACCACAAAGGGCTGTTTACCTCACCCAAAGTAGTGTCCAAAGTAGTGTCCAGTGCTTTAAAGTCCTGAACACAAAGCTTCCCAAGATGATGTCTTCCTGCAAAAGAGGGCCTGGTGCATGTGGCAGCCGGATTATAGGCCGGGATCCAACTCACGAAGGCAGCAGAAGACACAACAAAAGATGCTCAAGTTGCTGCCGAAATGAGCCAACACAGCACCAGACGAGGGACACTCAAAACAGCAGCTGCCGCAGCCGAATGACCCAACAAATGGCCACACTCACGAAGCTCAGCGATGCGCCCAGTTCCGGCTCCAGGTCTTCACTGTCCCATCTGAGCCTAAACAGTAGCAAAGCTGGGAAGAGTTTCAGTTGCTCGCTACCTGCAAAACCTCTGAACTTTTCCTCTCTGAGGTTGGCTGCTGGTAGCATCTCCAACATTCTTCAGAGACCCACAACAGCCTCAGGAAGACCACCATGGTGCAGGCAGAAAGGGCTAACCCCAGAACAGTTGAACATTCAACAATGCTGAAATCCCAAACGCTGAATCCTGGGGGCAGTTTCTGCAGTCAGTATATTTCTTATCAGAGTCTCCACCTCCATGGATACTTTGTAATTCTCACCTGGCACTCATCCTCACCAGCAATCCCCTCCAGGGGCACCACCAGTTAACAGTCTTTGTCTTCAGCCCTCCCACCTCCTGTTACAGTCTCAGAGTCCTGTAGAGACAATGATAGAGGTTGCAAAAGATTCCTTGGGTGCTATGCTATGTGGTCTCTTTATATGTCTATAATGTAGTAAAAGAATAATTTATGGAAAAGACAGTTAAAGGACTGTACAGCATACAAATCCAGATTCTGAGCTCTGTGCTGCAGGAATTTATTGACAGAAGAGGGGAGGGTAGTATGGAGCAGAGAACGTTTCTGAATTGAGCCTTAAAAAATCCTCAGAAATTAAGCTGAGAGTAGGAAGGAAGAGCGTAGTTAATGAATATAGATATGCAAATTAAAATAAACAGTGAGAGCAAATCAACCTGATTGTTACAAGGCTTGTGTTGGACAATAATTATATATTGAATAACATTCTACTAAAATGATTTGATTTAATTTTATTTGAGCAATGCTAATTAATTTGACTTAACGTGAGAGGCAAAGAACCTGAAAAGATGTAAGAGTTATTGCATCCTAAATTGCTAAGCCCCTAAATTACTCAGGCAGGCTTATTTCTGTATGATTTAGAGCCTACAGATATTTGCATTCAGACACAAATCATCAAATAGGAAATTACTTGAGGCTTTTTCTCCAGCTTCTTAAAATCTTTAATCCTCTATTTAGAACATTTAAAACAAGCACTATCGCCCCAGTTCATGAGATAAATCAAAAAAGAAGCACTTTCTTGCCTCCATTTTAACAGTTTGCTTTAGTCTTACTAATTCCTCCCACAAGTGCTTAGATGAACAAAATTACATTGTCACACTTTAAGACATTAACAGCTAAGAAATACTGACATTCAATTTTAGGGCTGTTAGTTAAATTACCTTAAAATGAGAGTGACCTAGAATTCATAAGAATATCATCATTACTTGGGTAAAACTGAGTAGTCTTATCATACAAGAAATATATGGAGGTAAGGTACAGGGTTACATTAAGTTCAGAAGTCTTTACACTTAGAAGGAAATATATTTAAATATCTTAAGAGATAAAGAATAATAAAATCCCATCAAATGACATGACAGCCTGGGCGGGGGTTGCAGATTTTCATGAGTAGGCAGAAAAGGGAAGACACCTACTCTGTGCTGGAGAGGACTGAGACAACCTTGTGCAGGATTTGATGCAATGACTATAAATAGTAGGATACAGCATGTACCCAGAATTCTGTCCTCATTCAATGTCTGAGTCCAAAATCTCAACCAGTGGACAAGGTAGTCCCCAACATAGCCTGCCATAAAAAATCATCCCCTTAATAGTAAGCCTGTTTTAACATGGAGAGACTTAGAATTAAGTACAGAAATGGTCAAGCCTATCAAAGCCATTATGTTAATATTCTGTGTTAAGGAATTGTTCATCTTAAGAATTTTAAGTATTTATAATTTTTAAATGATTCTGTCTCAACAGATTAGTCTTACAAGTCCAATTTATAAATGAGCAATTGAGTAACAGATTATTGATTGTGATTTAAGATGAAGTTTTATATATATAATATATATTTTTTATATATAATATTGGACCATTTAAGAAAACCCAAATTTCATCACATTTATAGCTTTAATAAGTTAGATTTATGAGATTAGCAACAATTGAAGATTTTCCAGTTAATTTGTGCTCAAGAAGTTTACACTAAAGACAATTGAATGAGAGAAAATATTTGCACAGGGGCTGATATTCAAAATCTACAAAGAACTAATGCAAGTCAATAAAAAGAAAACAAAGCACCCAATCTAAAAATGGGCAGAATAGCTAAAGAAGATATCCAAAGAAGATATACAGATGGCTAACAGATACATGAAAAAATGTTCATCATAAGTTACTGTAGAGAAATATAAATCAAAGCCACAATGAGATATCATGTCACTCTTGTGAGGACGACCCACATGAAAAGGCAAAACAAAACAGATGTGACAAGTACTGGTGAGGATGTGGAGAAAAAGGAACGCTCATACATGGTTGATAGGAATGTAAGCTGGTCCAGTCCCATGGAAAATAGTATGGCGATTCCTCAATATATTAAAAATAGATTGACCACATAATGCAGCAGTTTTACTCCTAGATATCTACCCAAAGAACACATCAATACTAGTTCAAAGGGATATGTGCACGCCTATGATCAGTGCAGCACTGTTTACAATAACCAAGTTACAGAAACAACCCAAGTGCCCAAGGACAGATGAGTGGTTAGAATGATGTAGTATGCATACACCATGTCATACTACTCAGCATTAAAAAATAAATTCTTGACTTTTGCAACAACATAGATGAAACTGGAGGAGATTACGCTAAGATGATTAAATCAGAAGGAGAAAGAAAAATACTGAGTGGTTTCATTTATATGTGGAGTAGGGAGGAGCAAAGCAAAGTGTCAGATGAAACCAACCAACAACAAACCCTCAAAATCTGATTGTAGAGTTGAGGTTACCAGAGGGGGAGGGAGAATGGGGAGAGCAAAGTGGGGACAGGGAACAATGGTCTATCGTGGACTATGGTGGTGGCTGTGATGTGGTAATGTACACATGAAGGGTGTCATCCCACACCTCTGAATCATAGACAATGCTGTACACATTGTAAAACTGTATCTCAACTAAAAAAAAGAAAAACAAATGAAAGAAAATGTTACATTGAAAAAAAATCAAAATATTTAATTCACAAATAGTTTAAACCCCCAAAAGGGAAACTTAATTAAGTTAAAATTGTAACCAAATATTAAAATTAAGTGCTCTTTAAAATTAAGTGCTAAAATATGCTATTCTTTAAAATGGAATAATCATTTTTCACTAATTGAACTTAAAAGTATAAGAAAGTTTTTAGTTCAAAACCCACTCTATTTGCTACATGTCTCTTGAAAGCACTTCTCTAAACTTCATGTAAAAATATCTCTTTATTTCCATATATCTAAGGGAAGATCTATTCTATTATTCCAGGCCTTTCTTCTTTCAATTTTCTCTAGCTGGGCTCACAGAAGACAGAATATGGAATTTCTGGCTCTGTTTCCCATGTTATAAACTTTTCGTACTCCTTTTATTTTGGCAATTTTCCTCCTAAATCTAATTTCCATTGTTTTTATATTCCACAGTGACTGCTGCATCATGTTTTGAATCACACCCAAGATACAATCAATTCAGCTATGATTAATGGGTCTTCCAGTGACAAAATGATGAGAAGGAATATAAGAACATGGTCATGACCCAACCTCCTATTTCAACAATGGGCAGGAAGTTAGTGCAATCACAGGCTGCATTTTCCCAAGCAAAGAAAACCAGAGGTTACAAAAATCACGGAGGAGTTGGTATCACACCAACAATCAATGCTGATATTTTTCTGAATCATTTAGTTTCCTTTGGTTATGATAATTGAAACAGTATATTCATAAAAGGGATTTAGCAAAAATTTAGGAGTTCCATGTATTTAAAAGATTTGATATAAAATATAAATAAAAGTAAATTTGGTCAAAGATGGTATCAGTGGTGGTTTCTTGCTTTGCTCCTGGGAGAATAATTTAAATGTTAACTCACACCTGCACTACATCCAGAGGACTGCATAACACGGGGCAAAACTAGAACACATCTTGGACATCAGAGGCCAGCACAGACCATGCCATAAGAGACAATGAGAGATTCATGCTTCATTAGGCTAGAGGTGGGTGGAGAGAAATGTCTGGATGTTGTGGCCCTGGGCAGGAAAATCACAGCTTTGCCACCTGGTCAGGAAACCCTGGCGAGAGGCGAGTTGGACAGTGTGGCAGCACGCACCGTTGACTAAGAGAAGATAAATGGTCTCAAAGTAGAAATGGACTACAAAAAGACAGCAGGGAGAACCTCTGCCATGTGGAGATGCAACTACATACTATTAAATGAAAATTGGGTTAATGAGGAAATCAGAGAAGAAATAAATAAATACCTCAAGGCAAATGACAATGAAGACAAGAAGTACCAGAACCTGTGGGACATAACAAAAGCAGTATGAAGAGGAAAGTGCATAGCAATACAGGGGTACATGAAGAAATATGAGCTCAAGTAAATAACTGAAATTTATACCTTAAGGAAAAGGAAAGGAAGAACAAATAAAACTGAAAGCCAGTAGAAGGAGGAATATATACAAATTAGGGATAAATAAATGAAGTATAAATTTAAAAATTCCAAAAGATCAATAAAATCAAAGGTTGATTCCTGGAAGAAATAAGCAAAATAGACAAACCCAAAGTACTCTACAGAGTGAATACAATCCCTATCAATGTGTTCTTCAAAGAAATAGAACAAACACTACTGAAATTTACATGGAACCTGCCTCTCGGCAATTTTGGTATGGGTCAGGATGATGACTTCAGTGCACTGTTCACAAGCCTGTGCAGGGGTCTCATGGAGTCCTCCAACAAGTATCTGGTGGAGTTTCAGGCAGGAAAAATGGCAATAAAAGGAACTACTGTTACTCCCCATAAGCAGAAAGGGATGCTGCACATCCAACTCCCTCATTCATTTCTGCTGCAAAGACAGGATTTCTGGGAATGTAGAAGACTACCCGATCGTCTTTCCCGATGTCTGTGAGTACTCTCAGGCATGTACCACTGCTCTCAGCAGGGGTTCCAAGCAGCTCTTCTTGTGGATGCAGAAGTCCAAGACAGACCAGAAGAAGCACTGCTGCAAAGTTACCAAGTATCTAAACATCCCATGATTGGCACACTGGGGGCCAGGGGCAGTGCAGGCCAAGAGTTCTCCACACTGGCTGGGGAGCGGCCTCCAAAGCCTGCTGGGGAACATGAGCCACAGATGACTAGCCGACTTGGGGCCTTGACTAGGCTGGGCCTGCCCAGCTTACTGGGTAGAGGTCCTCGAGCAAGCAGATCTTCATCCAGCTCTCAGAGGCAGTTGGTAGTGGTGATCCAGCCTTCCACTATCTTTTCTGCTCAAGCCATCCCAGCCCCTTCTGCTCCAGCATCTGTCTTTGTGACCAGCCCCAGTCCTGCACCCAGTTCAGGCAATGGAGCCACCTCCATTGAGCCCATCCAGCTAAGCACCTCCAGCACATTCTAGCCACTATGAACAAACCATCCAGGTCAGAAGGTGGCCAACCAGTTGACCTAGCCAATGTGCTGACACCAGAAATCATAGCACCTATCCTCGCCAATATGGATGTGTAGGAGCACAAGGGTTCCTGTATGCCCTCTGGGGAGTTGCTGCCCCATACTACAGAGGAGATGTAGAACACACTGACCTCGCCCTAGTTCCAGCAGGCCTTGGGCAGCCTTGGCCTTGGGGTGAGTCCCCACATGTGTCAGTCCGCCTGCCCACAGAGCATGTGGAAGCTTCCAACAAGGGTGATGCAAAGGTGTTTGCCTAAGCTATGCAGAACAGTGCCAGACCTGAGCAAGAGAAAGGGACCAGAAGGACAAGAAAGATGAAAAGGAAGACACGACCTTAAATTACTTGCTGTCTCTTAAGGGACAGGGTGTGTGACTTCAGTAGTGACACTGTGATCTCTTGTGCCCTTGTGTCTGTTCCAACTTACTCCTAAACAAAACTCTTATCTGTACAAAAAAAAAAAGAAAAATTACATAGAACAACAAAAGACCCCAAACAGCCAAAGCAGTCCTAACAAAAAAGGAGAGAGGTATCATACGCTTAGAATTTAAACTATACTACAAAGCTACAATAAAAAAACTCTATGATATTGGGATAAAAATAGGTACACTGATCAAAAGACTAAAATAGGAGCTCCAGAAACAAATACACACTTATAGAGGCAGTTAGTCTATGACAAAGGACTTAAGATTATACACTGGAAAAAGAAAATCTCTTCAACAAATGGTGGTGGGAAAACTAAAACCACATGCAAAAACATGAAACTAGATCACTCTCTCACATCATATACAAAAATTAACTCAAAATGGATCAAAGACTGAAATAAGAATTTAAATATTATAATGGAGAAAATAGAACACATTCATGATATTGGTCTCAGTATTGTATTTGGGTACTTGACTATGACAGCAAGAGAAACAAAAGTAAAAGTGAACAAATGGAACTACAACAAACTGAAAAATTTTGTGCACAACAGAAAAAAATTATCATTAAAATGGTACACCCTTCTGAGTGGGAGAAATTATACATCAGACACATCAAACACACATCATACATCCAACAAGGGGCTAATATCCAGAAGCTAAAAAAAAACTCAATTAACTCACCAAAAAGAAAAAAAATCCAATCAAAAAATGGTCAGAAGATTTAAATAGACACTCCTCCAAAGAAAACATACAGATGGCCAACAGGTGCATTAAAAAAAATGCTCGTCATCACTTGTCATCAGGTGATAGTGAGATACTGTGTCACACCTATGAGAATTGCCCATATCAGGAAGACCAGAAACAAGTGTTGACAAGGGTATGGAGAAAAGGAAATATTTGCACACAGTGAATGGGAATGTAGAATGATCTAGCTGTTGAGGAAAAAAGTATGGAGAGTTCCCAAAATATTAAAAATAGATCTATCATATGATTCATCAACTTCACTTCTAGGCATCTATATGAAGAATGCAAAAGACACTAATTCAAAGGAATATATGCACTCCTAAGTTCATTGCAGAACTATTTACAATAGCCAAGCTACAGAAACAATCTAAACGCCCAAGGACAAATGAGTGGATTAAGAAGATGTGGTAATTATCTGTCTATCTATCTATCTATCTATCTATCTATCTATCTATCTATCTACCTACCTACCTACCTACCTACCTACCTACCTATCTACTTCTCAGGTACAAAAAAAAATGAAATCTTGCCATTTGTGATAACATGGATGGAATTGAAGGGAATTACGCTCAGCAAAATAAGCCAGAAAGTGAAAGACAAAGACCATATGGTTTCAGTCATATGGGGAATATAGAGAAACAAAACAAAGAGTCAGACAACACCAAAACAAAAATAAACCCTCAAAATCTGACTGTAAAACTGAGGCTAGCATGGGAGGGTAGGAGGAAGAGGTACAGTGGACTATAGGTGCCTTGGTGGTGAGTGTAGTGAGGTATTGCACATTTGAAGAGGTGGGATCTTATATTTCTGAATCACATAGGGTTGTGAAACAACCTAAATAAAAACATTTTTTTATTTTCTAAATAATGGAGGTCATCTTCCCTCCTCCCCTCCTTGGTGAAGACTTCCACAGAATCACAAAAATTATCTTCAAATTTAATGTTCATGTCAGGAACTAGAGACAGATAATCTCCGACTGAGGATTTAGATCCGAACAAATTGCTCCTCCCCAAAAGAACTCTCTGGGTTGCCTCTCACTTCTACTCTGTGTGCATAGTCTGGAGAAATGGACATTTCTGTTTTCTGACTGAATAGTTGTACTTACAGTTTTCAAAATTCCAATCTTGGTTTATGCTAATCATTCCTAGGCCTAGACACCTGCCACGCCATTTTCATGTTACTGCAGCTGATAAATCATTTTTTTGATACACAAACTTACCAGTCATAGAAATTGGCTGGACTAGAAAGATCCCTGAGGTGTGGAGAAGAAGGAACTCTCCTACACTGCTAGTGGGAATATAAACTGGTCCAACCACTATGGAAAGCAGTGTGGCAGTTCCTCAAACTACTAAAAATGGAACTCCTATATGATCCAGCAATCCCACTCCTTGGAATATACCCCAAAGACACAAAAACACTGATTCAAAAGAATACCTGCACCCCTATGTTTATAGCAGCACTCTTTACAATAGGTAAGACCTGGAAACAACTCAAATGCCCAAAAACAGATGAGTGGATTGGGAAGCTGTGGTACATATACACGATGGAATATTATTCAGCAATCAAAAAGGATAAACTAGAGTTATTTGTAGAAACATGGATGGAGCTAGAAGGATTAGGCTTAGCAAAATAAGTCAGAAGGTGAAAGAAAAATACTGGATAGTTTTACTCTTAGGTGGAATATAAGGAAACCAAATAAGGGACCAAGGAAAAGAATAATAACAATAAAAAAAACCCACAAAAACAAAAGGACAAGAACAAATCAGAAACACTTTGTGTGTGTGAAGTGGGAAAGAATGGGATGAGGACAGAAAGAGCACAAAGGACTGAGGAGATGGTGCACGGGTGAAATGCTGGTGGGAAATCCATGGGGACTACAATTGATATCAAACATATATAAATAACGAAAAAGGGAGAAAAGAAAAGATCCCTGAGGTATAGGACACACGTAGGCAGAATGCCATGACCACCAGAGACCAAGATGTGTGGCCATTTTATACACCAGAAATGTGCTGAGGTTTACTGCTTTATTCAAAATGAACTTCTAGGCCTCCACATCAGTTCTTTCCAAGCTTTATATTTAAAAATGTGCTCAGTTCTCTGGCCTAAATAGCCCCTTCACCCCCCTTTCCAGCATCACTGGTAATACAGAGAGGGCCAACTTGTGGATTTGTCAATACTTCTGGAATGCCAGGGAGCCTTCAGAATTGGTCTCATTCAACCTCTACCTGCCCAAGAGGTTGCCTTCTCCCTCCACATTAAAGCCATCCTTAAGAATGCCTGCAGCCCTCCTTGCCTTTTCTGTAACTGCCACTCCTACTAACTCTGTACAGAATTAGTTGTTCACATGCTTCGGTTTTGTCAGCAAAATTATAAAATGATAAACCTTGACAGTCAGAAAGGGCCCATGACTCACCCAATTCCCTCACTTTAGAGGAAAGGACATGGTGATTGCTAAAAAGACTGGTTAATGATAGAACAAGAATTAATGCCAACTACTAATTAGTACCAATTAATACCAAGATTTCTTGATTGTCCAGTGGGGTTACTTAGCCCACAGACTAAGTAAGGGCTCTGACTTTTTACCTAGGTCTTCCATAAAAAGGCTTTTTCTTGTTTTAACACCTCAACTATTTCAGCAAGAGGATGGCATGGTGGCCAGGCTACACTTGTGTGATGACTTTTTACTCTTTGGATAGCATCACCATTCTCCTTTCCAATCTCTTATGGCTTTTCCACCATGCGTGCTAGGGATCATCTCTTTATTCTTTTCTGAAATAGTGCATAACTCAAGGCAACTTCTGGCTTACTTTTCCTGGTGCCTTCGGTGCCACAGAAAGCAATGTCTCACAAAAAAGGAATTTCAGAGTCACAGAGCTCTTTCTTCATGATTTAAGGTTGGGATGCGTTGAATAAACAAAAGACTGGAGCTGTGGAACCAAGATCCATGCATTAATTTATTTCTCATGGCAGCAACAAGATCAGTAGGCATGATTCCATGTTAAAAGAGTTACAGATGGAACCTTGGACATATCTACAAGGCAAATAAAACAAATACTTTTCAAAGTGTAAGCATCAGACTTTACGTGATCTGAGAAACGTCACTTCAGACCCCAAATACCAGGACTGATGTGCAAAATCAACTTATCAAGTATTTTCAAACCTAAAAATAAAACATTTAAGTACAAATACTTAATTGGAAATACAGATAAGACACCAAGAATATCCTCAGCCAATTGTTCTCCAAACAAAAGGTCAAGAAGAAAACCATAAAAAACGGAGCAGTTCATTTAGAAAACCTAGATGCCCATCAGAATCACATCTCTTCTTCTGATTCTTGTTCTCGTTCTACATTTTTCAAGAGTCCAACTTCCGAAGGGCAGAACCTCTTAAGTCGAGTTTTAACCAACCTAAGGAGAATGAAAGACATCTCATGTTATGGTGTTTAAAATACAAGCCCAGAGCAACATTTGTCTATAATTAACAAACTCCAAATTATCTGTGCAAATGGGAGAGGCTGCTTTAAAAAAAAACTAAACCATACACTTCATTTTGCTCTGGAATTACCTGAAAAATTTTGGTGCATTTAAGCAGAAACAGTATATAAGTAAAGAGACTCAGTGTAGTTTTTGAATGTATAATATGATTTATTAGGTATCAGAAGATATCTAATTATTTAAAACTTCTATCATTTCTAAAACAAACAGGAGCATCCCTGGGTAAGCCCAGATGAAGAGAAGCTCAGCCAAGGTTCTCCCTTGAGTTCTGCACTTAGCAGCAAGCTACAGAAGGGAGCGTTCCTGTAGGGAAATGCAAGTGGCACCACTTCTCCATACTATGCTCAGGTGATTTGCTGCCCCTATTCGCCTCCTCAGAGGGGTGCTCTAGTGTGGCCACAGGATGCTCAACTGCATTCGATGATCCATGACGAATTAAAAAGTTGGAAGAAGCGCCCTCCACCCTTGCAACTGTTTCTTGGGGAAGCAGAGACTATTACTTTTGACCCTGAAAGATGTGAAACTTATTGGCAGAAACTCAGCAGACTGTCCACTTTTCTGATGTGAGAAAAAGAATATGTAATGAGAACTAGGCAAAGGTTATCCTGTGTGTGACTATTTGTAAGGGCATTGTATTGTGACCATATCAATAAGATATAGTCAGCTCCCAGAAATACAAAGCAGACTGCAGAAGAACTTGATAAACTATAGTTCCAGAAAGGCACAGAGAAAGTTCTCAATGATTCCGGCAGATGGGTAAAGGAGGAGTCCTGTAGGCCCTGGTGGCCACTGCAGGCTTTTATTACTGTTTACGTCATTAGTGACCAGGTACACTGCAGACGGGGAGGCCAGGGGCCAGGAGGCTGGCAGGCCTCCTAGCCCCCAGCGACTCTCACTCTCCCTGGTTTCTGCTTTCTCTGCTTCTCTCTCCTGTCCTCTTTCTGCTCTCTTCTCTTCTCCTCTTCTGCTCATTCTCTCTTTCTGCTCTCTTTTCTGTTGTCTTCCAGTGTCCTCATGACACCATCCTTATACACCCGCTGTCTCAGCCCAGGTGCACACATCTGCGCGTGCCCACACCTTCCTTGAGGTGCCCGCCACTAGCCATGCGTGCAGGACCGCAGGTGTTCATCATCGACACCAATGGCAGGAGGGCAGAAAAGCCTGATCATTTTTATTTACCTTACACCAAATCATCAAAATCATTTTCATTTTATGAAAAAACTTCACTAGCCCATTTGCACCTTTTACCCTTATTTTCTGCCTTCTTCTTCCAGGGGAGATCTGGTCTTCCCCTGTCAATATGCAATGTCTTTATATGTACTCTGGATCTTACTAGAATATAAACTTATTTATCACCTCATTTTATTAACTCTCTTAACCCAAGCCAGAATCTCAACGACGTCTAATATATAACAGTGGCACAAAACCCATAGTTGATGCATCAAATCAGTGGCCTTTGAAGCAAACTGCCAAGAGTTCATGTCGCTCAGCTATTCAAAGAGCAAATTCAGTCACTTCCAACTCATTATTAACTCCTCCAATACCCAACAACTAAATGTATCAATAACATCTGATGACTCATCAAGAGCCCATGAAAACCAGTTAAAATCACCTGCCTGGATTATTAATTTACTTTTGATGTTGTTCCCAATTTCTTCAACTCTTCAGGACACCATTCTCATGAAATGCTAATAATTTTAAGTAAGTTAAAATCTGGGACAGTGTTCATGTCGCCAAACTGTTACAGGGTAACCTTAATATAAATTGGGCTTGTCTGACTGGGTTTTTACTTACGTGCTTGAAAGGCACTTATAATGCCCCAACTGCAGGTATATACATAATAAAGGTTGATAAAGGGTTATTTTTTTTTTTTTTTTTTACAAGAGAAGGGGAAATAGCGTAGTGAATAACATAAGGGGAAGAGAGGGATAGAGATTTGTAAATGTTTTACCAGTTTTTTGGAGCTGGAACTCAATGGCACGCTGAGAGCTGGCTTCCAAGGTAAAGAGAGACCCCCCCAAGGCCCACATGTTTGCTTTTATACTTAGCCTGGCTTATTAACTTCATCACCCTCAGGTCTCAGTGATCTGCTCTTCGATAATGACTTTATGGGATTTGTAGTTTTTGGATTTTGTAGGTTTGGAATGGGGGTTAAAGTTTATAACTTATTTCTGTAATTTATTTAGGAGGGTCTTTCTCCCCTAACAATTCTTTTTAAACTTACACATTATTTTTACATTGCACAATCTCAATAGAGACTAAATGAAATGCACTCATTCATTAGATTCATTCCTTCTGACTCTTGAAATATAAAACTAAGTATGGCTACTGATTATAGATTGTTAACACAAACTCTAGTGCCTCTTTTGCTTCCCATCACTCTTTTCTGGGTTTTTTCTGCTGTTACTACATGCCATCAAGAGGAGACTTGTTGAGACACTTTACTAAGCAGGTTCTGTGTGTATTCTGTTTGTGTATTAGCATATGCAACAGTGGGCACTGAGAACACACTCAGGGTTGAAGTCATAAGAAGGAAATGCAAATAACAGCTAGTTCCTGGAATGACACAGGTCTAGGGAACTAAGGTCAGGGTGTGTCAATGCTTTTGTTCCCATTTGTTCTCTTTGATTAATATGCGAGAGAGCAGGCAAAACTGAGACTATGGTTCTTCTTTCAGAGTGTATATCTGGAAGTCAAATTTCTGAAAGGTCAGTAATCACATGCATAGAATTTGGTCAGCAAATTCATTTTTCAAAGTGGTTCTTAAGAATCCTTGTTTAGAAAACTAACCTGAAAATGGAAAGTGGATTTTGAAATAGTTCTGCTTAACAGTAGTGCTTAAATATGAAATACAGTAAATCACATAAGATTTCCAACCAGGTCTCACCTATGAGTTTTATAATCATGACTGCCAGCATAGAATCAGATGAAAAGGTGAGGCAATATTTGAACCATTACTATGGAAAGTTGGAAAGTATAGTTTCTTTTTACAGAGATTTTGGGGGTAGTGGTTTCATAACCCAATTTTGCTTCCACAGTGATCTTTGTTCTATGTCAAATTCTGATATAATGTCCTGATAATCCAACCCCCATAACTGAGTTAACCACTCTACCTTCAAACTCTCACAGATTTTCAAAGTTCATATGACTACAGGGCTGAGTTAGTCTTCCATATGACCTTGTTGGGGCTGGGGGAGGGGGGGTGGTGGAAAAGATGTCCTGAACTAACTCCACAAACACAGGTTTTATGAACTCCACCCCCTCTCCAGAACAAAGAAATCCAAGACACCAAGAACTACAAATCTCATATGTCATTACCACCAGTGGAAGGATTGATGGGAACTGAGGGTGGAGTTAAGCAGCCAGGTTTGGTATAAAATCAGACATGTAGGCCTTGGGGGTCTCTTGGCTTTTCAACAGCTTTAAGTGTGCTATTGGGGTTCCAGCTCAGCAGAACTGGTAGTGAGGCCTAGGTCAGGCAAGGGCAAGTTAGAACTGATTAGGCAGTTTAGGGAGAGGACAGGTGGGGCCTTGGAAGAACTAGGTTTTGGAGATATGGATTGCAAGAGAGATAAGGGAAGATCCAGAGATGGGATAAAATTCCAAAGGGAACTAGCAAACTAAGGACATTTCAAGAACAAAGGAGTAATAAGGGAAATGTAGTACAGTGAGTGAGACCACCTACAAACAACCAATCAAAAGGAGACTAGAGGAGCTTTGGAGTGACTAGGGAAAGAAGATATATATTCCCTGGAGCTCAAGTCCACTTGGGCTCCCTTGTCCCTCCGTGGTCTGGTTCCACTGGCCTGGGAGTCCCACTTTATTTCTGTTCCTTTCCTTCTCAATAAACTTTTTCCTTTTCTAAACAAATCTGCCTCTCCTTGCCTGCTTGCCTGAGCATCTGCGGAGTTCCTTCTGCGACTTCATGAGACACCAACCTGTGGTGGTCTAGTGGCTGGGACTAAACGAAGCCACTGCAGCATGGGGTCCATTCCCACCTGGAAGACTAGGCCTGAAAACCTGAAGTTACAGTCTCAGTAGGACACATTCACCAATTTTATCTCCATTTCTTTCTCCCTGAGTTATTCATTTCTTCATTTCCCCTTCTTTTGTAAATAAACCTTTTGTTGTGTGTGCCTGCAGTTGAGACTTATAAGTCCTTTTAAATGCACAGGTGAGGACCCACTATCAATCAGGCAAGCCATTTCATATCAGGGTTGCCCTATAACAAGATCACTGAAAGTCAGTACTGAATCTTCATGATATTTTTAAAGCTATTGTTTAAAAGTTTGTGTCAAAATATATCAGAACATGAGTTTTGGGACTTATATTCCCAAGAACAATGAGACAACAAAATTGAAAACATATAAAACATGATTTCCAAACAGATGACACCTATACTGAAGTTACTCTGAAATATTTACTAAAACAACATATAAGTAAAGATGGAATACCTAATTCAATACCTACGCAAAAGTTTGACAGGGTGCCAAGAGCTGTGAGAAAGATGAAAAGGATCTTTTCCTCAAGGCAACATAATCCAGTGAGCAGATAAGACTAAAATGAGCTAATAAACATCACAAAACAGATGAAAGTTGTTAACAGGAAGGAGGCTAAGGTGTTATTAAAACTTGTGACAGGAGATAGGCAAGGGCTATAATAATTACAGAAGTTTTCACAAGAGATAGGTATTTAATTTCAATATGTCAGGTAGAAGTAACTTCATGGTCAAAAAGTTTAGAATAGTGTCAGGGTGAGGATGAGGTTAAAAAAAAATAAACATGGAGTTTCTGGCGTCTAGAAAATTGTCAGCGAGTAAGGGGAGATTCATTAGGGATCGGATGGTTTTTGAAACAGGAAGAGACAATAGTGTTCATTTGCCTCTGGAAGGGGGCTGACATGAGATGGAGAAGCTTGTTGGATGCTTGCACTGTTCATGAGGGCTGCCCAGCCCCTGAAGAGATGAAACCCAGATGTCAGCCTACAACAACAGAGGAAGAAGCCAAGTTTCACTCAATGGCAAAGCCAGCTTTGACAACCAGCTCATGCAAGTGCTTTGGGGAAATAGAATAGACCTACTATAAATCAGTCACTGAGAAGGTAGGACTTCACAGCACCTAAATCACATGGACTTCTAGAAAGAGAGCAGAGTAAGTTGACCCAAAGCCTAGTAGAGACCTGGGAGCTAGACAATGAAATGTTTTCCTCACTCAGCAATCCAGCACCAAAGCCATTTCAGGGGTAATCCAATCTTCAAAAAAACACATAGCAAAAGAGGTGACAGGGGTCCATTTATAGAGAGAAGACTATTAAAGTAGACTTGGCAGACTAAGAAACTACTGGGCCTAAAGCAGTTGCTGTCCTTTAAGACTCTAGAGAACCTGCTAGATGCACACTGCTATGGCAGTCCCTGGGCCTGTGAAAACATGTAGTGTTGAACTGAATCTCACTTTCAGAAACGTTGGAGTAAAATGTCAAATTAATCAGGTACTTGGCCTTAATGGACTAAGTTTGGGGAATGCTGTAACTGATGAACACGTGGTAAGTAGAGAGCTCACTGCAGGTATAGGGAGAGCTATTCAGGAGAGGAAACAGCGCACACAAGGACGGAGAGACACAGAAAAGTGTGTTGAAGGGTGACACCCAGCTCAGAGCCACAACAAAGACACTGTTGAGCTAGTCTAACTTTAAACCAGCATTTGTTCTTTTGTATTGGGAATTTCTGTGTTTGCAGATTAATTTCTGCAATATTACCTCATCTTGTGAAACGCTAAAGGATGAACCCCTCCTTTGAATTTTTAATTCAAAACTATTAAGACTTAAAGAATATATACCAGTGACTAGAACTTCCATGAACAAAAATGATTAACTTACCAGGTGACAAAGGCAAAATTCACTCCTATGATGATAAGGGATAATGCATAATGCCAGCAGAAGCATATGGTGAGAAACATAACGTTATCATGATCTGTGGGATCCCATGCAGGACCTCCACTGGGGGGATAAAGGACAAAACCAACCTGTAATTCAAAACAAAAGGAACATATTAAAACGGCCAGTCACATTTCCAAAGACCAGTGTACTTCAAAATGCTTGGCTCCTAGATTAAAGTAAATTCTCAGATGCCAAAGATAAGACCTTAGATTTTGCTGCTGCTCTAGTAATATATACCTGGTAGAAATAATCAACAAGGTCATTTTTGGGGGTTGAAATTTAAGTGCACCTAAAAAGATTTTCAAAATATGAACAGTAATCATCTCTGGTGGCAGGAGGACTATCGAGGAAAAATACTGAGTTTCTAGGTTGTGCAGTTTCACTCAGCCATTTCAAAATTAGAGCACAAAAAGTTCTTCAAATGAGTAAGTGTTCATAGCTAACAAAGATGAAAAACTGCAAATTTACCCCCTAAATGAGGACTAAAACAAGAGTTTCTAATGTTACCACTTTTACTCAACATTATGCTAAAAATTCCAACCTGAGTTATAAGGAAAGAAAAACAAAGGGTATTTAGACCACAAATGGAGAAGTAAAACTACTTATATTCAAAGATGATATGATTTTATATAGATAAAATGCTCTTAAGCCACTAAAAAAGCCTATTAACTAATAAATGAATTCAACATACTTGCAAGCTATAAAACCAACACACAAGTCACTAGTATTTCTATACACATGAAATAAACCCCCCAAAATTGAATTAAGAAAATAATTCTACTTGTTAAAGTATTGAAAAAGAATAAAATAATTTAGAATAAATCTAGTCAGGGAGGTTAAGACATATATGCTAAAGACTATAAAGAAACCAAAGACCTAAATAAATGGAAAAACAATCATGATCATGAAGTGGTTGATATTGTTATCACCCAAAGCAGCCCACAGGTTAAATGTAATCTCCATCAAAATCCCAGTGGTCTTTTTTCCAAAATGGAAAACTAACTCTAAAATTTACATGGAATTTTAATAACTCAGAATGGTCAAAATAAAAAAAGAAAAACAGAATTATAAGACTGATAATTACTGATATGAAAACTATAATAATGAAAATAGTATGTTATTGGCAGTGATTTGAGTTATATAAAGCAATAGGATAGAACTGAGAGTCCAGAAATAAGCCCAGAAACTCATAATAAATTGATTTACAACAAGAATTTCAAGACCATTCAAGAGGTAAAGAATAGTCTCTTCAGTAGTTGGCGCTGAGACAGCTGGTTACCCACTTACAAAAGAAAGAACATGAACCTTTAACTTACACAATATTAAAACATAACTCAAAAAGACCTAAATCATGAGAATTAAAACTGTACAACTCTTAGATGAAGGGAAAAACTTCATCTTCTGGGATTTGTTGATTTCTTACATATAACACAAAAAGCACAATCAACCAAAGAAAAAACAGGTAATCTGTACTTCATCAAAATTTAAAAATTTTGTACACTGAAGGGCACTATGGGGAACATAAAAGAACAACCCACAGTATGGGGAAAAAATGCTTTCAAATCATACAGCCAGTAAGGAATTAATATTAGAATTTACAAAGAAACTGTAAAAATCAACAAACAAAAAGCAAAAATATTTTTAAATGTTATTGTCTAAAAATCACCTTTCCTAAGTATATAAAAGGCCAATAAAGTTATGAAACAAAGACCAACAAATTTAGCTGTTAGAGAAATGGAAATCACAACCACAATGAGATAACACTTCACACTCATTAGCTTGTTGATGTTGGTGGTGCTGGTGGTTGTAGCAGCAGCAGCAGCAGCAGCAGGAGTGGTAGCAGTAACAAGTGTTGCAAGGATAAAGAGAAACTGGAGTCATTGCTGATAGGGAAATAAGTGGTACAGTCACTGGGGAACAATTTGATAGTTTCCCAAAAAGTTAAATACATAATTTTCACATGACCTAGCAATTCCATGCAAAGGTATATATGCCAAAGCATTGAAAATAGGTACTCAAACAAAAACTTATACAGACATGTGTTATTCACAATAGGAAACAATGTTGTAGAAAAGCCAAATTCTATTAACTAATGATGAATAAGCAAAATGTGGAAATATTATTCAGCCATATAAAGCAATGACATTCTAATACATGCTATAGCAACTGAACTTTGAAAATATTATGCAAAGGGAAAGAAAGTTCGAAACAAACAGTTACATGTTGTATGATTCCATTTAGATGAAATGTCCAGAATTGGCAAATTCATAGACAGAAAGCAGATTAGTAGTTACCAAGAGTTGAGAGGCAAGTGGGAGGGGGAGTGACTGCTGAATGGATTAAGAAACCCTTAGTCTAGGATTTCCTTTTGGGGTGAAAATATTTTAGAACTAAATAATAAAGGTCAACGTTGCATACCATTGTGAATTACTAGATCCATAGAATTTCACATTTTGAATGGTAATTATATGTTATATGAAATTCACCCCAATTAAAGATAAATTAGACACTGGGTAGACAAATGGATGGACTGATAAATGGATGGACAGATAGGCAGACAGATATGTGTATATACCTCAGGTCTCTAGAACTAAATGAAATTCAAAACAGATAATTCCATAGATAATTATACAAATGTCTACTATATTTTAGCTAATTGTGTCAGTGCTTAGGAGTCTTCTTTGCAATGGCCTTGCAATCACATACTATTACCCCATTTAAACTATGATCTTCATTATTTAGATGAAAAAAACTAGCTGCTTTAAGTAGTAACTTGGCCATGATCACACATATAACAAATGAAATCCTATAGGAGGAAAAAAAAAAGAGCACTGAATGAAACCTTAATTTCTTTTCTGTTTAAAATTTCATATAATGCAAGCAAGTCAGCAAAAACTAAAGCTTGAGCCTTTAGCATTTGTTCTTATTTCATGTTATAAAGAATTCCCTTTAGTTTTAAGAAAACTGCCATTCACGCACCTAGTAAATGTACCATGTGGTAGGCATTTAAACCTCATTCATGACTCATGAGCATGTGTGTCCCAGAAATGCCCAGTCCTGGCAACAATGCCAAGAATATATAATCATCCCATATTACAGAGCAGAAAACTGGGACTCAAGACTTCACTTACTTCCCCAAGATCACAAAACAGCTGAATGGCTGCAAGAAGGTCCTAAATCAGGAGTGTCTGGCTCCAAAAATTCTGTATGTTATTTCTTCTACTCCACACTCTTATCGTGGTACTCTCCTACCCTGAGATTGACTAGTAGCCCTTGAGCCACATCTAATTCAGACATGCACTATCTAGTCTGCACGCTTCTTGTTTTTTTAATGATTTTAATTCATTTCCAACATTTAAAAAATTAGAGACAGAGGCCCCCCGCTTCGCCACCTTTGCTCTCCAACGCCAGCGCCACCTAAGGAGAAAAGGGCCGTGTGGTGCATACAGGTAAGTGGTAAAGCACTGGCTACAAACGCTGCTCACAATAGTGAGCCCTCTAGTGGACAGGTGAAGAACTCACCATTACAGGGCTGGTACTGCGGCACTCAAAGCCCATTGAAAAGCTTCCCTTTCCAGCGCCGGGTGAGAAATTGCTCAGGACTTTAAAATAGATTTGTGCTTGCACAGCGCAGCTACTGGTGCTTTGCAGGAGCCAAGTGAAAACACCAACTCACGTGCTATCGTTGCCAAATGTGTAACAATTACACCAAAAGATATCCAACTACCTCATTACCTATGTGGAGGACCTGCTTAAGACCCTACTACAATGGGACCCCTCCGGAAAAAAAAAACAAAACAACTTTATCTCTTTTTCCTGCTATTGGTAGTTCTGAATGTAAGATTTCCTTTCCCCATGGTTTCAAAAGTAGACTGCAAGTGAACAAGTGGATGAAAAAGGGACAAAAATGAGGCAGTTTTTCCATGTTCATTTGTGTGTGAATCTTTAACATAAATGTGGGGACATAAAGCTTTAATCCAAGTCAAAATATTTCAGTGAACAAGTTGCAGCAGTTCAACTTTATAACAATCAAAAATAAACCTGGTTATTTTTTCTAGACAATGCCATAATTTGGATTTTTTTAAAACAAATTTCTGATTGATGCCAAGTAAATGGTGTTTGTAGCCCTTTATCATACAGTAGATTCCATCCATCCACTATACTTTTCTAAATTGTCCTACATGCAAGTACATGTTCTCAATGTTGTCTGTCTTCTGTCCTGTTCCTGTAGGTTTGCTATTAAAATGCATTAAACTATTAAAAAAAATTAGGGAACATGACATAAAAGTTTGCGGTCTCAGCTTATTTGTAAAAATAGAACTATCTGGCAACACTAGCAAACATGAGTGGAAGCATGCATTGTCCATCGACTCAGGTTACCTGCCTCATCTGGTGAAGTGAGGCAAGCAATGAGGTTCTGTTTGTGCTGGCACTAACGTTTTATTTATCTACCAATGTCAGACTCATAAATTTTCCCAATATAGCACATTAATTAATATCAGCAAGGTGCTCTATGAAGATGTCTTCCTACTTTTTCTCTACATCCCAGGAGACAGAATTCATTTATTGTCTCTATTTTAGAAATAAAGATTAAGGAATGCAGACCCTGTCCTATAACCCCAAGCAATTCAAAGACATCTGCATCTTTGCTCTGTGGCTCACCCATCAAGGGCTGAGGCCTCTGCTCTAGGACAAGGTGACATTTAAAGGGGTAGGATATTAACATGACTAGCAAAAGATATCAGTCATGAAATTAGAGATCTGAGGCTGCAATATTCAGAAACCACAATGCCATCGAATTGGTTTGACTGCTACGTGGACATAACAATGTTTCACAATACTACTTTTAGTCACAGTACTAAAACTCCCAGGAATTTTCTTTCAACTACTCCCAGGAAAGCTCACTGTGTGTGTCAAAGTGACCAAGGCTCAGGTCCCTAAAGTCTCTGCAAGAAAACAAGAACTTTTATTTCTCCTGTGTTCACTGCTTGGAAAGACAAGAGGGAAACTCAAGTCATGTTTGCCAAGTTAAGGGGCTCAAGCACTTAAGCTGGGGTGTCAGGACCATGAGAAACTGCTTCTTATGCTCTCCTGTCACAATAATTTATGGATGATGTCAGAGAAATTCTGTGTCAAGAAAGGCATTTTTACAGAGGGTAAATGTAATCACTATGGACTAGCTAGCCCCCGCCCCCAGTTCCCACATATCCACCACTGTTTCTACAATGTCATCCACACAACCCATTCACCCCTGCTTGAGGAGTGATTTGCTTTAACTCTAGAAGCAGGTGAGCAACTGTGGGTTAAACTGCGTCATCCGGAAGGAAATGTTGAAGTCCTATGCCCCATCTCTGTGAATATGACCTTATTTGGAAATAAGGTCTTTGCAGTTGTCAGTAAATTTAGATACAGTTGTCTGCAAGTTAAGATAGGCCATACTGGATTAGAACTGGCATTATGATGTCCTTATGAGAAGTCCAGGTAAAGACACAGATATAACACACAAGAGGGCTTACACTGCCACAAGTCCAAGAATGTCCAGGGTTGCTGGTAATAAGCTATGGGAGTAGTGTGAGACTCATTCTCCCTTAGAGCTTCCAGAAGGGCCCAGTCCACTGCCATCTTGGTTTTTGGAAATGAAAGAATGAATTTCCACTGTTTCAAGTCATCTAGCTTATGGGAGTTTATTATTGTAGTCCTTGAAAAGTATGCAGGAGTTAGAAACAAAATAAGCAAGGGAGTATCGATTGTCCTAAATCTCAAGCCTAAGATACTGATGAGTCTCATCTGTCTTTCAAATCCCAAGTCAACTTCACCTTCTGCAAGTTTTCTCAACCCTCTTCCTAAGAAATAAACAGCATTTCCTCAGGGCAGCCTGTGTATTTAAGTTATAATGATAAATTATCACAACATTATCATAGTATAGTATTTTTATTTTATAGTTGAGGACACTTAAAGGCACAGACCATCTAGTCTATAGTCATATGGTTAGTACGGTCGAACTAGAACTCAAATCTAGACCTGCCTGTTCTGGAAGTTTATGGACTTCTTATGACATGCCATAGTCACAAATACCTTTTGGAGCATCCAAAATAAAATTTCTTAAATCAGCTCCACTAGTCATCATCAATTCTACCCATCTAAGTGTGTTTACTGATTTACATCAAGAAAAGAGTAATGTTGAGCATCTCTCACTGCTCCTCTCACTGGGATCTTGAGAACCTGATATTGAAAGCTTAAAATTTGACTGAAGCCAACAGTGAAGCATGTAACAGTCCACTGAAAGCCATAGAGACTTTGCATATCATTTCAGTGGCAAATACATTAGGAGAACTGAAAACTAAAGAGCAGGAAATGGCAGGATCCATTAAATCCTTCTTTAGACATAAAAATTCACCATGACTCTTTTATCTAATGTCCTAATTGCTACCTATCCTAATTGCTACCTACTGTAAAATTCAAAGAAAAAAAGACCTGAATAAAGAATTTTTCTTGCTATACCTTGTAGGCCACTCCTGAATATTTGTTTTTAACTAGGTTAATCTTCATTCCTGTTACCCTTGAAATGTAAATTATAATCTCTTCTAATAGGAAATAAGCCAGGGGCCCATTTCTTATAGGTTTGAATTTTATTTTTTAGTGTTTTATATCTCATTCTCTAATCACTTATTTTATTTTATTATTTTTTTAAAAGATTTATTTATTTATGCATATAAGTACTGGGGTACAGGCCAGAGGTGTGGGGGGTGAGAGGATTCACCACAGACAGAGCAGGGATCAGAACAGGCAGATCAACAGAAGTACACTGCTGAGGGGAGCAGCGGGCACAGCAGGAGAGGTCTGCCTCGCCATGTGGGTCCCCTCCCTGGCCGGCAGCAGGGATCGAACTCGTGCTGCAGCGGCTGCCGTTTGCTTCATAGTACGTTGCTTAACCCACTGCACCACCAGGGAGGCCCTAATCACTTATTTTATAACTGCAAGCCTAACACGTATTTGATCTCCCATGTTGGACCTTGAACCACAACAGTTGAGGTGTTTTGGGTTTTTTTTCTTTACTCATTTTAGAAAGAATTTTTGTCTTTCTTAAAGGCAACACAAGGCTCCATTTCAGTCTGGACTCAGAGAGCCGGCAGTCCCCAGGGCAATAGTGGTGCTGGGACATGTGGCAGAAGCAAATGTCTGTGAGAAGCAGATAGCAGGAGCAATTTCCTCCCTCAGACTGTCTCTATGCCTTGGCTCTGACAATGAAGGGAGGAAGCTTGGATGACAAAGTACACAAATAAACATTAGAAATATTCTCCCACACAGGCCCAGGGAAAATATGAATCATGGGAAAGAATGAACCTTACACATTCTTTTTCTTTTGTAATTTGTGTAATGTGGTTAGGTTTTTTGAGAAAACGTATTTGATGGCAACATGGTTCAGGAAAGAAATTATTTTTATAGGTTGGGAGGGGAATTCCCAAACCTACGTTTACCTATTACCCAATCATTTATATGCGCTGTAAAAAAAGTGTTCAATCTCTACAACAATGTAAGAAAAAAAATTAAATTAATCAATAAAAGATAAAGTATCCAATCTGAGCATTTGCCTCATTCAATTCACATTTCCATACTTATGTTTTCAAGAGTCTAGAAGTGCACTTTCTCTGCTGTTTCTGTATTATTATTATTATTTTTTTAATATTTATTTATTTATGCATACAAGCACTGGGGTACAGGCCAGAGGTTTGGGGGGAGGTGAGAGGATTCACCACAGAGAGCGGGGAGCAGAACAGACAGATCAACAGAAGTACACTGCTGAGGGGAGCAGCGGGCACAGCAGGAGAGGTCTGCCACACCATGTGGGTCCCCTCCCTGGCTGGCAGCAGGGATCGAACTTGTGCTGCAGTGGCTGCGGTTTGCTTCATAGTGCGTTGCTTAACCTACTGTGCCTCCAGGGAGGCCCTGTTTCTGTATTATTTATCCACTAGGATTGACTATATGGAGAATACTAAGAGAAAAAAATGCATGGTGAGAAGCAAATCACAATACAATATTATTAGTTTAATGCAGAGTTTTTGCCCAAAAGCATTAATATGCCACACACAGCAAGAGAAGATGGCAGTATAAAGGATTCACCTAAATCTCTAGATATTTTTATTTCAGAGGAATCTGTGGGTAAGGAGAACCACAGCTAAACCTTCAATTCCTATCTGTGTGTGTACAAATGGTATTAAATATCTGCTTTTCTTTAAGACTCCAGATATTATTTAGTCTGACTACCAGATTTAAAAAAAAAACAAAACTAGTCTATACTATTGATAGATGGGGGAAAAGTTATAATCACACATTTATGCCCAAAGACTTCAACCTCATAACTTTTCCTTAGAAAAATTTTTAAGGAAATATGAAAACATTATTCCCAAAACAATAAAGCTAAACTATTCTCATTTAAACTTCTTCCCTCAGACCCTTAATCAATAATTATTAAAGGAACACTAATTAGTTTCATTAACTGTGCTCTTATCTTTAGTATTATTTTTTCACCTCTTTTTGGGTTTTCCCTTTTTTTCCTATTTTCTGACTTCTCTATTTGATTATTTAACTCTTTAATGAACTTGATCTAGTGAACAGATATAGAATCCTGAACCCAACAAAGATAGAATGCACTTTCTTTTCAAATGTTTGGAACACCTACTACCACTGGCTTTAGGCTATGTCTCAGAAGAGTTCTCCACATATTTCAAAGAAAACACATTGACTACAGAACAGATACATTAGAAATGAATTCTTTGGAAACTTAAACTCTACTGGTAAACAACCCATAGATTAAAGAAAAATGCCAATGGAAAATGCAACATTCAACATTACCCAAGACTAAGAACTTACATCAAATCCTATGGGAGGCAGCATAGTAATGTGTAGAGGGAAATCTACAGCTTAAGTGTGCGCTTGTTTAAAAAACAGGAAAGATGGAAAATAAATGAGATCAGCAGTCATCTCAAAAATGTAGAAAAGTAAAAAATGTAAGAGAGTAAAAGCAGAATACAGTCTCATAATTTAAAGCACAAATAAGGAGGAATTGACAAATCCACAATTAAAAGTTTCAAAAAGACTAACAGATCTCTCACAAAAATGAGAAATCCATCAATATAGGAATGTAGAATATATAACCAGCACGGGAAAGGGCTCCAAGAACCCCGCTTCATTTCTCAGCTGGAAGGCGTCCGTTTACCCACCTTGAGTTCCACTAAACCATCAGCTCTCGCTGCCTTCTCTGCACCTGGGGCCAGCAGGCCTGCAGTCCAGCTCTACTCCTGGTTGTGGTTTTACTCAGGGTCTTACACTGAGGTTTCTCTGCCCTCACCCATGCTTTCCTAGCATTCCTTATGTGAAATGCAAATTCCTTAAAGAGCCTTTCCACTCCAAACCCCTGCTCCTCATCCCTGATGACTAAAACCTATTCCCTAATAAAACCACATTCACATTTCATCCCAGATTTTATTTAAATCTTTATACAGGGCCTCCCTGGTGGTGCAGTGGGTTAAGCAAGGCACTATAAAGCAAACTGCAGCCGCTGCAGCACGAGTTCGATCCCTGCCTCCGGCCAGGGAGGGGACCCACAGGGCGCAGCAGACCTCTCCTGCCTCACCCTCTGCTGCCCTCGGCAGTGTGTTTCAGTCAGTCTGCCTGTTCTGCTGCCTGCTCTGTCTGGAGAATCCTCTCACCTCCCGTCTCTGGCCTGTACCCCAGCTCTTATGTGCATAAATAAATAAATCTTTAAAAAAAAATAAATCTTTATACATATACTGGACTATGACTTTCCAGCCTCTATAAAATACATGTTCACTGACTAGAAACTGTGTTTTCAACACACACTAAAGTTAGGGAGTTGACAGAGTAAAATGGAAAAATCCCGGGATCTGCAATCAGACAGACCCATATTTTGATCCTAACTCCATTATTGTGTGATCCTGGGACAGTAGCTTGAATCTGTCTTGTCAGTAAATTAGGAATGATAAAACCTAACTAAGCCATTGTAAGGACAGAATGAAACATGTAAGCAAAAGTCCTAAACAATGGCCAGGACATAGATGTTTCTCAAAAAAGCTAGTTTCTTCCCTTCATTTCCCATTAGACTATAAGTGGTTTAAGGATCAACAACTGCTTCCAACTAAAACTACCAGCTCAGAGTTCCTACCAATGGATAATCAGATGAGAAATGAAAGGTACACACCCTACTTACTTCCAGGAATTGTAATGGTCACCAGGGCTGCCAGATCATTCAAAGAAACATTACCTCTAAAGGCCATATTCTCACTTACAGGTAGCACATCAGAATAAAGTCTCTGGGGTCAAGAGTAAAATGCCCCCCCCCCAAGCAAAGAAAGTTATATGTGGTGACACCAAGTACATTAATGGGACACCTCAACTCACCTGCCAGAACCAGCTCCCCTGAAGCAGGATAAGGGTTATTCGCAGAAGCTCCAGAATTACATTGTTCCGTATCAAGAACTCCATGAAAGCAACGAGTGCTGTCAAAAAGATGACCAAGAACAGCAGCTGATGCACAAAGATGTCCAGCATTTCCCGGCCATGAGTGTGGTTGTAGAAGATAAAGGCTGACGGAGAAAGGAAAAAAAAAATAGTTTCTTTTTCAGTGAAACCAAGGACCCCAATGTCTGTCTGTCTGTCCCTTTCTCTCTCTCCCCTGAATGAGACATACTTCCTCTTATACAATTCAGTCATTGGAGAAACCAAACATATACACAAATCCTAACAGTGGACTCTGATGGCTATGATAAGATGTTCTGGAAGCACCCAAGAAGTAGTAACTAGTTACATATTTTAACCCCATTACAGATTTGAGTTTCACTTTTATCCTTTTCTATTCAGATGAGGAGAAAAGATGTTCATTCAGAATATTAAAACACCTGAGATAATGAGAATCACGTTGTTGGCTTTTTCTAGCCTTTGTTCTCTAAGTGGTTGGCAAAAGTTCTCATTTTCAGATGTGGGAGCTCAGGTGGACAGTTAGGAAATGACTGCCTCTTAAGAATTTGGGTTTTTGTGTTAATATTTCGGTCTCTACTAATCATGTAAGTGGAGCTTTAGTATATCAATATGAAGAGGCTATTAGTAGGTGGTACAAGTTAATCTGCCATGAATTGTCTCCCAGTTTCAGGATATTCATGCATCAATGTTCTGATCTCAAATTCACTTGTTAAAAATGGAAATAATGATAATTTACAGGCTAAACTCAGTACACAAATAATCATAGTAGGTGGTACTTTAAGGCAGATGTGAAATGTGAATAAGGCACATTTGATTTTGCTTGTGCTATTTAGGTCACCATGACCCAAATACATGGCTCTATCAATTATGACTATATCAGCACACCAAAGAATTATTATAAATGTCCAATAAAAGTGAAATGTACATGAGAAAATTCACTTAAACTTACCCTCCACAAATAAGGCATTTGACAATGTTAACTTGACTAAGGAGCTAGGAAGTGCACTGATGGTGAAACATAAGATGTTTGCCACACCCAACAGCCCAAAGAAGAAATACATGGTGAAATGATGCCAGCCCAGGAGTTGAACCCACTGGCCCTCTTTGTAGTCATATAAGGTCAAATGAGGCCCTCCGGAAATAAACTGTTCTCCAAGCATGCCTGTAGAGAGACACATCACAGTTTTAGCAATCCTCATGCCGAGTAAGCAAAAAGTTACAAGATCAGTCACTACTTAGTCCAATCTGCTGCCATTTCATGACACTGATCTTCCTTCTGGCTGTTCTC
Source organism: Galemys pyrenaicus (assembly GCA_019455555.1). Lineage (NCBI taxonomy): Eukaryota > Metazoa > Chordata > Mammalia > Eulipotyphla > Talpidae > Galemys > Galemys pyrenaicus. Next base: position 1,394,472 of record JAGFMF010011942.1, on the reverse strand, counting down.
TAACGGCTGAGCACTGGAACTTTAGGCTTGTTTTAGAGTTTCGAATACCGATTTGAATAATCACTTTTTGTTAAAGATCGCCAGTGCTGTCAAATAACTACTTCAGATCTTCAAAACTGATGATCTCAGTTGCACTAAGTTCCATGACCAGTTTCACTGATAATTTTAGTTCCAATTTCAATCTAATGAGTAGATAAAACCTCAGTGATTTGGGGTTTGGATTTGGGAGGTAAGTCATACAGAAACTGATTCCTTCCTTCTTATATTTCACACTCGTACTATGCAGGCTGCCATGAAGGAAGCAGTGGTGCTTGGTTCAGGCTTAAAATGCTAAAGTTCAGCTTTTCCGCCAACTAAAAATTATTGAGAAAGCACAGCCAGATAAAGCATACAGTCTAGTCAGTTACACAAACAGTTAAACCTTTCTTAATGCTGTTTTGATTGTTAATCCATAGACTTTGATGTGGAAATTCCTCTCTTTGGAAATGGTTGCTCTGTGATTAGATGGCCATAGAAAAAACCTATTGTCATGAATAAAGCATGAAGAAATATCCAAAGGAAAATTAGGAAGTTTTGCCTTTCATGTAGGGGAACTCTACAGTTGTGTCATTTTCACAGACTCCTTACTATCAATAGAAAATCCTTAGCTGTATCTAACCTAATCTCCTGTTCCAACTGAGCAAGCACACAGGATGTATGCACGAGTCAAGGTCTTCTTTACCCCTGAAGGTCTGTACACCTATCAGCGATGATTTACTATTGAAATTTTTCCATAGTCACTTGATTATTTTACATAATTCTGAAAAGCAGTTTCTGAATTTATTTGTCCAAGTACAGAAAAAATTGATATAAAATCATTTCTATAAAGAAAATTTACCTTGAGTGGGCAGGTAAGTTCACTGCCATGACTAATTCTTTAAGGATGAAGCCTTTGTATAAGCAGCAAATATAGCCTTCCAAAAACTATGTAAGATAGGATTTACAGGTAAAGTAAGTATTCATAGATTTTTCTTTTTTTTTTTTTAATAAAAAGGTTCACTTTAGGGAAAGGGTGGACAAAAGGGTGAAGGTAGTCAAATGAATCAGACCAAGTTTAAAACTTCCAGTAGTAAAATAAGTAAGTTCTGGGGATGTAATGTACAACACCATGACTATACTTATTACCACTCTAGTGTATATTTGAAGGTTGCCAAGAAAACAAATTAGAAGTTCTTATCACAAGAAAACAAAACTATAACTATCTGTGATAATGGATGTTAGCTAGACTAATTGTGGTAATCATTCCTTACACAATATCAAATCACTATGTTGTAGCTGAAACTAATACAATGTTTTCCATCAATTAAATTAAAAATTTCATTTCAGGAACTTCTTTATTTGATACTGAATTTTTTTCTTTGCATATGAAAATACCTGAAAAGAGAAAACAGAACACAGAAATGGAACACTCACCAGTTACAGCCATGAAAATTTCTACAATTCCCTCCAAAATTTCTATTCGCTGGAATAATGCTTTGGAACCAAAGTAGGAAGTCCGCTTGTACTTTTTGCAGGCATATTTCAGAATGCACTTTGTGCTCCACCAAATACCCATGACATAGAAGAAGGTCCCAGGTAGGGCATGGCCTTTGAAACTCCCCATGTTTACCTAGATAAGAACAGAAGATATAAGACATTTCATTTCCAAAACTTAGCCAAAACATCACTTGTTTCCATAAAGTACCTATCTTCTGACTAGGTATATCAATGACTATTGATACACTACTGATTTAGAAGATCCAAAGTTATTGTCAACAGTAGTCGATCCCACAATATCAATAATAAGAAAAAATTCACACTCATTAAACACTTGCCTTGTAGGAGCAATATGTCAAGTGTTTCGTAGGCAACCTATGACACACTTTTTACAATATACCCTTGAGTAAAGAATTATACTATTTTGAATTTTGAATTGGGATACAAGTTTATAGAAGTTAAATGACTTGCCCAAATTTAACAATTATTAAGCTAAAGTCTTTTTGTTTTTGACAAGGAGCTCAAAGGAATTTCTTAAAATGACAGTATGTATTCCACCATATAGTTACACTTAAATATATCTGAAAAAAAATAAAAGTTTTACCTTTGTGTTTAAAATCTGAAATGATAGAAATTACCTATGTTTTTTCCCCAAAGAACATAATTTCAAAGTATCAAGAATCCAGAGTAGAAGAGACCATTAGCATTCATCAAATATCTATGTTCAAATATCTATGCACTTTTCCCTGCCTCTCTTCCAGTAGAATCAGAACCATGTTTCTATTTCTAGCCAATGGATTGTGTGGCATTTGTCACTTTCAGGCTGAGTCAGTTGAGAGCCTACATGACTCCTTTAACTCTCCCCCCACCCATACTAACAACCTTGCATGCCATATCCACAACATAGAAGATGCAACCAGCTTCCTTCAGATTTGCAAGATATAAACTTTCATTGTAGTAAGGCATTGAAACTTTGAAGTGTAATGGATAAATCCAACCGATCCAGATGGATACCAAGCCAAATGAAATTGTAAGCTCTGTTTATACATTGTTACATGATGGAGCAATAAGAAAGAAAAATAATCTCCATTTTTGGTGAGTGTGTTGAAAATCATTCTTGAATTATATTTTGAATTGTGTGAGCAGTCCTTTGTTCAAACATATTGTACTAGCAACAGAATAATGGAGCATTCAGTCATCCTTGAGGATCTGACAGTAAGATGCAAGAGGACTCATGAAAAGGAATTTCACAAGGTTCCCCCAAGCCCAACAAAATTATTTATCTCGCTGGCTACTGAGCCTCTATATTGGGGCACAGTCCTTTGGATTACTTCCACACTCCAAAGACACAACTGTGAAGCTTCAAGGGGAAATTGAGACTAAACACTAAAAGTCTTTCAAATCTCCAGTTGAAACCCCAGATGAACATCTTAGCATGCCCTTGAATCCTTCAAAGCATTCAAGATTCTGATCAAGTATATCACATGATGCTAAGTGCAAGTTCTGAAAAGCAGTTTCTGATAGAATTTGTCCAAGCACAGAAAAAATTGATATAAAATCATTTCTATAAAGAAAATTTACCTTGAGTGATTCTGGCTTTTGTCCTCATTCTCACTCTACCATACACTGGTGTGCTTTGGACATGTCCCTTAATTTCTCTGAGCCTCTGTTCTTAATTAATGGAAAGAGGTGATGTAAGTGATACCTGGATTATCATGTTACTCTATTATTCTGTGATTCATTATCTTAATCTTTATCATAATGTTACTGAGTTGTCCTTTTTGTCTTGACTCACTCAACCATATGGAATGGAAAAGTACATCCAGATTATAAATTGTTTGAGCTTCTCTGGAAGTCATTATGTTTTAAGGACCCATAAATGTTTTGTTTTCCTTGATGTAGGAAATCCACTACAGAAATTTAACCTAAATATATAACTGGAAATACAGGTACCAAACTAAAAGCAATATATATGTCTAAAATCAGAATGATTAAATTTTGTAGTCATTAAAAATAAAGCTTTTAAGTAGATTATAAAGCACTATATATTTAGTGTGTACACTAAATACACTATATATTTAGTATAAAGGATGGGACTTCAAAAAAAACTGAGAGGACTTTGGGTTTAGATTGATGAGTACCATTTACAAACTACATAACTTCAGACACGTTATTGAACCTCTCAGCGTCTCAATTTCCTCTTCTGTCAAATGGGACAAAAAGGTAGTACCTACCCTGTAAAATTAAAATGAGTTACTCCAAATCCAATAACCCACAATACTATTAAACAACTTCATGTTACCCTTAACCCATCTGAAACTATCAAAGTAAAAGTAAAACCAGATAAGATACCCTTGATAAGTCAGAATGATCTATATTTGACAATTATGTATTATGAATAACACTTCTCCCTACTACTGTCTTAGAGGGTTACAGGAACTTTCTCTCTCTCTCTCTCTCTCTCTCTCTCTCTCTCTCTCTCTCTCTCTCTCTCTCTCTCTCTCTCTCTCTCTCTCTCTCTCTCNACACTCTCTCTCTCTCTCTCTCTCTCTCTCTCTCTCTCTCTCTCTCTCTCTCTCTCTCTCTCTCTCTCTCTCTCTCTCTCTCTCTCTCTCTCCCTGTGTGTGTGTGTGTCTCTGTGTGTGTAATTCTTGACTGCAGTTAGAGAGTATGCGCTAGAAAGCAGAAATCATAAATCTATTCTTTCTTTTTCCCATTGGACCAGGCTAGCAGCACCATTTAACTGAGATTCTAGCTTTTTTAAAATACAAGATCATGTACTTATCAATTATCTCCACTTTGATGTCTTAAAGATCGCTATACTCAATATACACAAAATTAAACTAGTCATATTATCTACTGACCCATCCATTGCCAGAAAATAATTTTCCTAATAATTTGCTCAAACTCAAAATATAAAAATCATATAAAGTCTACTTATGTCCCTGAAAATTAATTGGTTATTGAAACCTATTGCCTTTAATGCCCTATATCAATTCTCTCCTGCCTCAAATTTGACTGACTTCCTTTAGCCCTTTGAATTTTATCTGCTTGGGGAAATTCTCCCTCATGGCTCTGGTATAAGAGAGAATTATATATAATATATATAATTATATATCATTACTATATTACAAGAGTCTATATGTAGCAGGCAATGGAAACTCAGAGTTAGAAGCCTCTGAGATTATGGGTCACTCATTTAATTGAGGCTTCCAGTATAGTTAAAAAAAAAAAAAAAGGAAGAAATTCCAAAGAGCATTATGATAACTCTGTATTCAGATATACTGAATGACTACTTTCAACATACACACACAAACCTTATTGCCTATGTTGATGATAACATGAAATTTTTAATTCAGGGCTCTTCCCAAATGTGCAGCTCTAGACCAAAAACCCTTTGGACCCACCTCCATAAGCATTTCCACTAGCCTAATGGCTAAGCACACTGCTAAATCTCAGCACTTGCTATTGGGATGTGATAGGGAGGCAATGGGAAGTAAATGAAGATTCTGAAGAGGGATATGAGATGATCAGTTAGAAAATAAAGGTCTTTGTTGCTACTTGAGTTGCAGAAGTTTTGTGTCCTTAACCTATTAATCAGGAAGTCTGATGGTTCCAATCCCTACCTATTTAAAAGATCCTAATAAAAAGAAGTCAAAGCAAGCTTACCATTGTTGGGAAGCAAAATAGGCAGCCCCCAAATACGCCATGTTGGCATGTGGATTGTCATGGCATGAAAGCAATGAAGGCCCAAAAGACTTGGGAAGAACTTAGCCCTCTCCTTCACTACCTCAAAGTATTTACATAAAGTAACTGTTATAGGTAGAGAGCTGCAATGGTAGATAACTACAGTATATTATAAACTATGTTTGGTAGGCAGGGAGGAAATTAGAAATACCTGTTTGTTCAAATTCCCTTCTGTGTCCTTTTGTCTCTGCAAGCAAAGCTTTGTTTACCAAATATTTGCTTTTGCCATCTTCCTATAGTTTTCCTCCCCTGTGACGTGCCAGGCTCCTACCCCTTCTTCCTAGCTCAGGATGACAAGTAAACCACAACTGTTTGATTGTCAGGGAGTCGCATGTCTATTTGGGTTCCTGTACATATGAAATTAAATGTTTTTCTCCCCAATAACCTAGATTGTGTTGTTTTAATTATTAAACCAGTCAAAGAACTTGGAAGGGAAGAAGGGAAAAATTTTCTGCCCTGTACCATAGTCACCTAAGGTACACAGTAGACCCAATTGCTCCCAGTAATGGAAATGACATTCATTTTACTTCACTTTTATTATGGGGAGAGAAAATTGCCCAAATTCTATCATTTCACTCTTGTCTCCTAGAACATCATTACAGTGTTTCATTTTTTTAACATGGCAATAGAGTTTTATTGCACCATTATTTGAAAGTATATCCTACACATACATTGTCTTAATAGTCCCCGAAGTCCCTGCAAGGTAGGCACCTACCATCCCAATTCAAAGATGAAGAAACTAAGATCAGAGACCAAATGACTTGCCCAAGGTCACAGAATAGGTAACTGAGTGAACTGTGACTTGAGTGTAAGCCTTTCTGGCTTCAAACCAGAGCAGCTATCGACCTAGTCAAGCTGCCTCCCAAACTAGATATTCGATACATAATGGGTTAACCTTTGTTGTAGGTTAGCCTGTGAACCCAATCTCAACATTATATTGTTTCTTTTTTTTTTTATGTTTAACGTCTTTTTTAAACAATTAAATTTATTTACATATTTATATTCTTATGTCATTATTCATTTTGGCCTGTGTTTTATTTCTCCCCTCCAGAGTAGTCCTCATAATTCTCCCACCACTACAGCATCTGTGAACCATCACTATATTCCCTTGTGTTCTTCCCTCCTCTGTCTTCACACCTTTCCCTCCCTTCCCTTGCCCTATGCTTGGGCAACCTGCAACTTTTGTCTTTTCCCTGACTCTTTTAGAACACCATTATTCATAAATCTGTCTTTTGTTCCCCAAATTTACTATTGCCTGCAGGTGCAATTTATTGCCAAGTAGCCCAGAGTTCAATTAGAGCTCAACCCAAAAGCAGACACAGCCCCCTTGGACGCACACAGGGCTTTCCTCACCCACAAAGCAGAACATACTTGCCAAACAGCTAACACAACACTTAGAGGAAAACAGCCAACAGAACTCCCAGTGGAAATCACCAGGCTACGAAACAAGAAGTTTGTTCTTCAACATCCTCCCTGCCTGACCTCACCACTTAGAATCTTGAGAGGAAAGTGGCTCACCCAACCCTCAAAGAGTGGGTTGCAAGATTCAATCACTGGCTTGTGGTTCAATCTAGTTGTGGTTCATTCTTAAAATTCATACTACCCCCTCATGCAAAAAACAGAAACAAAAACTCCTGGCTGCTCTAATGACACCAAGTATCACCCTGTGGGTCAAAGACAAGAAGCAGCTCCTGAGACTCTTGTTGTCCCCATTTTCTGAGTACCCTCAACATACACCATCCCCAAAGAAGAATTACTTTTTCTTTTTTTTTATTAATTATATTTGACATCATTTGTAGTCCCCAGGGAGTACCCACCACCATTTCACTGGTGCACCATCACCTCGAAGAATTACTTTTAAACTCTGGCATTTAGAGATAATATTGGGCAAATCCCAGAAGGGGTTAGGTGCTAATTCCCAGTATTAAGTTACAGAAACCACATACCAGGTCTGTGTATAGAAAGACCAGAAAACTTAAAAATTACCCAAAAAGAGTTTCTATAATTTCCTTGGTGGGTTCTTAGTCAAATAGCTAAATTCAATAGAAATTATTACCAAAAGGTAAAGCTTCATCTTGAGCCACCACCAAAATAAGTTTTCTAAGCCTAACTAGTAACTCAAAGTTCGAAACACATTTGTGAATTCTAACACACACCTTAAACCAATTTGAACTATTTCTTGAGCTTCACTTAACTCTTTGTTTTAATATTCAAAGCAAAGTGCATACAAGTATATGTAGCTTTAAATTTTTTTTGATTCCACATCAGCACTCTCTTCCAAATTTCAACAGCTTTTGAATAATTTTTCTCCATTAAAATGTCCTTACCTTCACACTTTCCTCAATGTCAAGTCCAGCTCTACACACTTCTCCAAAGAACTGACAATGGTTCCAGTCTCTAGAAAGAAAAGCAGATATTGACTAGCCTAAATCTGAAACTGCTACACGTCCCCCGTGGAGACTAAAGTTCTCATCTCTTTGCAGCATGAAGTCAAACAGATAAGCCTCCAAAGTGTGTCACAATGCCTGCATAAATGTAAGTTTAGGAACCACACCCTTTTGTACATCTTACCTTCCTATCCAAACATTGTGCCATCTGAATAATTCCCAATGAGACTCACCTTGCCACCCATATGACCACTGGCCTCTGCCATGTGTCACCTGCTGTGAGAACTACAGCTAATGGACTACGTGTGATCTGTGCTACTACCTCTCTTTCAGACCTTCAGACACACAGAAGACAAAGGGAACTGTAGGGCAGCAGTAACATAATAGAGCATAGTCTTTAAATCCTATGAAGAGAAACCATTTTCTAACATATAGTGCCTTAAGTAGGAGATAGTCATAGATACTAGGGCTGGAATCATGGCCAAAACCATAGTTTAGGACTAAGAAAAGATGATAGAACAAAATTGATGTGGGATACCAATGAAATTCATTTGCCTTCTACAATTCATTTGCCTTCTTGTCTCTGGTAGAGACAAGTGAGTAAACTATTCTAAACCAAGGTCAGTCTTGCACATAGTCAAGTAGAAACAAAGAAGCATATAGTCTGATTCTAACCTACAGACCCAGAAGCTATTATCCTGTCTGTACACAAATATCTTACTTCCCCTTTCTGTGTTAACCTCCTTCCCCCAAATGTACAAGCCTAGGAATCCTGTTTATACTTAGTACTCAATAAATAGCCAATGAACGATGAATAAATACCCTGGGACCATACCTCCCTGATACACCAATATGGGTAGCAACCAGTCTCAAAAAAGACAAAGATTCTTGGACCCTAGTTTAGATCTATTAAACTGGTAGGCTGTGAGAGGTGGCCCAGGTTTCCTTTTTTTTTTAAGCACTCATCAGTTTTTTGATGTAGTTTCAGATTTTAAGAACTATATGTAAACAAGCAAGTGGCACTATTTAGCTGTGACCTCCCTATCACCCTACCCCCAAAGGTCATTTGTCTCACATGTCAATAAACCTTGACGTTTTTGTTATATCAGGTTGCACATTGGGTGGAGGTGGTGTGGTTCAACAGCTCCTCCCAAGGTCAGAATGACAGTGTGACTCTGTCAGAAGAAGATGAACTTTCTATGATGCTGTCATTCATTTTAATCATATTATTAATTTTTTATGTTGATTTTTGTTATATCCCTGCCTCTACTTCCATACCCCTCTCCATCTTTAAATGACTGAAACCATCCGTGTCATATGGATAATTATTCCTGCCCCAATATTCAAAATGACAAGGAGAACTCTAAACTTGAAAGTATGAGACTGGATGAGGCAGTCCACAGGCTTATGTTTTTAAAAATAAAACCAACACATGGAAAGTAAGAAAAAAGTCACATTGTATCACCTGCCTGTAATCAGCTCTTTAAAGTAAATAAACACCTGGACTGTTCTGTTAGTGGTAATACACCTGAGAGGGAAGGAAGCTAACATTCATTGAACATTTATTATGCGGTAATAGCGTCATTAATCTGCTTATTTTATCTCTGAGACAACTCAAGTAAGCATTATTATATCTACCATAAGTAAGAGGAAACCGACTCTGAGAAATCTAAGTAGCAAAGTTAGTAAAGACTAAAGCCAAGAGTCCAAGTTCCTTCCACATCTTGTTCCCAAACCCATACCGTTCGCCTAGAAAGAGCTAATACTAGAAAAGGTGTGACTCACACCATCAAATGGGTTTCACCAAGTACCTTTGAGTCGGTAAACACAGTGAAAAGGGACTTCTCCTACTTCCATTTTTCTACCATTGAAATGTCATCCATGTAAAGAAAAGGAAGCCTTTCTGAGCCAAAGTACTTATTTGCCACTATTGTAGTCAGTCACAGAGCACAGGGCTACCACTGAAAGGAAACTTGGTGTATGACACACATCTGAAGGGGTATGAGCCTATGTGCTCAAATCATCCACAGTGCTATAAACCAGCACTGCTTAAATTGAAAATAAAACTAATTTTCAAAAAGAAGTAAAAAAGAAAGGAAATCTTATCTAGATGTCTGTAATGATGTCATTTGACAAAGGTCTAGATGCTAGAGGTATGTATCAGGGATGTGGTAAGAAACTAAGAAGTCCTGCTATAGTTGCAGGCTTCAAGTTGCTTCACAATTCAAGTCAATGAACAATGGTGGAGGATGTCATCTGTATCTAAGGATCTGCTTCAAGTCATAGGGTATTCTATGCTGCGCACATTTTTAATGCTGCCATCTCAACTGAAAAATATGTTCACATAAAAGAGTAAACCTTTTATATATGAATAACAAAGAAGCACAAGAAACTATGCTCAACATCATTAGACATTTGGGAAGTGCTAATTATAATACCAACCAATACACATCCACTAGAATGGCTCAATTCTAGAGGATCAGCAATGACAAACAGTGGTAAGAATGTGGGCTAACCTGACCTCCTCTATATCGCAGGACAGAACACAAAAATGGTACAGATCCACTAAGAAACAGTTTTTCACTTTTCATAAAGTTAAACAAGCACATACCAATGGACCTAGCAATTCCACTCCTGGGTATCTTTATAAATAATAAAACTGTGTTCACACAAAGATTGTGCAAGGATACTCACAATACCTTTATTTATAAACAACCCAAACGTCCATGAACCAGAAAATGCATGAAGAAACTGATGCCTCTCTAAATAAAAAGAAACAGACCGCTGGCACAAAATCCTGAATGAATCTCAAAAGTATACTGAGTGAAAGAAGCCAGCTATAAGAGTACCCCATTTACATAAAAGTCTGAAAAAGAAAAAACAGTAATGATAGAAAGTAAGTCAGTGGTTGCCTAGGGGTTAGAGGAGCCTGCCAGTAGTAAAAGGGAAATTTTCAAGTTGATAGAAACATTCTATATCCTGAATAAATAATCACACAACTGAATGCATATAAAAATTCATTAAATTATACACTTAAAATTTAGGGGTGAAACCCTAACTGCAGGGAAAATGGACTTCAACATAGTTGACTGAAAAGGGAGAAGAAAGCCTTCTGTCCCTTCTGGTCTGCAGCTGGAGCATGACTATGGTGGCCTAAAGTCTGATAACTCAGACGCTGAGGATCAGGATCGTATCAAAGGGATGGAATTGTGAATCCGAAAGAGGCTTATTCTTGACAACTATGTGTATCTGCCATTCCATCCCCGAGAAATCATCTTCATAAAAATTATGTGATTTTCAGCTGAAATTTCTATCATCTATATCATATACAAAAGCAAAAAAATCTATTTTTATAACAACAAAAAAATCTTAAAACTTATGTCAGAACAGCTCCTATTCAAGAAAGTGTTTTGCATTTTAACTCATTTAATCTTGACAAGAAACTTCTGAAGTAGATACTATTACCATTCTGACTTTACAGATGAAGAAACCGAAGCAAAGTTAGAGAAGGACACCAAAATGTCCAAGGTCATGCTCAAAGAAATAGAACTAGAATTCATATCTGGTGTTAGGTCTATATAGCCTAACCCTAGGTACAGTTTAAAAGACACCTGACAAAGAAGATATGTGCAATAAATATAACTGATGGGGACTGGGTAATCAAAACGTAATTTTTTTTAACCTAAGCATTAATTTAAAAAGAAAAAACTTTTCCCTATACACCCCTTTCACCACTACAGGAGGAAAAAAAAAAAAAAAAGGACAATTCAACACAAAGATGCCTACTTTCATTAGACTTTAAAGGAAACTAAATTTAAAGCAGGTGAAAAATACCTAGCAGTCTGGCAAAATTAAAAAGAATTATCACATCAAGTGTTGGCGAGAGTCTAAGGAAAAGAGAACACATATATACTAGAAGTGTAAATTGGCATTATCACTTCTTTGTCAAGCAATCAGGCAGTAGCTAGAAGAGTTAAATGTGCATAGTCCACGACCCAGCAATTCCATTTGTAGCATGTATCCTAGAAAATGTTATCAATACTTCTTTCACTTTTTCTCACTTGAAAAAAATGTACCGTTGCATTAGTTGAAGTAACAACAACAACAAAAAAAGTGGAAATAACCTGCACATACATCAATATAGAAATGGAAAAATAACAAAGTAACATAAAACTGATGTGATACTAGAGTTAAAAGATTTTTTTAATAAGAGATCTATATTTAGGGATCTAAAAAAATCAACAGGGATAGATTTTTAGAGCATTAGGTCAAATGAAAAAATGCCACATTGCGAAAGCTGTTAGCAACTGATGCAACTTAGGTATTGTTGCTATATACACATTATTACGGAAGTATGATAGCAAAGGTAATAGTGGTTTCCTTTGATGATGGAAAAGAGGAGTGGAACTGAGGGATGTCAAAGGATACTTTGTAAACTTCTTTTTTATTTTTAATTTACTTATTTTCTTACATTGTTGGTAATTTTTGGACAGTGTTTGATTTCTCCCCCTAAGTGTAGTCCCCACACCTCTCCCACCACACAGCACCTGTGATCCATATCCACAATCCCTTGCGCTCTTCCCTCCCCTGTGGTCAGTCCTCCCCCCTCTTCTCCCTCTGATCTGTGCCTTAGATCTATGCTCAGGCTAAAAAGAAAACAAACTTGAACAGTGACAGTTATAGAAAATGTCACTTCTACATAGTGGGAACATAAGTGTTTGCCACATTACTTTGTGTACCTTTTAATAGACTTTTTAGAGAAGTGTTATGTTCGCAGAAATGATAGACTTCTACATTTTCTCTCTCCATCTCTCAGTTTCCTAATCATTAACATCATGCATTAGTGTAATACATTTGTAATAATTTAATCAATCTTGATACACTGTTATTAACTAAAGTCCACAATTTCCATTACGGATTCACTCTATGAGTTCTAAGGGTTCTGAGAAATTATTAATGCCATGTATCCATTTTATGACATTATGGTATCATACAGACTATGTCACAAAAATCTACTGTGCTTCGCCTATTCATCCCTCCTTTCTCTCATTAAGCTCCTGTCAACCCACTGATCTTATTACTATTTTTAACTTTTCCAGAATGTAATATAATTGGAACATATAGTACACAGCCTTTTCAAATTGCCTCCTTTCACTCAACAATCTTCATTTAACTTTCTTCCATGTATTTGTGTGGCTTTATAGTTCTTTTTATTTCTAAATAATATTCCATTGTATGAATGTTCCACTGTTGTTGTTTTTTTAACCATTCACCTATCAAAGGACATCTCGGTTGCTTCTGATTATGGATAGGCATGAGTCCCCAACTCATTTGAGTAAGTACCAAAGAGCACAGTTCTGGATCATACAGTAAGGATGAGATTAGCTTTGCAATAAACTAACAAACTATCTTCCATAGTGCTGACCCATTTCTCATTCCCACCAGTAACCAATGAGAGAATTCTTGGTACTACATATGCTCTCTAGCATTTGGTGTTGTCAGTGTTTTGGGTTTTGGAAATTCTAATAGCTGTCACAATAGCTCGTTTTTCATTTGCAGTTCTCTGATGACATGAAAATTTTTATCTGTGTATCCTCTTTGATGAGGTGTCTACTGAGATCTTTTGCTCACTTTTTAATTGGATAATTTTATTGTTGAATTTTAAGAGTTCTTTGTATATATTAGATCTACATCCTTTATCAGATATGTGATTTGCAAATATTTCTTTCCAGTCACTGGTTTATTTTTTCATTTTTGTAAGCTTGTCTTCCATAGAATAGAGTTTTTAAAATTATAATGTATTCTGTCTTACACATTATTTTCTTTTGTGCATGTGTTCTTGAGGTATATATAAGCTCATCATTATCCCCAGGGTCATTTGATATTTTTCTTCTGTTATCTTCTAGAAGTTTTATAGCTTTGTATTTTATATTCAGGTCTATGATCCATTTTGAATTGATTTTTGTGAAAGATATAAATACTGTATCTAGATACATTTTTCTGCATGTGAACATATATTTGTTCCTGCACCATTTGTTGAAAAAAATATTCCTGTAGAATTACTTTTTTTTTTAATAAAAGATCACTTGACTATGTTTATGTGGGGCTATTTATGGACTCAAATCTAGTCCACTGATCCATATCTGTTCCTTTATTAATACTGCACTATCTTAATTACAGTAGTTATACAGTGATTCTTGAAGTTGGGTAATTTTGGTCTTCTGATTTTGTTCTTCAATATTATATTGGTTATTCTGGGTCTTTTACCTTTGCATAAGTTTTAGAATCAACTTGTCAATATCCACAAAAAAATATTGCTGGGATTTTGAATGGGATAGCATTGAATCTATAGATCAAGTTGGAAAGAAATGACATTAAACAACACTGATTCCTCTTATTCATAAATCTATTTTGCTGACATACAGATGTTACTGTCTGTTACTCCTGCCTCATAACCAACTTGAATTCCTGGAGGTCCAGGAAGATATAACACATTGATCAGTCTTGATGAACTGATACACATACACAAGACTGCTTAATTCAGTATTCCATTATTCATTTTCCAGAAAAGAAAGCTGCTTCCCTTGAGCTCAAGGCAGAGGCACAGGTACCCAGTAGCCCAGACTTGCTTACTAAGCAATGTATAGTCAAAATGTAAAGACCACACCTGAATCAACAATGTTGACACATTCTTTTACATCACACCTTCTAACAGGGGAGTTGCTGTTGTCAGGTGCTCCATTAGCAATGACATCTGGATTAATCACTGGCCTGGCTACAGGGAACATCTTGTAGCCCAGTTCTCAGAGCCTCGGCTGACTTGCCTCTTCTGACACATATTTCTACATCCTACTCTTTGCTTTTCTCCTTCTGCCTACCACAATCAAAACTTTAAAAAGCAGCAGCAGATGCTTCTGGATTCTAAACAACTCAACTGCAAGAGCACAGGAAACATCTTGAAAAAGAAAAGCATTTCTGAGTCAAAATCCAAGTTTTGACTTTGTTTGCATTTCTCTAGGAGAGGTGGCAGACAGAATATTATCAATAGGAGCCCAGACAGACAGAATCAGTATTTCTTATTCTCCGTTAGTTAGGACTAATAAATTGCTGAATTACTGAATCTTATAGGCTGATGAACTATATAAACAAACAATTTTTCTCATACTTTAACTTATTTTGTCCCTGGTAGATTTTTTTCCCACACTAGGCTACTCCATGATATTCATTCCAACCCAATTTTCCACCAGAAACCTAGTCTGTATCCTCCTACCACTTCCTCCTTCATATATATAAATATGTACCAACATATTTATAAATGTTATTTGATCAGTATCACTTTCTGTCGGAATAGGCTCAGATGTGGGGCCAGGGTTTGGGCCTCTGGATTTTTCCCACTGTTTCCATATAACACACATCCACCCTTAGCAACTACACAGAAGAATGAGCCACTGAACCTTCACCTGTATCAGAGGGACAGTGTGAGATATCAAAGGAGGCCATTTTCATTTGAGGATAGTTATCATGCCCTGGGAAAGACTTCTGGAAAATTCCTTACTTTTCTGAAGAGGAAATTGAATTTCTTTGGAATAAGCACCCCTTGTTGCTCAGAGATATGTATAGGAATAATAACTAGTGTTCTGGCTCATTCATTCATTCCCCCCATTCTTCCACCTAGCTGTCTAAGCTTTCAATATTTATTAAATTTCTACAATGTGCCAGATACAGTTCTATCCACTGAGAACATGAGATAGAATCAGAATTCTCCTTATACTATCTCCAGGTGATTAATATTGAGAAGCACTGGTACAAATCGGTGAAAAACAGAGACCCAGCTGAAAAACTCTGCAGAAGCACTACCCACTATTAGGGGCAGTGCTATTTTGTGCTATGTAGAATGTTTAACAATATTTCTGGTCTTTACCCACTACATTCTGGTAGTGCTTTTCCCATAGCTGAGACAAAAATATCTACCACCATTGATAAATGTCACCTGAAGGGCAAAATCACATCCCATTCTCCAAGGGCCTTCTAGAAGACCTTTGGTCAATCCGCTTAACATCAAAAAATTATTTTTAATTTTTCTTGAAAGGGACTGAATCTTGTATTCTTTTGGGGATACCACTTGCTTCCATAATTAAGCCAAGGAAATCTTGATTTTAATCTATTTTTTAAAAAGCTTAAAAGCTTATTGGCAAGCCACATTAAAATAGATATACTGTTAAAAGATTTGGACTTTTTTCATTACCTTAACAGTTTGTTTTAAAGAGCTCTTATTCTATTCTAAATAGAGGCCTGCTGGTACCTAGACATTAGCTTTAACAAAAACCAAGAACATCAAACAAGGCCATTTTACTGTTCCTTTCAGTGTGGCCCTGTAACAGGATCCCACCTCCCTTCCGTGCATCGGTGCATCGGGGTGTGGCTGGCTCTGCTGCGGGGGTGCCCCTGTGCTCACCACCACACTCAGCATAAGCCAGGGTTGTCAGCCAACCCTAAAAGAGGGCATGTTTGACTTGCTGGTAAGATTCTGGTTTTGAACTGGTGCAATTTTGAGAGTAGGTGACTCAGAGTCCATTAAATCTTGGAAATGGTGCTCGTTTGGAATACGGGCCAACCAGGCTTGAGACGTGGTACCCTGAGAGCAATGTAAGCAGAGGGACACCTAGACTCAGACCTTTGCTTCAGAGACTCTCAGACCTCGAAGATAATCAAGACACTCTCCTGGGGAGACATCCACTTCAGATCTTCAAGATCTGCAGTGTCTACCTCCATTCTCCAACTTGTCACTTTCCATTGATGCTGCTGCCTGACCTCTGGCACTGCCACTTGACCATCTGACAGCCCGACTAATGCTTCTGCCTCCAGTTCTGCTTGCACACCCCCTCTGTCAGGTGCTGCTGGCCTGTGCCTCCACTTCTGCCCACCACCTCTGGTCCTCCAGCACCACTGCCTGCCCACCGCTCCTGCCTCTGGCACGACTGTTGCTCCTGTTGCTGCTGCCCTGGAGCTGCTCACCCGGCCTCTGGATCTGTGCTACTGGCCGCTACGGCGCTTCCTCCGCGGGGCCACCCATGATCATCTCCAGCTACCAACGCGCATTGGGTCCTGGTCCACTGCGTATTGGTGGGCCACCAGCTCCAGGCTCTCAGCGAAAGGACAATGACATCTAGCATGAACAGTTTTTGGTTCAGATGACTGGACACTGCAGTCAATACCTGGGGTAGGACAGATGGCCATTTGTGGCCTTAGTAACTCTCCATTCCCCCAATTTCCTTATCTCTCTCATCCCTGTGCAAGAAACCCTGTCATTACAATCTGAATCTGTGTCACGTCTTGCAGTGGTAAGTGCACGAGTGAGGACCCACACACAGTGACATTCCCCAGGATTTGCAGTTTCAGTTGGACTTCACCAACTCTAGACTCTCCCATATTCTGTACCCCCATCAAAAAAAAAAAAAAATCACTGAGCTATCTTACTGGTAAGAATATTTAAATAGTAATTGTTTGTAAAATCTGGTAATAAATAAGTTCTGAAACTTTTTCTTAAAAAAAGCCTTACACCATTTCTCTGTCCTTTGGAAACATAAATCTAAATGTCAGAGGAGTTAACTAAAACACTGCCTAAAACAGTCTGAGACTAAGGCAGGAAAAGCAAGAAAACACACTGCTTTGAAAGCTTCCTTATACAAAATCCAATCCAGAGCTTCCATAAGATTACCTATCCAGAACAAATTAAATAATCTTAAGTTTTCTCTACAAATATTGGTTTTTTTAAAAAAAGCTTTTAACCAGTTAAGCAAATATTATTCCATCTGCCAGAAACACAACTTGATGTTTCTTAATGAACTAGTTAAGTTTTTATATTATTGTAACTGTCTCATGGCTAAAATTTTAAATTGAAAGCTATACTATCTGTCTGTTTGAATGTTTGTGCATGTCTAAAGATCTTCACAAGCATTTATATAAGTGAAGTGTCCCTAAATCCCTCAGAAATGTAGAACCTACTCCAAATATTTTTCAAGTTTACATGATCTGGGATGAGCCCCAGTAAATAAAAGCTGACCTAAGATTATTGGTTTAATACAACAGTCACACCTACAGTATTGTCTACCTTAAAAGCAATGAGACAGGTAGCTTTCCCTTTTCTTCCTTTTTGAAATGAGATGCATCTGGTGAACTGGACATGCCTGGTCCCAAGACTGAGAGACAGACTGAATAAGATAGGGAACAATGTCCTCAAATTCATTCTTTTCTGCTTGTTCAATCTGTACTCTTCCCTTTGCTGACCTCTTATCTCACAACTTCTAACCCAAATCTCTCCACAGCTGCCAACTCAGTTTTTAATGTGCTAAACTTTCTAAAGTTTCAAGTTGCAAACTAAAGGAGGCCAGAATATGTCACCCCAAAATATGCTTCTCTAACATAAAACTTATTTTGAGCTGAAAGCAATTAAGGAACAGGAAGTGCAGGAAAAGCTCTTTCTACTTTTTTTCTACCTAAATTCTCCTTTCACTAAAGGTGGATTCATAGGAGCCCAGACAGGGCACCAGAGGAATGTGCAAACAAACCTTACTCCATTAGTTCCCTTCCTTGTATTTACCTTCCCACAGTTTGCTGCCCTCAGGAGTCCAAACTGCTTTCCTTTGTCCTTTAACGTCTCTACAAACATACTGTTCTTTGTTAAGATGCTATATAAACTGGAATTCTGAGCCACTCCTTTGAGTTATCTTTCATTGGGGTTCTCCCCTGTGCTTATTTTTTAAAAACCCATTTATTTGGTCTTATAAACCTGTCATTTTGTTAAGGAGACCCAGCTGAAAAACTAAGATGGCTAGAGGTCAAGTTTTGTCTCCCCTAAACATATAAGGCAATACAGTCTTTGTTTCCAGAGATTCTAACAAAGACATATTGGGAAAGGGGAAGGTATTACTCAGTTTATCACTTTCTCTTAGAATGTCTTCGCGAGGACGGTCTCTGACAATCATAAAAAATAAAAAAAATTTTTGTTTTAATCGCCAACAGAGGAGAACAGGACCAGAAGGAGCCCCCTACAGCTTCTCAGGCTCCAAGTCACTGAAGAAGACTCAAGAGTGTACTATTTTCTGCTTCTCAAGCTGGCTACTCTATAGAACCTCATTAAAAATATCCAACACCTGGATTCTAATTCCCAAAGATTCTATTTCAATTAGTCTGAGTAAATCCAGGCATCAGCATTTTTATATTTCCCTGGGGATTAAGAGCCCAGATTCTGAGCCAAACCATGTGCACGCACAGCCAGCTCCTTTGTGTGCCTGATAGGTAGACAGCAAACACACAGACCCACTGTGTGCCTGACATGAAGCATGTTGTTTAACTAGCTCGGTTTCTACTTCTATAAAATGGGAGCAGTGATACTAACAGATCTACCTCATAAACTGACAAAATGCAAGTACAATTCTTGCCACATAGTAGACACTGCATAAATGTTATAGGTTGTGTTTTAAATGCCTCAGTTTCTCAGAAGTTTTTCTTCTCAGGCAGGAACCCAAAGTGATTTCTGTACCTCTAGGGTGTGAATAGTGGGGTCTGGAGGCAACTAAGCACCTTCCCCAGGTCCTAACTGGCTGTGATGGGCTCTGGAAGTGCTCACCCCTGTGTGCCCCTGAGGGCCATACTAGAAACAGAGTGGCAGGTTTCCTCAAGCTGGAATGTATAAGCCAGAGAAAGAAGACACAGTCAGAAAAGCAAGGTGGGAATGGAGGGGGGGTGGGGGTAGGGGGGGTGATGTGTGAAAAAGGTGTGGTAGGTTTTGCAAATGGGGAGAATGCTAAGAGTCATCTGATAGTGATAAAGGTTTAGTTGTCTATAGGAACAGTAGCTCTTGGGCCTCCCTGGTGGCGCAGTGGGTTAAGCAAGGCACTATGAAGCAAACCGCAGCCACTGCAGCATGAGTTCGATCCCTGCTGCCAGCCAGGGAGGGAGACCCATATGGTACAGCAGACCTCTCCTGCTGTGCCCACTGCTCCCCTCAGCAGTGTGCTTCTGTTGATCTGCCTGTTCTGCTCCTCGCTCTGTCTGTGGTGAATCCTCTCACCCCCCGTGATTCTGGCCTGTACCCCAGTGCTTGTATGCATAAATAAATAAATCTTTTTTAAAAAAAAGAACAGTAGCTCTTGTGCCCCTGCAAGCCATCTGGGGAATCATAAAAAATACTCAGTGTTTGGTCCCCACCCAGAGCAATTAAACCCCCTGGACCCTTCTCTGATGTGTGCCTAGCTTCTGAATCGTTTAGTTAGCCTCACCAAATGGAACACTAAGTGAAGCAAGGGAAGGGAAAGGGGGGTTCCTATTATGAACCAGAAGATTTTATATGCACCAACTAATTTCTCATAATTACAATTCCCATTTTAAAGATAGCAATTTAAAACACGCATTCCATAAGGCTTATAACACAGCTCATAAGAATGTTATAGCAGAACCAGATTCAATCCCAACTCTATGTCCAAAAGCGACAAAGGAAGAAAAATGACATCAATAGATGTCATTTACCACCCTAGAACTTCATAGAGTCTCCCAATTCCATGAGCTAGTATTTTCCTCCCCCTTTTACATTAACAGGACAGTAACTTGAAAGGCTACTTTGTCCAAGTAGCTTGTAAATAGCAAAACCGGAATCCTGACTCAAACGTTCCACCTCTAAACCACTGTCCTCTTTTTCCAAGATTTCCTCCCTTCTCAAAAGTTAATTACAACAACCATTACAAGTATCATGAACATTTACTGGATGCTGACTCTATATCAAACACTATACTAGGAATTTTATGTGCACTGTCCACGGAAAAATTAAGTAAGATAATTGTGTCAAAATACTTGTGACGAGTTTATGGTGATGGGGCAGCAACGTTGCCTACAAGGCTTC
This sequence comes from Galemys pyrenaicus, assembly GCA_019455555.1. NCBI lineage: Eukaryota > Metazoa > Chordata > Mammalia > Eulipotyphla > Talpidae > Galemys > Galemys pyrenaicus. The sequence goes on along the minus strand of JAGFMF010011942.1, from coordinate 1,373,925 downwards.
TTAGGCTCCATCCTTGACCAACTGAGTCATAATCTTCATTTTAATAAGACCCTCAGGAGCATGCTTCAGTCAATCTGCCTGCTCTGCTTCCTATTCTGCCCCATTCTGTCTCTGGGGAATCCTCCCTCACCACCCCTCCAGTCCCCCGCCCCCCCCCACCCATGCCACTGGCCTGTATGCCAGTTCTTGTATGCATAAATAAGTAAATCTTTTTTTAAAAATTAATTATTCTTCACAGAGGGGGTTTCTGGTTCTAAGTTGCTTTGATTTAAGATACACTGATGCTGTTTTTGCGCAGAGGAGGGCAGCCCTGGGATTTAATCTCTTCCCTTTGAGATGCAAAGGCTGGGTGCCCACTGTTAAATCTGCTTTACTATCTTTTTGTTCACTAGTGAGGGTAAAAAGATTGATTTGATCCACAGACCTCAAGTCCATGCAGATGGCTTTGCTCTCCTGTCTGTTAGGGCAGGAAAGTGCTACATTCAAGGAACATTTTACAGTATGTCACAGTAGACATGTAACATTAGACTTCAAATATCCTCAGCAGGAGGGCATTCATTAACAAGACAAATTACACTGAATGTGGGATTAGCTAATTGCCCTGTGAAAACCAGAATGTGCTAAAGCAATACTTCCCAAACCTTTTAAAAGAAAAAACAATTCTTCCAGAGCCAGTATGTTGACTTAAATTGCCATAATTACAATTTTTCTTACATAGTCATGGCATATGTATTTGGACAATATGTAAAACTGGCCTTCCCAAAAAGGTTCAGACCAACTTTTGCCAAGATATCCAAAAGGTACCCTTTCTAATATGTGTCACTTTGAAACTAAAGTTAGTCATGATCCTGTAGACCTCTGGAGAAACTGTTATCACAGCTTAGATGACCTAGATTTAGGGACTTCTGTAGAAACAACCTCTTCTCTGGGAAACCCTCTTTAGATGGTGCAAACATCTCAAAACAAGGTTTTATCATATGAAGTCATCCCTCCTCCTCACGTGAGAACCTCTCCTCTCTACTGATGCCCCAAGTCCCTGTTACATTCCTTAGCTCAGAACACAAACCCCAGTTTTGTCATATATGCTTCCTCTATATCATGTGATTCAATTTGATCTTTTATACCTACAAATCTGTCTGATGTTCATTTGTTTGCTTGCCTAGTTCCGAGAACTCTAAGAAATGGGGAAATTTTTCCTTGCATCCTTATGACTCTAAAAGCAAACCACTTTATAAATTAAATATAAGCAAGACTACAACACCGACGCTGATCAAATAAACTAAAATAAATATAACAAACAAGTTCCGCTAACACAAGTTGTTTCACAGAATGACTATGGCACTGACAGCTACGTAGTATACACGATATGTGTATAACGAATCCCCAACGTGACTCAGTTCTCTACTCAAACTAAAACTCACCAAGATGTTCTATGGCACAGTGCACCCATCTTCTTTATTCATCAACCTCTGAACAATAGAGCAGTGCTCCTGAGATGCACGTAAAAGAAATTGGCAAGCTAGCGAATGAGTTGCCGCAAGCCCTGTTAGAACAGGTGGACTAAATCATGGACTGGTGAGGCCTGTCAAAACAGTTTGACCCTCTACACTGACCATGAGGCGCCATACTAGACAAAAGTTGTGAGATCCTAACTAATGATTATTTCACAGTTTCCTGGAGGGAGATGGCTGAGAGCCCACATGCACAGTTAGAATGTAATCCATCTGCACCCGCCGGGGCTTAGCCTGCCACAGGAGAAGGGGTGCTGCTCTCCTCTTCCCCGCCTCATGGATTTACCTTTTAAATAGCTCCTCCAAACTCCTCTCTAGGAGCCAGGCTAAATTCTCCTTTCCCATACTTGTTCCTGCATGCACATGCACCAGTATCTCTAATAAAGCTCACTTGTCTCAACTACCCCTAGCGCTCTGTGATGAATTCTTTCCATCGAGGGTCAAGGATCCACTCTTTTAGGTTGGGGCCTGAAAAACTTTGCCGCTGTCCTGATTCTAAGTGCAATGTAAACAACAGCCCTGAGCTGTTGTTGAAATGAAAATGAAATTAAATTACTATAATAGAAAGGTTGCAAGCTTTATTTCCAACCCCAAAACATGTCAGCAGGCTCCTAGGAGTTTATTGACTTCAACTTAGGAAATACTAGGATAGAGAACTAAGAAGAGGACCTGCATAATATCAGGAAGAAATTTCTCTTCATATAAATTACTTTGGCTAATAAATACCAAATGATAGATTTTGAATTTTACAAGCCCTAATGATAATGACAAATGAAGAATGCTGACATCCCAGAGAGATAATCCAACAAGATAGGCCTAAAATACTCTTGGAAAACAAACTGAACTTGGATATGAACCAACCTCTCTACACAAGTACTGATTTACAAGAAATATAGGGATAGAGGAACATGTTAAATGATACCATGGGGATGCAACCAGTAAAATCCAAAATATGTAAAATTCTACAGAACTGATTCCTTCAACAGGTAAGTTATAAGAAAAACAGTGATTAAAAAAAAGAACCTATATATTAATAGAGACTTTTAAATAATACCTATAATTGCAATGTATGGACTTTATTTGGATCCTAATTCAAACAAAAAATTCAGGTTTTCATTTCATAAGGCTAATCAGTGTTGTGCTTAATTTTTTATAAAATCTTTACTTGTTAGAGATAAATTCTGAAATATTATGAACCAAATAATATGTTTTAGATTAGTTTCAAAATTATGATGGCTAACTTTGTATGTCAGTTTTGCTAAGCCCATGGTACCCAGTTTTCGGTCAAACATCAGTCTTAGAAGGTAGTTCTTAGATTTGACCAACATTTAAATCAGTAGACACTGAATAAAGCAAATACCCTTCATGTTGGTAATGAGGTGCAGGGAGTCTCATGTAAAACATCTGTATCTCTAAAGAATTCTGACTAGTACAAAAATTATCCAGGTGAAGGATAGAAATGAACAGAGAAATAAATAAAATTGGCCATGTGTTAGTAATTGTAGAAACAGGATCATGAATACATTATACTACTCTATTTTTGTATCTTCTTTAAATTTTCTATTTAAAAATGGAATACTAAAGATAAATGGAAAAGCCAAGCAGAGACCCTGATTTCTGTCTCAGAGTCTAATGGTAAATAGCATATTGGAAATCATAGTTGTCCTGAGAAATTCAAGGGTGTGACCCCCACACTGACAAGGGACACGTTAAGCCTGGAAGGACGAGGCTTTGGAGGTAACTAATTTGATTCTGTCTGATGTAGACTGCACTACCACTGGCCCTACAGCATCTACATATCCCTTTACCACAACACTTCACTCACACTTTCACTCTCAATTTCTTCCTACTACCCAGGAGCTCCTTATTCAGCTAAACATCAAGTCTGCACTAAATGAATGCAGACTTTGATGAATGAATCAAAACAATGCCTACTCTCATTTTAATCCAACTCATGCTACTCCCTTATAACCTTCATTTTCTTCTGTCAGTGGTCAGAGCTTACCACTAAATGCTCCATTTTAAAACTTTCTTTAACAGGTAAGTTATAAGAAAAATAGTGATAAGCAACTGTTACCCCTTCGGCCATGCTAATGGCACAAAGAGTTAGATCTCAGCACTATGAAGCTATTTGCAGCCACTGCAGCACAGGTTTGATTCCCAGCCAGGGAGCCAACCCATATGGCACAGCAGACCGCTCCTGTCTCTCCCACTGCTCCCCTCAGCGGTGTATTTCAGTAGATCTGCCTGTTCTGTTCTCCCACTATGTCACTGTGACTCCTCTCACCCCCTGCACCTCTGGCCTGCACCCCAGCTCTTGTATGCATAAATAAAATAGATCTATTTTAAAAAAGAATAGCTACCCCTTACCAACCAGACATTTCAGACATTTGCGATCTCATCTTGATTTGGGGGTCGGGCGGGGGAGTAGTCACAGGCATTCATTATTATAGAATTTTGTAAAGGTAACCTTCAAAATCCCAATTTGGTGCAAGAAACAAAATGCCACCCAACTAACCTAATTTGTGGTATTTTCTTTCCAACCTCCTATAATGCAAACTCCTGTGACCCTTACAACCTCTTATGAAGTCTTTCTTTCATGAAGATCTAACCTAAGATGATAGGATTTCAATCGGAATATTTACTTAAATGTACTGTTTCTTTGACTTTGTCGTAGTATTCTGCATGGCTTTGGAATAAATTGGTTTTACATTCAGAATGAAGAAAAATCTTAGAGGATAGCCTGATTTAGAAATTTCATAAATGATAAAACTTGATCCAATACCAACCTTTCAACAGACTCTAATTTATAGAGGATGAGAGAAACTATAAGAAGTTTAGATAGGCATCTGAATTCCAGTCTCCTTTAAAGTCAAGTTCAGACCAAAAAAATGTGGAGAATGTTCCACATTTAGTTTGCTATGCTCCCTAGAAAATGCTCTGATTCCTACACAGGAAAAAGAAGGATATAAGTGAACTGAAATCCTTCTCCCCCCTGCTTACTCCCCTATTTCCCGATTTAACCCTTAAAGTGATTATTTTTGTCCAGAAGGTCTGGTGTACAAGCTTGTGTCAAAACCTGAAGGTAAATAAGAATGCACGAAGAAAACAAAGAGGCCTTGACTGCCAATGGCCATGAAGAATAACAAGGCATCCTGAGAAAGTCATACATGAGCCTTTGAAAGAGATCTGAATGTTCCCCAGAAAATTCATCAGTAACCAGTGTTGACAGCTATGCCCGAATGTCACCTATGTTTTCAGTTCCTGCCTTTCAGCATTCGATACCATTCTGGACATCTGGGAATAGGCTTGCCACATTTAGCAACAACAATAGAAACTGGATGCCCAGTGAAATTTGAATTTCAGATAAATAACAAATAACCTTTAGCTAAGTATGTCCATATATTGTATATACTATTTGAAATTCAAATTTCACTGAGCATCCTATGTTTTACCTGGCAACCACGAAAGGATCTCTACACAGTAAAGAAGATTGCAATAGCTGAGGGTGAAGATTTCTCAACCAGTACTTGTGAAGCTAGTGAAGAAACTGGCACTTAAGTGCCACATGAACTCATTTATATAACGAGAGAGAATAAGAGTATTCCTTTTTAACCAGGAATGAAATCCACTAGCCAAGGGTTGACATGTTTCTCTGATTAAAGTTCTCAAACTGGTTGTAACATCTGAATATTTTCAAATCCCTATTTAAACACACTATACATTTATGAGTTATACCCTAGTTATGTCTTAATTAAAAGTGCCACTTGCCTCATTTATATAATGAGAAATTTAGTTAAAATGGTGATGTCACCAGGTAGGCTGAGGATCCTTGCTTCTATTGCAAGAGGTTTCATTGTAAGAGGTCATTTGAATGGTATGTCTTTTTTATTTCCTCAGTCAGTAGATAATAAAAGAATAACCACAATCAAATTTTGGGATGGGCACCCCCCTGGTGGTGTAAGGGGTTAAGTCTCAGCACTTGTATATATAAATAAATAAAATAAATCTTAAAAAAAACCCACAAAATTTGCGATGGGGTGGGGATGGGTCACAGAAATCCTCTGATGTTGAAAAATAGGTCAATGGGGAAACCTGCCTGCCCTCTCCCCATCTGAAGATGTTTTAATTCCCAACATCTAGAAATTCTCTCAACTGGTCTCCTTCAAGACTCCCAACGGGACTTGTGGTTTGCTTCAATCTTTAACCTTCACTTTTCCGTTTCCTTCCATGACATTTCCATGGAAATGTCATATGATATAGGTTTAATCTGGGGGCCCACCTACAGGAGTGCCTTCGAAAACCAGACACAGCTGTCTAATTGGACTGGTCTATTCTCATGGCCAAGAGACTGGTTCTAAAAAATAATTGAACAACTTCTAAGTTGTGAAACTTCTTGAGATGTTCCAAAGAAAATACTGTAGGGGGGGCCTCCCTCATGGAGCTGTGGGTTAAGCAACGCACTATGAAGCAAACCGCAGCCACTGCAGCACAAGTTCGATCCCTGCGGCTGTCCATGGAGGGGACCCACATGGCGCTGTGGACCTCTCCTGCTTCTCCCGCTGCTCCCCTCAGCAGTGTATTTCAGTCAAATCTGTCTGTTCTTTTCCCCACTCTGTCTCTGGTGAATCTTCTCACTACCCCCACACCTCTGGCTGTACCCCAGTTCTTGTATGCATAAATAAATCTTTAAAAAAGAAAATACTGTAGGGGAACAAAAATCTACCACCACAAACATGTCTTTGGTAAAAGTTTGATTTCATGGGAGGTGCTCTGAAGGCAGACTGGAGGTTGCTTTTGGAAAACATATTTATGTAAACATCTCTCTGTAAGGCTTAGAAAGCCCTAATCATCTTACTTCTTTTCAATAGAGAAGGCAGAACTTAAAATCTACGTAACGGTAGACTGCCGCACCTTCCCAGGTAAATTCCCTAATTGAACTTTCCCCAACCTCCCTGTCTTAGCTAAACTATTGAGTATGGAAGCCAAAACCACATGTGCAAGTTACTTAATCATGCTGGGTCTCTCCCATGTATATAGAAGGTTTACATATTAGTATCTTATTAAAAAATGGCTTGAGCTCATTTTTTATAAGATTGGAATAACTAGTCATTTGAGAATGATTTCCAATGCTTCTCCCAACCTTTTCATGGTCCCCAACATTGTAACATCAGAGCTATTGAATCACTGGTCCTTTATTGGTTTTTCTGAACACTGGTTCTGAGCAAGTAGAATAAGAGAGAAAAATCTTGAAACCCAAAGTAATAAGAGTTGCTCTTATTCCTTTTGATAGATTTAACAAATGCAAATTGTATATTAATACCAGACATCTGAATCTTTTAAATTCCTATTGGAGTATTGTTTCTCCTCCTGTAACCAAACACTACAGCAATTTAGGTAGATTAAATTACATGTATTTTGATCTCTATAAAGGAATTACTGAAAACTTACATTTAAATTATTTTTCATTTATTCTCAGTTTCCAAATATTTTTGGTGCACTAACTCCGGACAAGGTATTATTTTTTTCCTCTTGTTGACAAACATTACATTCTATATCTTCCAAGGAAATAAATAAAACGGAAGATGTGCTCTCTTATGATGTAGATAACTTTCTATTTAACATATTAAATACTTATTTTAAAATACTGACATAAATATAGAACATAAAAAATTCAGAAACATTATTCTAGTCACATTAACTCACTTTCTGCCTTTGACTATAATACAAACATCACCCTTGTACAAAAACCTTCCTTTCACTTAAAATTTCCTAACTTGAGGGCCTCCCTGGTGGCCGAGGGGTTAAGTCTCAGGGCTATCACCACTGCAGCCTGAATTTGAACCAATCCCCAGCCAGGGAGCTAACCCACACGTGATGCAGCAGACCTCTCCTGTCTTGCCCTCCATTCCCCTTAGCAGTGTGTTTTGGTAAATCTTCCTGTTCTGCTTCCCACTCAGTCTCTGGTGAATCTTCTCACCCCGGCACCTCTGGCCCATACCCTAGTTCTTCTATGCAAAAGTTAAAAAAGAAAAAAAAACTTCCTAACTTGATTTTAAAAAATAATAACCTGTTTTATTACTTAGGAGATTCTGAACCATGTTCTTTGTAATTTATTTGAGTTGTGACCAGTCTGCTGAAAAAAAGTAAACTTACTAAAAACCAAAACAAATCTAGTATGGTTTTGGCAGATTTCTTTTCTTTCCATTTAAAATAACAAGCGTTCTTTGTGGCTAATTTGCCTTAATTCTCCCTGCAGCACCATCTAAAAGAATGTTCACTATGACAAAAACGCAAGTTGCCTCCTCATTTGAACAATGGCTCTTATTCCAAGTCCTAGTAGAAAAACAAACAAGACAGGTTCGTAAAAGTAAATTTAGGTGAAACTTTTAATACATCCAAGTCCATGATTCGATTCATTTCATGGAGGACCTTAAGAGGTCTGAGCTTGTAAAGCTGGAAGAAGGGAGGCTGTTTACTCACCCCAACATTCACAACTGAGCTGTGACTGAACCGCCCGTCTCCTGTATGTCCAGTTTAAGGCTATTTCACTCTTCTCCACTGACAGAAGTAAGTCAAGGAGACCTCTAACTAAGAGTAACCAAATGAAAATGAAAAACCAGACAAAACAGAACTTTGAGGAGCAAAAAAGAAAGTCAAGCAGAGACTGCCGTGCAATAAAAGGGCTCAGAGGAGTGTTTTGACTCATTTCTTCAGATCTACTTGGACACATTTAGGGGCCTGGAGGGTCCTACATAGGAGGGCTATTTAAGATCCCAACCAAGGCTTGACAGCACTACTCAATATCGTCATGCAGCATTTCTGGCCAACGTGACCACTACACAGAGGTCAGACTCAGTCACTGAAGATACAAGGAGGCTAAAAGCTAGCACGAGAGAGAAAAATGAAAGCAGGGCCAGGGGTTTCAGGACACATTACTTCAGGTCTTTCCACTCATGTAAATGATGCTCTTGGATGAAGGACTTGCTATGATCTGGTAGCTATGATCTGGTAAAGCACCTGTGACATGCTTTACCTACAAAGTCTCATCTTATCAACTCATCTACAAGCACAGAAGAGGAAACTAAGATTTAGAAAAGACCAGTGACCTACTGAAGGAGTTCTCGCAGCCAGCAGACCTGGGATTTGAATGTGATCTTGCTGACTCTGGAACCCATGCCCTCGCTAACATGCTGGCGCCCTTCCCCAGGGAAAGACCGCAACTCAGGACTGGAAGGACAGTGACCCAGTATGCCTGACCCCAAAGGAAATGCAGGGCAGGAGTGCAAACACAGAAAGATGGTTAGAGGTGAGGCTTCAGAGGCTACTCAATGTCAGCTAAAGGCTGACATTCCCACTGTAGGCTGGGCTTCTCCCAGAGCTGTCATTAGCATGGGAGAAAAAGGTAAAAGGTGAAAAGTGAGAGAGAGGTACAAAAGCTTCTGGCAAACTGCTCCTCTGCTAGTATCAGGAAGCTAGTAAAAGCTTTGAAGCAAGGGAGTTACATGGTCTAAATGATATTCCAGTAAGATTAATTTGGCAGTCACGCACAGAATATATTAAAGGGAGAAAGAGGCTGGAGGCAAGGAAACTGGTTAAGAGGCTACTGCAGACGCTAATTTCTGAGATGATGAGTCTGAGTCAGAACAGGACAGAGGGAACAGAGAAAAGGGGACAAGTGTGTGTTACCACTTTAAATGAAGAACTGGCCAGCCCAAGGGACCTGCATGACCAAGATGGTGGTGCTGATAGTGTGAAGAGGAAAGACATTCCAGGAGCAAGTTGTCCCATCCCTACATTCTCAGGTAACTACCTCTTCTGTCTCCTCACTAAACCACAAGCTACAAGGAACCTAGGAACATTCTTGCGTCTGTCAAATGTTCACAGCTTTTCCACATTGCCAACCTGAGACTGGGTGTTTAGTAGACTCAGTAAATATTGACTGGCAGGAATTTCATGTGGTGAAGCTACTTGAAGTCTCAGCATGAATATCCCCTCTTTGGGAAGGTTTCCCTTGACCATCGATCTAAACTAGGTCCTCCAACTCCCCGCCCTATAGAACTCTTACTCACAGTATTTATTTTACTGTGGAATTTGATATTATTTTCTTATTAATTTTTTATTTCCTTTTGTTGTTTTCGTTGCCAATGATCATTTTCTGTCTTCCCCTGGTGGATTATACACTTCTCAAAGTCAATTTTTCTTTACAGCATTGATTTTCCAACAGTCAGCACAGAAACTATTTCCAGCAGAAATAAAATGCAAGCCACCTATACTTGCATTTTAAAATTCAAATTTCCAGTAGTCACATTTTTTAAACTAAAAAGAAGCAGGTGAACTTAACTGCAATAACATGATTTTATTTAGCCAAATATATCCAAAATATTACTTTAACATGTGACTGATTGAGTTATTAAGATCATTTACATTCCTTTTTTTTTTAAAAAAAAGATGTATTTATTTATGCATAAAAGAACTGGGGTATAGGGCAGAGGTATAGAGGGTGAGAGGATTCACCAGAGACAGAGTAGGGAACAGAAAAGGCAGCTCAACCAAAACACACTGCTGGGGGAGCAGCAGGCGAGACAGGAGAGGTCTGCTGTGCCATGTGGGTCCCCTCCCTGGCCCGGGATCAAACTCGTGCTACAGTGGCTGCAGATGCTTCATAGTGTGGTGCTTAATCCCTTGCGCCACAAAGTAGGCCCTCTATTCCTTTTTTTATTAATAAATCTTCAACCTCTAGATTTTACACTTATACACAGGGACTAGTTGGATCTCAAGAATTCCATAACTGCATGTGGTCAGTGGTTACCATAATGGATAATAGAGAACCATGCAAAAGAGAAGTTAGGAAAAGAAGAAAGAAGGAAAACAGAGATAGAGAAGACAGGTGGGAAAGAAAGAAAAGCTAATATATGTCAGGTATTTAGCACACTTGGTTGTTTCATATATCAATAAATTATATTATTTAACTTTCACATGAACTTTGGTGAGGTAGGTATTATAAGAACTATCTTTATAAATGAGTGCACCAGCTTGGAGATGTCATGTACCTTAACCCAAAATCACGTTGTCTTTTGAGTGAAAAAGGCAAGAATCAGAATGAATCTCCATGACCCAGTTATGCTGTCTACACTCACAGAAGCTGTACATAACAAATCTAATTAACCCAGAATACTATGGAACTCTCTCTTCTCCAGTAAAACATCCCAGGGCTTCTATTAGATTTTGTTCTAAATCTTATAGGCACTCTTGTTTCACAAGTATAATCTCATCATTGCAAGGGATATGAATCTCCCCTTCTTCCTTCAGACACATTTATAGGAATTCCTATCTCATTTGTCCACTCTAACAACAACAACAAAAACGGCATTTGAAGTTTCCTAAACATGCCAAGCTCGTTAATATGCCTCCTTAGCTCTTTACAATTTTCCTGCTGCCCACAGTCCTTCCCTACTTCACCTGATTAACACATATCCTGTATGACTCAGTCTGATGAAAAAAGAAGGAAGAAAGAGAAGGAAAATAAACTCAAGTCAGAGGGTCATCTCATCTCAGGCAGTGAATCTCCCTGACCTACTACCGAAGAGTGAGGGTCCCCATTCTGTGCTTCCCAAGGCACTCTTCTGAAATTTCTTATGCAAACCATCATTGTGCACCTAGGGTCTCCTTCACTGGCTTATGAGCTTCTGAAAAGCAAGAACTATGGCTTTTACTTAATATCCCCATTGAACAACATTTATTGAATAGATTCTTAAATAGGCTATGAGCATTCATTGCCTTGTTTAAGTACAAGAAAGCAATATCTGGTACACACAGACCAGAGTTTTAAGAAAAAAGCAGATCCCTGGTGGTGCAAGGGGTTGAGTGATGCACTGTGAGGCTTCGACAGCCAGTGCAGTGCAGATTCAATCCCTGGCCAGGGAGGGGACCCACATGGCATAGCAGACCTCCCCTGCTTCACCCGCTGTTCCCCTCAGCACTGTATTTCAGTTAATGTGCCTGTTCCATTCCCCACTCTGTCTCTGGTGAAACCTCTCACTCCCTGAGTCTTTGACCTACAGCCCAGCTCTTGTATGAATAAATAAATTTAAAAATCTTAAAAAGAAAAGACTAGAGTGTACTCCTACAATATCTGTGTCCTACGCAGGTCAGCTGTCAAGGTGCGGTCCCAGCAGCACAAGCACAGAGCATCAACAAGTCACCCTGCAATGCCTCCGACTACTTCATAAGTAGCAATATTCTAAACTGTGCAGAAGATTTAACAAAGGCTGGGAGCTGTCCCCACCTTAACTCCCAGGAGGTCAGGAATATTTGCAAACTGTGGAATCCTTAGGAATGTGGTAGGACGATAAGAAGAGGCATGCTAAGTATCAGAACATCCAGCAGAATTGGAAGAACCAAGAAACCCGAGCATGCTGACCTGAGGGTACAGGCTATATGCAGGGCTGGTATCTATCCTTCCAGAAGGAAAGACAATGGTCAGGGCTGTAGAGCTGCCCAGGATTCACCCCCCTGGGAATCCCTTGAAAGATATTTAAGATGGGATTCTTCACTATACTCTGCAATTGCGATCTATTGTGGATTTGGGGCCAGAGCTTCTACCTTTTGATGCAACAGCACACCCACCCCAGTTGGGAGAGATAGGCCAGAGGAAAACACAAGTTCTTTCAATCCTCGGAGCAGCAGATGAGTGTAAGGGAGGCTTAGACCTGTGGAAGCCTCTGGTCTCTTCCCTAGGAATGAGCTTTTCCTCTACAGTGGTATGTCCTCTGTGTATTACACCATGAAAAATGTTGGAAAGCAGTGCCTCACTGGTGGCGCAGCGCATTGAGTGCCGCTCTGTAAAGCATCTGCGGCACAGCACTGTGAGTTCGATCCCCACCCAGGGAGGGGACGCACATGGCGCAGCAGACCTCTCCTGCCTCGCCTGCTTCTCCTCTCAGGGGTGTATTTCAACAGATCTGCCAGCTCTGCTCCCCGCTCTGTCTCTGGTGAATCCTTCACTTCCCATGATTCTGGCCTGTACCCCAGCTCTTGAGTGCATAGATAAATCTTTTTATAAAAAGAAAATAAAGAAAAGGAAAAAAATGTTGGAAAGCATTAAGTTAGCTTATATGAGCATAGTCAAAGACTAAGGACTTTATAAACAATGTCATTTGGACAGGACCCAGTGGGTAGAGTAGATGTGCTAGTAGCTAAGATCTGGCACAACAGCCTCTGGGATTAGGAGCTCTCAAGTGTACAGACCAAGGTCAGCCTATTTGTGCGAGTGTTTTACAAATTCAGACTTAAAAATAAAACATGAGGGTACTGCACCATTAAAAATATAGAATTAACAGTAACCCATAAGAGTAAGGCTCAGGTCTTCAACAAAGCCACAGTCTAAAAAACAAGGAAATTAAGGAAGTGACACTTTAGTCCCCAAATGGCCCATATTTCCTGATTGTGAGAGGCAGGTTCTGGGCCCACAAGTACTGAAACTCTCCACCTCCCCTTTTGGTGTACTACAACCCATGGTGAAATGAGTCCTTAGCAGAACAGGAAAGCAAGGGGGTTGGAGTGATTACTAGTGGAGCTTTGCCAATCACTCCCATGCCCAATATTGCTTTCCTGTCACTGTCTGCCTTTGTCTTTTTAAGCACAGATCTGGACTCAGTGTTGGACAAAGCTGGGCAGGCACATAACCAGCACCTTGCAATGCAACCAGAGGGAGGACTAGAGGTGGTAGGAAAGCATGACTTCTATTAAACTCCTATTCAACCTAAAAAAGCAAACAAATAACATCCTTATATTAGCAACCTCTCCCCATATTAGCAACATCCTTCACAGTCATGGCAAATGGGCCCAGAGCTATATTAGATCCAGGAAGCAGGAGGAGGGCAGGACTTGTATGTGGCAAGGAGTCTGTGTCACTTCGAACAGGTGCCACACTAGACTCCCCTGTCTGAGTGACTCTGGTTGGCATCACTCTCCTGTGATCTGACTGGACAGGAGAAGCCAGGTCCATCTGGCATAACGTGATATGGAGTAGATATCTCCAAGGTACAAGTGTACGTGCTGAAGCTAATGTGGCACTGCAACAGCCCTACCAAGGAAGTACATCTGAGATTCAAATAAGCCTTGTAGGGTGTCACAGACACCAAAACTATTTCCATCGTAACTAACCTCACCCAGAGATGCAGATATTCCTTCCATGCAACACTGCCAGAGCTAACACATACCAGAAAAACACATTCCACTAAGTCCCTGATTAAAAGGGATCCAAGACCGTCACAGAGATGTATGCTCTAAAATTTGCTAACAGTTAAAGGGGTTCTTCAACATCTGGATATGACTGGAAAGCAAACATCTTCATTCCTGCAAGTTAAGAAAATAGTTACCCACACATTATACACTATGGCCCAAGGAAGAATTAGAGTCTCCTTGATGGGAAGCTCACCCCGGCATCCAGGGCCCAGCCTGGCAGTGACATTTATAATGACCTCAACCTTTTTCCCTGGTTCACATGGAGATGACTGTGGGATGTGTGTCTCAGGGTTGAGTAGGAGAATAATAGAGGTAGTTATAAAAAGGCAAAGGACATTACAGGTAAACTTGCAAAAACAGAAAATGAACAGAAAACAAAAACAGGAGCAAAGAACAAGGAATATGAATAGAAAAAAATAACAAAAATGGTTTGTTTTGATCCAATTATCAATACATCAATAATCATGTTAAATGTCTAAATGCACTAACTAAAAGACAGACTTGCAAGAGTAAAAAAAAATCCAGTATTATATTTTCTACTAGAAACTCATTGAAAATATAGATACATCTATAAATAGATTAAAAATAAAGAGGTAAAGAAAGATATATCATGCTAATACTAAGCCAGAAAAAAAGCAGGGATAGTTAAATTTCAGAAAGAGTAGACTTCAGAGCAAGGAAAGTTATCAGGCAAAAGGAAGGGTACTCATAATGATAAAGAGGTCAACATTCCAAGAATATATTTTAAAGTGCAATATGTATGTGCCTACCAACAAAACATCAAAATATATAGAACAAAAAGTGATAGAACTATATGAAAAATAGACGAACATCAACTATTCTACTTGGATACTTGAACAAGCACCATCAGAAATGGACAAATACAATGGCATAAAATTATTAAGGATATAATTGAATTCAATATCACCATCAATGTACTGGATATAACTGACATCAACAGACTAGTTTATTCAAAAAAGCGGAGTATGTTACAAGAACCCACAGAATGTATAACAAACACATTCTTCTCAAATTCACATGAAACATTCCCTAAGATAGATCATATTTGGTACTTTAAAACATAACAAATTTAAAAAAAAAAGAAATCATACAATCTACTAGAAACTCACTGTAAATATAAAGACACATACATCAATAGATTAAAAATAAAGATGTAGAGAGAGATATATCATGGTAATACTAATCCAAAAAAAAGCAGGAATAGTTAAATTTCTACTATGCTCTCAGATCACAATATAATTAAACTAAACATTAACAACAAAGATACCTACAAAATCTCAAAATGTGTGGCGATCAAACAACACACTTGTAAATAACACATGGAACAAAGAAAAATTCAAGAGAAATTTTTAAATATTTTGGGTTAAATGAAAATTAAAAATTATCAAAATGTGTAGGGTGATGTAAAAGCAGTGCTGAATGGGAAATTTATATAGCACTGAATGCCTATATTAAAAAATGAAACATCTAAAATGAATAATCTAGACTTTCACCTTAGGGAACTAGGAAAAGAAAAATCAAACTTAAGAAGAAGAAAATAAATAAGAATTAGGACACAAAGAACTTACAAGACTCAAGAAAATCAAAGCAAATAACCCAATCAAAAAATGGGCAGAAGAACTTAAAAGACACTTCTCCAAAAAGGACAAGCATATGGTCAACAGGCACATCAGAAAATGCTCAACATCCCTCATAATCAGGGAAATGCAAATTAAAACCACGGTGAGATATCATCTTAGACCAGTAAGAATGGCACATATCAAAAAAACTATCAACAACAAATGTTGGTGAGAAAGTGGAGAAAAAGGAACTCTACTACACCGCTGGTGGGAATGCAAGTTAATCCAACCACTATGGAAGGCTGTATGGAGGTTCCTCAGTCTACTAAAAATAGAGTTACCAGATGACCCAGCAATCCCACTCCTAGGGATCTACCCAAAGGACACAAAAATACCAATCCAAAAGAATGCCTATTTCCCAATATTTATTGCAGCACTATTTATAATAGGTAAGACCTGGAAACAACCCAAATGCCCAAAAGTAGAGGACTGGATCAAGAAGATGTGGTACATATACACAATGGAATACTATTCAGCGATCAAAAATGATAAACTAGGGCCATTTATAGAAACATGGATGGAACTAGAAGGAATTATAATAATTATTGTAAGGAATTATTATAATTATAATTATTTCAGTGAAATAAGTCAGAAGGCAAGAGAAAAATATTGGATGGCTTCACTCTTAGGAGGAATGTAAAGGAACAACTACAAAAAATAATAATGAGAGGGAGCTCAATGAAATGAACAATTACAGCCAAAAACAAACATACAAAAAGTACAACAAGAACAAAAGGACAAAGACAAACCAAAGGGATCGTTCAGGGATAGGGGGCGGGGTAGAGACTAGGATGAGGGCAGAAAGATCACAAGGGACTGAGGTGATGGTGTATGGGTGAAATGGTGGTGGGAATTTCCTGGGGGCTACAAATGATGTCAAACATAATTAAATAAATCTTAAAAAAATAATTAGGACAGAAATTAACAAAATAGGAAATCAATAGATAAAATCTGCAAAACTAAGAGCTGGTTCTTTGAAAAGATCAACACAATTGATAAGCCTCTGGGAAGGAAAAAAGAGAAGAGACATAAATCACTAACATCAGAAATGAAAGAAGGAACATCATTAAAGATTCCATGAACATTAAAATAATAATAATGAAAAGCTATGAACAACTCTATATTCAGAAATTTGATAACTTAGATGAACTGGACCAAAACATTGAAAGATACCATCTAACAAAACCACATACAATAATCTAATTAGGCCTATAACCATTAGAGAAATTAAATATTTAATAACCTTCTAGATTATTAAAGCACCAGGTTCAGATGACCTCATTAGTGAATTTTACAAAATTTAAGAAAGAAATTAAAATCAATTCTCTAAAATCTCTTCTAGAAGATAGAAGCAAGGTAAGATTTCCTAACTGACCCACTGAGACCAGCATTACACTAACACCAAAATCAGACAAATACAACAGAAAAACAAACCTATAAGCCAATATAACTCATTAATTTAAATGCAGAACTTCTCAGGAGAGCATTAACAAATCAAATTCAACAATACATAAAAATAATTATGTACCACAACCAATTGAGACTTATTCCAGTTTTGCAATGTTCAACACTTAAAAATACATAATCTAGCACAACAATAAAGAAAAGTTATATGACATTGCCAGTAGATACAGAAAAAGCATTTGGCACAATAAAAATCAATTCATATTAAAAAAACTCTCAGCAAACTAGGAGTAAAAGAGAATTCCCCAACTCAATGAAGAGTATCTATAAAAATCTATTGCTAACATCACACTTACGGCAAGAAATTAGACCTTTCCCTAAGGTAGAAAAAGCAAAAATTTTCCCTCTCACACCTTTTCAATATTGCATCGGAAGTTTTAGCTAACAAAATAAGGGAAATTTTAAAAATAAATCGGAAAGGAAGAAATAAAGCAATGTTTGACATAATTTTCTATGTCTGAAAGAATCAACAACAAAATAAAGAAACCCTCTGGGACTAATAATTAATTATAGCAAAATTTTAGGATACATGGTTAATGTGCAAAGTGCACTGTTTTCCTATATACTGGTAATATGTGCAATTTAAAACTGAAAACACAAAACCATTTACATAAGCACCAACGAATAATGAAATACTAAGTCAGAACAAAGGAAACTAAGGAATGCTAGGGAACAAGGTTAGAGGAATAACTAACACACTAAAAGGCAACAACTTTTTCTGAGTCTCCATCATTTCACAGTCATTGCACTACACTTGCTAACACTGTCTCATTAAAGCCTTACCACCCAGGGAAGCAGGGATTATTACCCCCAATCTACAAACAAGGGAATGGAAATTGAGAAAGATTAAGTTATTTGCACAACCCGAATAATACATGGTACAGTCAAGATTCAAACTATATGAATGAAAGCTTTTGTTCTTTCCACACCAAAGGTCACTCCAGAAATGGTGAACTAACCTTCGGGTTTTTCACCAATTCTCCTTTTATAGTCATTTATCATCCTTAGTCTCAGTGGATCAAGCACCTCAGAATTGGGGCAAAGGAGATTAAGAAAGAAAAGCTACAACTGAACATTTGTTTCTTAGTTAATGTTGAAAATCTTCCTACAGAATAAAATAACCAACATGCTGAAACCTGACACCTGTCAGTGTCGCACATATTCACAGGCACAGGCGTGAACGCACATGCACACACTTGCACACACCCACACCAACCAAACAACTAATGAGAAAACAAAATATAAAAACTTGCACGCTTTTTTACCTTCACCCAAATCCCTCGTGGGTCATGAGTACTGAAGATATGTTGCTTGGTAGCTAAGGATCCTGGTAGATATTGCCTAACGCTCAAGAAAGACAAGCATATTTCACCAGCATTAGCCTTGCAACAGCCCCAGAGAAATCTCTCCTCTTCCTCCCACTCACATGTTACTCCCTGGGCGTTGTACACACTGCCAGTGGCCTCCACCTCCACCCAACTTATAGAAACCTGGCCTATAACACCCTGCAATTAACTTCATCAGACGTGACAGGCAAGTCTAATTGTCAACATACTGGGCATGCTCTCAGTTTACCAGAAGGCACTGTCCTTTGCAGTCAGGTAGGCACTACTGAGTCACTGCCAGCAGGTATTTCTCCAGTACCTGCAAAGTACTGATATTCATTTATTCCAACTCTCATCAAGTCTGCCTCTTGATTAATCATTGCAATGAAAATTGTTCTGCCAGCCTGCTTAGGTTTCCACTACATAAGCACAGCAAAACCAGAAGGTTCCCACAGGGATTAGGTCTACCCAGGACTTTGCTTCTCTTGTCTGGGCCAACCTACCAAGTCACCCAGCTAATACTCACTCTAACCAATCCCAAGGGAGTAGATGAACTCTCCAGTCTGTACCACTCACCTAAGCTGCACTTATCAAGATTAAGAAAACTCAGGAATGGAAAATCACATTCATTTCTGCTGGTTTCAGCATTGGGACACAACTACCAAGAACATTTCTTGGTTTTTGCTCTAAAAATAAGACCTACTAGAGTAGTGTGGATACACCTGAAATGACAGGCCTTGCTACCCAGGTGCCATAAAACAAAGTGAATCAAGGAGATTTAGAAAATGCTTCTTTTCAAAAGGTAGAAGGACGTGTACTGAGACCTGAATCACCCTCTTAACTACAGGATGTAAATCAGTAGGGAAGTCATTCTAGAAAGGGAAGAGAGACCTCTGAAAGCATCCTATTAAGGAAGATCAAACATTCAATATTCAATCAATTAAGACAAGGCTCTAGGTAGCAATTTCATTACATGTTGATCTGGATACATAAACTTGGAAGAAAATGAAGAAATAAGCTCTTAATTTTATTTTTTTACTCTTGTTACACTTGAGTGGCCCTGAAAAAGTAGAGACAGAACCAGGCACATAATTTGTAGTGCCTAGAAAAAGATGTAAATATGGGGTCTCTTGTTTGTAAATTTTTGAAAATTTCACAACAGTGACATCAAAGCATTAATCTGAGCATGGGATCCTTCTGAAACTGGGGCCCTGTGCAACTGTATAGGCTGCACACCCATGAAGCTAGCCCTGAAGACAGGGAATTTGTTCTCTGGGCAGTTGAAAGAGACCAGAAGGGACACTATGGTACAACTAGATATTCTCAGGCGTCATCCATACTGGGCAGAGTGCCCTCTAAAGTTCAATGACCCTTTGAAAGGTCATTTGGGGAGGAAGAGAGTAATTTTTCCCATCAATTATAATCCTGAACTTAATGCCCATAAATAAGTATGTTCCTTGAGGAGATTCAAAAACTCTCTCACCCTGTAATTGGTTTTTATTTATTTAAGATTGACTAGGCAACAATTAACTTAATAAATTGATCTAGAAGTAGCATTCTTTTTTCAAATATAATTAACATGATATTAATTTCAGGTACAACATAGTGATTTGCTATTTGTCTATATTGTGAAATGTCACTACAATAAGCCTAGTTATTATTCATCACCGTTCACAAGTAGAAAAATATTTTTGTGCAATGAGAACTTCAGATCTACTCTCATAGTAACTTCCAAGTAGGCAATGAACAGTTATTAGCTATAGTCCTCATACTGTGTATTATAGTCCCATGATTCATTGATTTTATAACTGGGAGTGTTATACTTTTTAAACCCATTCACCCATTTCACCTCCTCTCTACCCCACTCCCTACAGGCCTCTCCACCCTGGCCTCTAGTAACCACCAATCAGTTCTCTGTATCAGTAAACTTGGCTTTTTTGTTTGGTTGCTTGACTTTTGGTTGTTTGCTTTTACATTCCAAATGTAAGTGAGATTATATAGCATTTGTCTTTCTGTTTATAATTTATCCACTAGCATAAGGCCCTCAAGATACATTTTGCAAATGCAAGATTTCCTTCTTTTTTTCTGGCTAATGTTCGTGTGTGTGTGCGTGTGAGTGAGACACTTTTGATCCTTCCATCCAACAATGAATGAGAAGTTTAGGTTATTTCTATGTCTTTGCTATTGTAAATAAAGCTGCAGTGAATGAATATGAATATTCAAATGAATATTTCTAAGATAGTGTTTCATTTTCTTCAGATAAATAACCAGAAGTGAAATTGCTGAGTCAGATGGTACCTCCACTCTTAGATTTTTTTAAGAACCTCCAAATTTTTCTCCATAGTGGCCACACCAATTTACATTCCCACCAACATGGACTTACTTGTTGGGGTGGTCCCAGTGAGAATGCTTAGTGGCAGAAAATTTTCCATAATTTTGGTAAAAGAGACTTCTCTACCCTATCAAGTAGACTAGACATTTTTTTTAACCATCAGCTTAGTAATGGATGAATTTTACAAGAACTAGTCAACAAAAAAATGTATGAGTCAACTGTGTAGCTAAGTGTAGTAAACTATTTTTCAAGCAGATGTCTAACAAAACTTTTGGAAATTTTTGGCTTAGTCATTTTTCTGATTCTGCTTCTCAACTGACCTCCCCCCTTCATGCTGCTTGGGGCTTTAGTGGCATATCCAGCAGGCCTCAACCTTTGCAACCCACCCTACCCCCAACGCTCACCACTCCACCCAGTCAAACTCATCATCTCGTGAACCAAAGAGTTCCTCTGATTAATTAAATTTAGAAATGTGATTAAAGATTGTGGGTGAATTGGATAGGGAGAGCATCCAAAGGGAGGGTAGCAGACAATCTCATTCAAACCACAAGGATTTTCTCACAGGATGCCAAGTAAGCAAATTACTAGCCTAATGGCCCTTTCCATAAGAGTAAGGTGTTCAGCTAACGTCAACTGACCTGCTCATCATTTCTCAACTGAACTTGGAGCACCTGAAAAAAATACTCATTCACCCTTATTCTTGGTTTTTTAATCAACATGTACTCAGAAGTGCCCTCAATAAACTGCTTCTCAATCAGAAGCTTATCCGGACGTAGTGGCTAGTCAATATTATTTTCCATAAAATGAAAGCCCAAGCCCTCTGAGGGGAGGAGCAGATGCTTTGGCAATGATAGCGCCAAGTTGTACTTTTTTCTCACAAGAACTAATTTCAAGACACCTCCAAAACAAAACATCCCCTCAGTTGAATTCTTTTCATTCCTAACTTTTCAAAGACTCCATCTTCCAAGATGTTAGGGAAAATACTGTTTTTAGGACAATTAAAAGATCTCTTGGGTGATATAGAAATTCTGTTTCCAGTCCAAAATATAAGATCCAAAGACTACAGGAGGAAGCTATCTCACCAGAGCTTCTTCTGAATTCTGTGCAGCTTCTGTGCAAATGAGTACCTGAAAAAAGTTGCTGACAAAAGAGCAATCACAGGTTTTGGAGGAAATGGAACAGCAGTAAAGGACAGAAATAAAAACAAGGAAGTAGTAAACAGACTGAGACGGAAGCAAAGGAAGAGGACTGTCAAAACGATTCTAGTGGAAAATTCAGCTCCCATCAGATAACCAGCTGGAATGTAACCACTTGTCTGGGCACAGATACAGTTTCATCCACTCACCCACCCACTCTTACTCATTACCAACTTAAGACAGATAAAATAATTTAAATGCCAAAAACAAAACCAACAACCTTTATCATATTTAAAAGCAATTTTTCAATAATATCAAGTTTTTCCGTGCATTTATCTTCAGAAGCCATATTTATCTTGATTGCATCTTTCTGGCTGGATGATGGCTCATCAGACAGAGCCAAAATGTTTTCACCTGTTCTCTTTTAATCTTTCTCCTCTAGCTCTTATTGAAAAAAATAGAACCTCCTGCGTTCAATGTTGATTTAAGGGAAATTAAAGTAATAAGCTTTCTCCATCTACTACCTAGTGATGTTATTGCTACTATTATTACTAAATGCTTGAAGTGAGTTGATTTTGCCAGGAGAATCATTATGGCAGGGTTTCTGATGAAAAAAAAAATGAGCAGAACACACCCCTTCACCCCATTCCATAGTATATCAGCACTGAGAATAACAGTAAAGGTTTCTAAGACTTCTGATTGAGAGCCTCCTTTCTAGGTCAAAAGATGACACTCAGACCCCCTCCTTAGGAGACAAACTGATTTCCAATTTCCCCAAAGATGGATCTGTCATCCCAATCCCCCAAAGAAAGTAAAGTTTTTATCAAATGATAGTAATGCCATCTGTCATCATCTGCAATTAGGGACTTCCCCAAGAATCTATCTGGGCTACAACATTTTAAACAGGTAGTTTTCCAGCATCTAAGAGATATGTGAGTTGTTTAAAGTCACCCATACCTGCACAGGCAGAGCAGGAAAGAATGCCAAGTAGCTTAGCACCAGCCAAACTAAAGAAAACAGATCTGTTCTAGCAGCAGAGCATCTAACAGAGCTATCCAGAAGACAGGGTGTCAGACTAGATTTCAGGGTGGTGATCAGGAAAACACAGCTGGTGACCAAATCAAAACCTGTCCAATTCTTGGAGAGGAACAGACAGTCCATGGCACAGAGCTTGGGGCCCAGTTATGCATCTCCAGGGCTTAAAGCCCAGGCAGGGTCCAGAGTACTCCTCTCTGACCCAGCCTAGAACTCTGGTAATGAAGTCACGTTCATATTTTTTGGCCTTGGTCATCATGACTTGACTTTATCCTGAACACTCTCTTGGGTTCCAGAGGGCTCTGGTTCTGGATCCTGGCTTAGTCTTAGGTAGTCTGGCTTAACCTCTAGGTAGATCTTGGTCTCCCTGCTTTTACACTAAAACCTCTGATTCTTAGTCATCTTTCAGCCTTAATAAGAGTAATGAATTCCCTACTCCTAACTTCAACCCTTAGGATACATAGTCACTTGGTCAACATTTGTCTTAGCTGAATTTACCTTACCACCATCCAATGGGGAGTCTGGCATTATCAAACATAGGAAAAACATTTAAAAAAAAATAATAGTGGACAGCAGAGAGGAACTGCCATCTCAGAAGCCAAGGTAAATATCAACACAGACTGTGGTTTGGCACTTTGAGTTGTTATGTACAAAATATTACACTGAAGACATCCATTGCTTGATTTTTTTTAAATGGTACAAAAATGTGCGTGGACGTTCCCCTTCAGAGATAGAGTAGTTCCATTTTAAAGACAACTGTTTTACAATTTTTAGGTGCCCAGACATGATGAATTTTACCTTGACTGGCACCAGATTTTTTTAAATTCCTAAAAACATTCTTGAGCTCTGGTCTGGGAGGAGTAGGTGACTTGGAAGCAGTTGGATCCTTTCAAATATTGTTTTTTTATTATTTGTTTTGAGCATCTGGACAGTGCTCTGTGTAGGACTAATTATTCCCCACTACTGAGGCAAGATCTGCTTGACCACTCTTCCAATATCCCATGAATTATGAGTTTTCCAGTCCATGTAGACACAACAGACAGTATTCCTGGTCCTCTATAAGGGCAGAGCACTAGTCTCTACTTCCTCCCTGGCCTCAAGCCTCCCTTACCTGCCTCCAGCCCTCCCTCCTCCATACTGGACCTCCCCTTCCCTGCCAAGCCACCAGGACTTTAGTCACAGACACGTGCTGATCAATAATTTGCTAAATACTTTAGAGACTTTTCTGCAAGTCTCTGCAGCTCAAACATTCCTGTTGGCTCTACCTGATACTCTTTGTATGAATTCTACTCACCTTGGTTTCCCTGAGAGATCAGCACACCTCTTCTACTCAGGGAGTCTGAGTCTACTCCATACCTCTCCCTGAATATCAGTCTGCAAACTCTCTGGGTGGCAAACTGGAGTAGTTCTGGAGTTCATTTCTTTTGTTTCCAGTTTCTCAGAGATTATTGCCCAATGACCAGTGTTGTCAGAAGTCATTGATCTGATATTTTTGCCTATTTCAGGCAAAAGGGTAAATCTGGTCTATCTTAGGCAGAAAAAGAACTTCAAAATTCAGTTAACTCTGCACCAATACCAACATTATCACATAAAAAGGATCCTACTTTAACCTGTGGTTTTCAAAGTAAGATCCTTGGACTACCTACCTCAGTCTCACCTGGATGACTGACGAAAATGCACACTCTTACAGCATGTCACCAAGTCTGTCTTATGTCAATTTCATGTCACTAGGACTTTAGAACTGCTACCATTTTCATGACAATTCATGAACAGCAACAACAAAAATTCTTCAGAAAGTTGGAAAATCACTGACACAAGAAATGGATTAAAGTTTGACCTGAAATGATGCTGGCACCAGCCATGCCCTTCCAGCACCTCTTCCAGCTGTAAAATGTATGCATCCTGGAAACCAAGACTCTTTGTGGCCAAACAAACTCTCTGCTTCTTACATCATTACAACAGTAGAGCGTGATTTGGAGACTGGAGCGCAGTGGTGAGATGGGGACAGAAATTGAGCTGCCTCCACAAGGGCCCTCTGGCTGGCAAGCACTAAGGAGCAAAGCCAAACCAACCTGGAAACTATCTTACCAGGATGTGTGTTTCCTCTCAGCTCACTAAATGAAGTCATGCTCCCCACCAACGAATTCTCAACAGTGACAACAATCTTTTATTTCCCAATCTCAAGAGCAATTGGAATGGCTCCTCCACTATGTTGGCTCACTACAGTCCTGTTTTCTGTAAACAGGAAGCAAACAGGGGGAAGCAAACAATCTAAGAAGCAAATATAAGGTGTGTGCAGAACACTAATATATTTAGACCAAGTCCATCAGCAGAGCATTAGGCTACACTGAAGCAGGCCCCTAGGTCTCTTGGCCTCATTGCCAAGAACAATGTCCAACAGAGGACAGGTCATTGTTTGTGAGTTCTTTACCTGCACACACAATTGCAAGACCACTCAGGTTCAGGGAACAACAATAACGGGGTTTATTTAACAAACAGAGGAAACAAAGAGCCACAGGTGGCTGGCTATCTCACCCTAGATCAAGTCCACAGTGTTCAGAAGTCCAAAACAAAAGGTTGCTCCTGCAAGATGGCCCCATCCTACCAATGAGGCCTGGAGCATGTGGGAACCAGCTGTTCCCAAAGGCAAGGCAGTTGACAACGAAGCCACAGCGGCCTGCAGCAACAGTCTGGCAATGATGAACAGCACCAGGAGCTGAAACAAACAACATTAAAGGGAGCAGCACCAAAGTGAGCCAACAAACAGCTCTCCAAGACACCGGGCCTGGGGACCTGGGTATTCTTCCCAGACTTTTGCAGCAACAAGACAGGAAACAGGTCCAGCCTCCCCATTCCTGTAAAACTCTTCGGATTCTCTCTTTGGAGGTCAGCCAGCAAGGTTTCTTCTCGAAGCCAGGTACAAAGGCTGGGGATTGGCTTTTTGGTGGATTCAGGGATCCTTCCTAAGCTCCCTTCTATTCCTTTTTCAGAAACCCTCCTCTTGTCCCTCCCCTCCTTTAACACCTCCTGACCAAACCATTCCATTTGGCCCATTCAAAATGGCGGTGCTAGCCTGAAGCAGGAACGCCTACAAGCAGCAGCCTTTGGTGCTGGGGTGAAGGCTACATTTTCCCAATGACTCCTGCTGCCAGGCAGGTGGCCATAAAACAGCAATCTTGCCCTGTAGTTTACACCCCAAGGCCCCAATAACAACACCTGCAGAGCAGGGTCGCTTACAAACCTCTGGGACTTTGTAATTGACCTTCTCGTTCACTCTGAAACTAGTATGAAGCTTCTAACTGCTAGAGAAAGTGATAGGAGCCCTTGTCCATGCCTGAACTAGTAATGAAAGAGCAAAACAAAGTATATCTCACATCGCAAATGATCATACTGCTCTTTTTAATCCAAAGTGTGCCTGCATTTCAGTAGCCCTGGGGAAGACGTGGGTCAGGTAGAGACGGGCTGAGTGAACGTAGGCAGAGTTGGGTTAGCTTTGTCTTTGAGGTCATTGAGAACGTCTGCATTTTTTTTTAAATGCACTGGCAAGTCATTTGAAAGGCTTAAGCAGGATGTATGTGTATTTTTAAAAATTCATCCTGGTTGCTTTGTAGCAAATGGCCAGTAAAGGGGCAAGAGGAAAAGAAAGTAGAGCCCTTGGCAATACTAACAAAACCACAGTCTCTGGAACAGTGCTAGTCAGCAAACTGATATCCATCTGCAACAAGGTTAAGTAAGAAATTGGCAGTAAATGTTTAGAAAACTTAGAGCATTTTAAAGTAAGTCTATGTAGATGCAATATTCAGGCAATACTTTTTATGTTTCACAAAAATATTAGACTACACTGGACTAAGGGGAAATAAAAGCCTATAGTGATGTAAATAATCGGCAAATCAATAAAATTTGAGAGAAAAAATTAAGTAAAATATGCTAAAGTAGTTACCATGGGAAAAAAGAAAACCAAAACCAAACTGGTCCTTTGACCACAGAGAGCTTGAGTCACCATCACAGTAATTCAGGTCAGGGCTGATGGATGTGTGAACTAGGCCAGATCAGGGCCCAAAAGACAATGGACAATGGTTCCAGGATCACAAAGGAAGTGAGAGGAATCTGAAAGTACAGGATAAGGAGGCTGATGCCCAAAACACTATCTCCACTTCTGTTGACCCAATTGCTACCAACTTCTGAAAAGAAACAGCAGTTGCTTCACTCCTGACATAATATTACATATGGTGCAAATGCTAAGAATTCAGACACTGAAGTAAGACTATGCTATGTTTAAATCCTGATTTCACCACTATGTGATCTTAGATAAGTGACTTAACTCTCTGCAATTCTGTCATTTTAGCTATAAACTAGGAATAATAGGAATAACAGTAACCTCTACCCTTTACAGTGTCCATGAAGATAAAATGAGAACCCCAAGAAGAATCTGTCACTTGAGCATTATTTGTTTGTGTATCTTTCAGTGAAGAATAAGGTTTAATGCATGATTATGGTTACATAACCCCTACCTCCCTGGAGCACTTACAGTTTACAAAGCCCCACCACTGGCATCAGAGAGCCTCCTACATTACTTTTTTAATCCTCTCAGAAGTAAGGAGAGACAAGTCAAATGTTCTGATGAAAAGAATGAGACTTAATGTCTCCAAGGTGGTTCCCAGCCTTGCCTCAAGGGGATGAGATGTTGATTCAACCATCTGCTATCCCCAAACAAACTATCTGAGAAGTCACAGAAGAACTAAGCATAAAACAAGTTCTCTCTGCTCTTGCAAAGTCTGCTCTCGATGGAGGATAAGGATAGAAACACTGGAAAGGAGGCACCACACAAGATCAGAAACCTGGCCAAGAACTGGAGGTGGGAGCAGAAAGGATTAACATAGCCATTAACCCAGGAGCAGGAACTAAGAGCCTTAGGCGCCAAAGCCTAGATCACAAAGCACAGGACCCAAGCTGGAATCAGACTGCTGTAGGAAGTGCAGAAGCACAGACCTGAAATTGAAGATATGGATTAAGGGCTATTGTAGAAATCTAGCCCCTTTCAAATTCTATAGTTTATTCAAAGTCAACAACAAAGCCCCTCCATGAAGAAGGGACCCCTCCCAAAGAGAAGCAGACTATCTCAGTGCAATCTCTGCACTGGCCCTGGGCAGCAGTCCTTCTGCCCACCTGTGACTATGCAGGTGCTTTTCTTCACCAACTCTCTCCCAACGCAGGGTAGCAGCCTCCTTCTTGCCTGCCCGTGACCTGTATGTACCAGGCCGGGGATTCTCTTCGCTGACCTCCCTCAGCAGAGGCACCTGTCCTCAAGGCCACCTGCCTGAGACCATGCAGGACTCCCTCCAAGCAAAAGGGCAGCCCTTTCTGCCCATTTGTGTCTATGCAAGTGTCCTTTATTTTTCTTCTCCCCCTTTTATAGTAACCCTGCCCTTTTGGATATAACTAATGTAACAACAGAGGTGTTGTGGAAAAACTTGCCGGTGCTGGTGAAGGGAACTCTGGTGAAACCTTTCCCGGGGTGAACCCAAGGAACCCACTCTCTGAGCCCAATAACTCCAAAAACAAACTCTCAAGGCCATTCACACAAACTGAGGGCACAGCAAGAGGAGAAAAAGCAACAGCAGAGATGAGAATCGGGGGTGTCAGTACTCATTACTACGTACTTAAAAGTAAGGTGTTTCTAGGACTCTGACCCCAGTTCCTCTGATTCTTCCTCAACACAGCATTTTCACTCCCCCTCATTACCCACTCTTCCTTTGCCTTTATCCCCACAGCTAGGCTATGCCATGATTTTGGTGTGAGCATTTTTAATGATTTTTTGTCTTCTTTACTAACACTTTTGATACTATTATATTTTCATTATTAATTAAATCCAAGGTCTCTAATAGCCACTGTCCTAAATACATATATTTGCTTTCCTCTCTTCCTTTAACAGTTTTCCATAATCATTGGTTTGAATTATATCAAATAAGTTATGAAATTGTAACAGGGTGGTTCCCAGGAAAAGGGGAAGTTCCAGGTTCCCTACTCCACCCAAAGAAGGGTGGAGCTGAACAGGGAAGAAAGAAGCTGGAGAGGAGACTCGGGAAGGAAGGAAGCAGGATTGAGAGTAAGGAGACCTGGAGGAGGCACATGGAGCATAGACATGGGAAGAAACTGCACTTGCTTCTTGGTCCTGGCCTGGCTGAGATAGATGTGGGTGAGCGACCCGTGGGAAGGTTGAAAGTGGCAGCTTTCATCTTGATTTTGATTTTGCTCTTCACCTCCTGGACTTGTCTGGCTGTTTCTGACCTATTTCTATGGGTCCCCGCCAGAAGGTGCTTTAGACCTGTGGCAGGCTTTCGGGTCTTTAGGCCAATCCTGTTGGCTGGACTTTCACCCATGAGGGGATGGGTAACTTTGGGTGCTTGGTTTGAAAACTATGTTTTTTGTCTTTTCTGTATTGCATACTAATTGTATTAAATTCCTTCCCATTAAAGGACTTAAATGTTTTGTCCTAATGCAGCTGACAGTAGAACCTATTTAGAGCAAGCAGGTTTGGGGGTGCTGGGGTTCCCCTCTCCTTTCTCTATAACAAAATTAGAAAAAGAAAATACCTAAGCAAATGAAAAATAGGTTTTCAAGTTGAAAGAGCACATCAAGTGAAAAGAGATGCTTAACAAACAAAACAAAACAAAAAGATACACACCTAGAAGTGTCAAAGTGAAACTCAGAACTTTACTCTTTTAATTTAACGTATGGGGTATTAATTTAAAATAAGACTATTTGTATATTTTTAACTTTATGAGACTAGTTAACAATCCCAATGTTCTGAAATTTTGATCTATGGCTTTTACTCAAAAAAAAAAAAAAAAAAAAAAAAAACCTCCTAGGAGCTAATATATCTTATATTCTTATTTTAGAAAAANTTTGATCTATGGCTTTTACTCAAAAAAAAAAAAAAAAAAAAAAAAAACCTCCTAGGAGCTAATATATCTTATATTCTTATTTTAGAGAAATATCCATGTTTAGTTCAGAAATTCTTCACATTTCACTTTGCTTTCTTTTTCTTCTATTAAGTTGATGGCAAATGTAACACTCTTTACTGAAAATGTAGTTGGGGGTAGACTCTGCATCAGAGATAAGCACAATCTTTCTGCACAAGAAGCTGGATCTAAATTGAATGTATGTCTGGTAGATGTTATATATTTGTATCTACATCATTGGACATAAAATAAAATTTCATTTAGTTCGGCTCAAAAAAAAAAAAAAAAGAAGCTGGATCTAACTGGCTACACCAGCTGTTGACTCAAGTCAGAAAATGGACTAGTTGTCCTTTTAGGTCATTAGGAGGGATGCAGGCACCTTAGACACCTGAGTTATTACCAGGAAATTACTCACTACTGCACTACTGAAGGAATTCTGAAGCTGAGCAGAGTGAAGTTAATGTTAGCCCTACATAATTTAGTGAAAAATGTACACCTTTTAGTTAAAGAAGTGACTTTTCATGGGAATGAGGCCACAAGAGAAACACTTGAGGAACGTTGGATCCCCATGAAGAAGAAATTTCCAACTATTTTATATGTTGCTTTTTTTTTCAGGTTTAATTGGCTTATAACATTATATTAATTTCAAGTGCACAACATAATAATTATAATATACATAGCAATATATATATAGCAACACATATATATAGCAATTTATATATAGTAATATATGTGTTGCAAAATGATCACTATAATACGTCTAGTTGACATACATCACTACACATTGTTAATTACGACTGTATGAAGAACTTTCCTTCCACTGTGACCGCGCAGGCTAGTTCTGAGCACTGGGAGTGCAGAACACCAGCCTTCCCCAAAGAGTTATTATTACCTTTGGTTGGGAAATTCTTCCCACTAGGGTAGTGCTTCTCAGCCTGGCCCAGGCATCAGATTGCCTCAGGGAGCCTTTCACAGATGCCTGGCCTCATTCCACACCTGTTGAAGAAGACTCTCCAGGTATGGTGCAAGAGTGGGCTCCCAGGTGACTTAACTGCACAGCTGGAGTTAAGAAACACTCTATTAGACTGCAGAATTCTCAAGGGCAATGTGCTGTCATTTTGGAGACAGCAGGGATGTTTAATGAAAAGAGCACTAAAATCATAAATTTTCATATTCCTCACTTACTGGACAAAAAGCAAATTTACATTTCTGAATATAAATTTCCTTAAGCATATACTACTACTTATCTAAAAAGCACTTATCTATTAAAGGGAATACATACACACACACACACACACACACATACATATATATATGCTATAAAATGTCAGGTACCACTGAGAAAATATTCAACCTGATGAATAAGTTCCAGAAATAGTGGTGATGTTTGCACAGTGTTGTGAATGTATTTATTCAGAAATAAAGTGGTCAATTTTGTGTTTATATTACCATAATAAAAACAAATTGCTTACATGTATAGGTCTTACTGTGATACAAACACTATAGCAAATATAAAATTTTATATTAATTTTCTCATTTAATGCCTATTGATAGCCCCACTTTATAGGTAATAAAGCATCTTGGAGAATGCACTCAAGGTACATTAGTGAAAACAGAGTGTGAGACTAAAACCCTCACACTGATCCCAAAGTCTCTGTGCTTAGTCAGTGTGCTATACTAAATGTGACTTACATTAAGGTAAAAAGCAAATTATTTTTCAAATAATATTTTAAATTGATTCCATAAAAAAATCTGAAGAATGGATTCCCCAAAAGGTGTCAACTCCAGACTGAATTTAATTAATTATGCAACACCTAAAAAGAGCCCTACTTGACTTTCACTACAAGAAGTTCTTAGGCCCCAACCACAGCTTCTCCAGAAATAAGAAACCTTTGTCCAAGAAATAGGAACAACATGTTTACCTGGCATCTGCCCTATTTTTCCATGAGCCTTGGAACATTTCAGTTTCCCTATTTTTTTAAATAAAGATACTGTGGTGCCATTTATATTTTTCAATTATATTTATGAACTCTTGGAGAAGAAAGGAAAGGATACAGACCAAACTACTAACAAGTGTAGTCTCAGAAAAGAGTAATAGAATGGGAAGAGAGCAGGTAAATAAAGGAAACCATTGTTTTCTACTCACTCGGTTTCAGTTTTTCAAAGAAACGTTCCTTCAGCTGCAGCTACAGAGTGCTGGCTGTAAGATCAGGGACCTTGGTGGTTGGTTCTGCTCAATTAAGATGAAGCGACAGAGTGCTTGCCTGCAACGAGCTCCATCGAATCAACGAGCGGATGGTCTCCTGACTCCACCAGCAGCATACCCCGTGGACAAGACTTCTGCTGGCGCCTCCAGGAAAATTTTACCAACTCAATTCCTCCTAATGTTCCCCACCCCTTCAATGATCTTCCACGGACTTCTTGACTATCATCACCGCAACCAAGAAGAGCCGCCCAGCTTTACTACACTGAAAACAATGTAGACTAGGGCTTACACCCTGGGTCTGCATCTGCCCCTTGTTCACTGTGTGACCTGATTAATAAACCTGCCTATGTATCTGTCTCCTAAGCTAATAGATACCAACCTTCACAGGGCTTCTGAGAGCCTTACCTGAGCTAAGACATGTAAAGCACTCAGAACAATGAAACCACGTATTAAGTGGTCAAAAAAATATTACTTAGAGGTGTACCAAATAATCATCTGCAAGCAACAGCTGACCCAGAAATGAGGGAGGAGAAGAAAAGATCATCCAAGGGAGAAGGGACCTGAGAGATCATTTTCCAGCTGAGAGCTGTAAAAGGCAGAGAGGGCGGAATGGCTCGATGTCCTGACCAAAGGCACACAGGTGGTCAGTAGCAGCACCGGGGCCAGACTCAGGTCCTCTCTGACACAACAAAATGCCCTAGAGGAAGAGAAAGCAAGAGATCGCCAAAGTGACTCTCCACTTAGGGGAATATTACAGGTCTTATCTACTTTGATAATTATAAATTATAAAATTATAGGCACTGGCATGTAAATAGATGATTCTTCCAGTGGGAGGAGAAAGCCATTCTACACACACACTTTGTAAACAGGAATAGGGGAGGGATGCAACAATCACACCCACGTGAAAGGGTTTAGGGTATGACCTGTTTTTGAAAAGTATCCTGGTAACAGCAGTAATAGTCCAGAATGTCAGACCGCTTCAGCAGTGCTCCAAAACAGCCGCCACAGCATAAGCCCAAAAAGTGGGGCCCAAGCTCACTGCTCAGCCCTGTTCACACAGCCTACAGGGTCTGAAGGGATGTCACAGAAGCAGTCGAGCAGACGGGAGGGCATGCTGGGCAGGGTGGACACTGGTCTCCAGAATGATCCAGATCATTCCAGAAACGTCCTCCCTATGTAACTTTGTCAGTTTAGCTCACCACCTCCCAGCAGTCTATCTCCCAAGTCTCTCCCTCCCAGGCAGGCTCTCTAATCCACCTTCTCCTATCTCTCCACTTTTGCAGTGTTGCTGCTCACTAGCCTTGCACAGATTATCCTGCATCTCAGCTCACTATCACCGAGAACATTCGTACTTTTCCTACTCAGTGCTCTGCCCATGCTTTCCTTTCCTCTTAGAAGGCTTGTGACCTGCTCTGTTAGGATGCCTTCCCCCTCTTGTCAAAATCCTTTCCCAGAAATGCCAACCTGCCCATAAAGCCATGAAGAGGAAAAAGTCCTCTTTCCGTCCTCTGCACTCCCAGAATCGTATAGACCTATGTAAGGTACTTGATAAATTCTCACTTGCCTGTCAAGACCCTCTTTCCTTATACAGTATATTGTCTAAGGGTGGTCAGCACCCATGAAACACCAACTGCTGGTGCAAAGGCCAGATGGCAGCTGGGGAAATTGACAGGCAGCAGGGAAAGCTGGCAAGGAAGGCAATGAAGAGTGATTACGACAGCAGAGACTGACTATGTGCCAGATCTATTCTAAAGGTTCATATTAATTCAGTCTTCAACCCCATAAAAAAGGGGTGATTTCTGTAATCACCACATTACAGAGAAGGAAACTGAGGCACAGATGTGCTGAGTAATTTGCCCAAGATTAACTATGGAGCTGTGAATTGAATTAGCCAACTGACTTTATACTGTTTCTCTGCAACACTGAAAAACTTCAAACTCTATAACTCACTGAGAGTCCTTCTAACTCGAACTTCCAACTCTGCATCCCTAAAAACCACTTCAACTGTTCCATCCACTATATACATTGCCTTTCTGAAACAAAAACACACTTTGCAACTTGCAATTATGACACCAAATTCTCACCTACTGCTTTCTGAGCTACAAATTAAAGATCGATTCTAGCCAGATCTGCCCTAACAGTAATTTACATATGACAAAGTCTCAAATCCAAAACATATAGTTATACAGAGAGATTATAGATATTTTGAAAGTGCTGAATCCTGGTCACTAGACCACCAAGGAGCTGAATTATAGATATTTTAAATGGAATGGGCGTCAGGTCACTCATAGAGCTTCAACTTCTGTCATCATTTTCACTTCTAAATCCTGACATATACACCAGAGTTCTCTGCAAGCATAAATATCTAACAATCAGTCACTCTTTTAACAGAATTATGGGATTAACTACAATTACACAGTAATTGACGCATACAGTGGTCTGACAAATGTTTAGCTTGGTTTTTTAGCCATCAAGGAAAAAGACCTCCCACAGTGGATAGAATAAGATCAAAAAGACATATTTGGGTTACAACTATATTCACATGTAAGTGAAATAACAGTTATCTATGTAATTCAAGTATAATTTACGACTAAACATCCTAGTAACAAATGGAAAAATTTTGTTAATTCTTAATAAGCCAGATAATCTTAACTGCTTTATACCAAAATAGACAAATATGAGGAGATGGATGAAGATTTCGACTTTACAAATGTGTACTCTCTTCTCCCAGAAAGAAAATAGAAAATAAATTTAGAAGTAGGTTCAACTTTGAAGTTAGGAAAGACTCCTAACAAGCTAGCAGTTACATTTCTGTTCCCAGGAAATTTAAAAATAGCACACCATAGGGACTACAGCTGATGTCAAATATATAAAAATAAATAAATTTTTGAAAAAGCACACATCTAACCAAAAAATAATTTAAAATGTTAGTAAGGGAAAAGAAAAGCCAGCCTAGGATCTGGGCATCTGATAGCAAGCGATATTCTTTCCCCTTGAGAGAAGACTAGTGAGAAAGCAGAAGGACTCAGGACAGAAATCACAGAGGGAGAAATATGGTATTCAGCACGTATTCGAAACTTACCCAACTCCTTCTCTTTACTCAACACTTTATTTTCCCCACTTTGCCAGTTTTAAATCAGACAGCGGCTGGGCTTTTGTTGTTGCTGTTTTTGTTCTTTTGATCCCACAACCCCATGAAAATTAAACAGTGTGTTGGATGGGATCTGGCCCCGTCTTGCATTAGGGAGGGGAAAGTTTTAAACTTGGATCCCTGGTCGCTTCTCTGGGAAAACGAATAAATAAGTGGCCAGAGGAGAGGACGTGGAGGACGTGCTCCACTGCAGACCGACCACGAAGGGGCTGCAGAGTTTCTCGGAGCAGCTGTCCAGATGTGCCTCATCTGGTTCCCCCGCGGGGCAGGAGCCTCAGCGGCGGCGGCAAACCCAACCTCCAGCTCATTGGCAGTCGCGGCTCCTCGCAGGCCGCGCATTGACCGTCCGGCCCGCCACTCCCGCCGCGCGCGGCCCGCCCCCGCCCCCGGCTCGCTCCATCCACGGAAGGAACCTGGAAGTGAAGCGAGAGCTGATGTGGCACCAGGCAGCTGCGGGCCTGGGAGGGGCCGGGAGGGGCCCGGGGCTGAGTTGGGGAGTTGGGGCGGGGGTCGCTCGGCACTTAAAGCTTGCCCTTTTCCAGGCCTTACACCCATCCTTTTAGGCAGTGAGGCTGGTTTCTTTAAACAGGATGGTTTTAATCACTTCTTGGGATGAAATTAAGGCGCGACCCCGCTTGCCAGAGTCTCCCGAATTTCCGAAGGGAAGGGACTGGGGCTCCGGGTACCCACGCCCCCCAAAAGCCCAGAGGCCATGCCTCAGGACTCCTCTTTACCCACTTTTCTCCAGGGAGGGAATCGTAGAATTGAAGAGCCCCCTCTTGGGAAGCAGTATTCTTTTATTGGAGCGGAAAACCCTTAATGAACATTTCATTAAGGTCCTGATTAAACATAAATGTGGTTATTTCTGAGAAGCCAGTTACTGGAGTGCTTTGGAGACGAGGCTGGTTTGGGATTTTCTTGTTCGGTGGTGAAAGTTTCAGGAAAATGCGAAATGTTGTTTGGTTCTATGACTATTTAGACAAGGTTGCACCAAACAATGCTTTAAATCTGGGGTGACCTTTGGTGAATTGACTGGTTGGATGACTGGTTGATGTAGGGGGAAGAGAGAGGCTGCAAATCATTTGCCATTATATTCTGAAAACGTTGACAGAAACACTGAAATATTAAAATGGCAAGAGCTACACTCACGGGTCAGACAAGATGAGAGGTGCCGGCCCAATACGGAACAGCTTTGCCTGCATTATGCTGTAATTCTTACAACCACTCCAAGAAGTAGATCTCATAATTAGCTCCATGTTCACATGAGCCTACCAAGATGTGGAGAAACTCGCCCGGCATGCCACCGAGGTCTCCAGGATGTGTTCGCAGCCCTGCATGATGGGTACGTAGACTTACCTGCCCTTTGCCAGGAATGATGGTCTGAATTTATTATGAGAGCCTCTTCCGATGACCCAAGTCTCCCTCTACCTCCTGGAGTCTCCTCTCAAGTTCCTGCAGTTCCTAAAAGCCAGCAGGCAGAGTCCATGTGACACACTGGCTATTCACACCCTTCCATCTATATACCCCTGATGGCAACATTATCACACCTCCACAAATGCTTAAAAAGTTCAAGGCCTTACTTACTAAGTAAACTGGAAGGATGTGATGGAATCACTCAGTCCTTCTGGCAGTCAAGTAAATCTATAAACAGTATAAAGAAGAAAAATCAGACAAACGTATCAATCAATTTAAAACAAGCATTGAACAAAATCCAGCACCTTAAAATGACCAGGAAAACAGAAATAGAGGGAAGCTTCTATTAGATAAAGACCACCTCCAAAAAAAATACAACTGACATTACACTCAATGAGAAATGCTGGATACTTTCCATAACAACTTGATGAGTCTATTTATAAATCATCCTTGCAGTGACAAAAGTATAGAAATGGAGAACAGATTAGTGGCTGCCAGGAGTTAAGGAAGGAGTAATGAGTGTGGCTTTAAAATGAGGGGCCTCTCTGGTGGAGCAAGGGGTTAAGCACCACACTATGAAGCATCCCCAGCCAGGGTGCTGACCCACATGGCGCAGCAGACCCCTCCTGCCTCACCTGCTGCTCTCCTCAGCAGTGTATCTCAGTAGATCTGACTGTTCTGTTCCCCACTCTGTCTCTGGTGAATGTTCTCACCCCTACACCTCTGGCCTGTACCCCAGTTCTTGTATGCATAAATAAAATCTTTTTTAAAAATAAAAGGGTTACAAAGGGACTTTTTAGTAATAGAAGTATTCTGTAGCTTAACCATATCCATGAGATATAATTGTGCAAAATGTCACCGTTAGGGAAAGCTGCTTAAAGAGCACATGCTATGTCTCTGTATTACTTCTTTTTTTTTTTAAGATTTATTTATTTATGCATACAAGAACTGGGGTACAGGCCAGAGGTGTAGGGGGTGAGAGCATTTATCAGAGACAGAGTGGGGAACAGAACAGTCAGATCTACTGAGATACACTGCTGAGGAGAGCAGCAGGTGAGGCAGGAGGGGTCTGCTGTGCCATGTGGGTCAGCTCCCTGGCTGGGTATTGAACTCGTGCTACAATGGCTGCGGATGCTTCATAGTGCAATGCTTAATCCTTTGTGACACTAGGGAGGTCCTTGTAGTACTTCGTATGTGTGTGTGTGCAATTATCTCACAATAAAAAGTTTAATTAAAAAATATATCTGATTATATCTCCATTTTCTTCAGACCCACACAACTTGGTAAAGCAATGTGGGCACTGGATACAGCTCTGTCCAGAAAGGGACAGTTACTTTGTGGATAATGTTCTGGATGAAAGGAGTGGAAGGCTGCATAGAAGCACTTCGAAAATTTGGAATTCTGCCCTGACCAGTCTTGCTTATTATATAGCATTGTATTCCTCCCAATGGCAACACAAGAACAGCTGGGTTGGCAAATGCTCCAGGTGGCAGACTGGTCAAAAGAAGTCCGAGCCGATTCAAACTTAATTTTTTTTTTCAGTCACTTGCATTCTACAGTAGCCTATGAAGGTCCAAGTTGGGGGCATAAAGAATCTGTATGTTTTATAAAAGTGTGATTGTTCTTTTGCACCTGTAGTGCAAGATGTGAATAGGGCATGACCAGAAAGAGGCAAAACTATAGTGATTTTGCAGAAAAGAAGGGAGCACAACAACTGTAGCACCTGAGAACACTATAAACCCTGGTTCAGACAAGGGAAACATCATACTTCATCTCTCAGAGCAACTCCTGGGTCCCTTCTCTTCCAGGAAAATGACTTAATGCAACTCCCCCAAAGTGCTACAAGATCTTAAATGACACTGACTCTGCCATCCTGTCAGACAGCTCTGACCACAATTCGCTACCCATTCCCCTTAAACTTACCAACTTAAAACCAAGGCAGAATCTGTGTGATTATGAATACAACAGGCTGAATCTAAACTAATGCCTTGGGTCAAATGGAAAGCTCAACACTTAAAGAAAAAGCTCCTGAGCTTTCTGAGGTAGACCCTGATGATTTCTGCGAGTTATTCAACTGGTTAAATCCAGGGCCCTGGTAGGGAAGCAGGTTTGAGAGCAAGGCAGCAATCCATCCTGCTGCTTGGAGTCCTGTTGATGGTAGTCTTAATTAAATGCTGCCTGAGACAAATTAATCAGATTTGGTCTCAACCCCTATTGGTGAAATTGATCAGCTCCCTCAGATGACAGAGTGGCATACTCATATAAAAATAAGCTAGGTGAAGATCCTATAGAAACAAAGGATGTATATGGTTTAGAAGACAATTCTCCCTGGGTGTCTCAGGTTT
Source organism: Galemys pyrenaicus (assembly GCA_019455555.1). NCBI lineage: Eukaryota > Metazoa > Chordata > Mammalia > Eulipotyphla > Talpidae > Galemys > Galemys pyrenaicus. The sequence continues at coordinate 1,335,156 of JAGFMF010011942.1, read as the reverse complement.
CTGCATGTCTTTTTATTTTTTTTTTAAGATTTATTATTTCATACATACAAGAACTGGGGTACAGGCCAGAGGTGTGGGGGGCGGTGAGAGGATTCATCAGAGACAGAGTAGGGAGCAGAACAGGCAGACTGACCAAAACACACTGCTAAGGGGAGCAGTGGGCACAGAAGGAGAGGTCTGCTACGCCATGTGGGTCACTCCCCTGGCCAGCGGCAGGGATCGAACTTGTGCCACAGTGGCTGTGGTTTGCCTCATAGTGCGTTGCTTAACCCACTGCGTCACCAGGGAGGCCCTCTGCATGTCTTAAGAGCAGAAACCAACAGTGTTTGTTCCAGACTACCTGTCAAGAATATTTAAAAAGAGTAAACAGCCTTGGAAAATAGATATAATGTCTCCTTGTAGAACAAAGGGAATTTTTGTTTAATAATATATAATGTCCTTGCCCAGGGCAGAGCTTGGAAAGATTGCTTATGGCCCATTATAAAGTATTACGGTTTTCTAAGCACAAGAATCCATCATATAGTCAGTCAGGTATCAACTGATTTCCTCCTGTAGGGTTTTGGGTTTTGGGAGCCAGCTCATGTAATGATAGTCTGGATGTTGTTGTTACTTTAAGAAACAAACTATCCTTTATCTGTCATCCCAGAGTCCCACGTCCTTTGTCTTTATCCATGTTTCTGCCTCTTCTTCAGATTGCTATGTTTTTGAGTAAATGTTGAGCTTGATTTTTGGCACCATTTTCTGATCTCCACAAGTGATGAAGCTCTCTTTAAACACTGCCATTAAGGCCCTCTGGCCTTCATGGTCTGTACTGAGTTTACAGTTGATTGAACCAAATCTGTCATCCTCTTCTTTGAGTCTTTCAAGGCAATTAACAAAAGTCCATCAACTCTATTCCTATAATTGATTCTACTGATACTTTCCAAATGCTAGCCCTATTGCATAATCCAGAGTTTCTTCTTCCACTTATACCTCACCCCCACGCATGAAACAAGAAAATATGAGTAACTGTGAGTATGCCAGATAATACCACCCCCTTCCTCACAACAAGGAATATTGTTATCTCACCAGTAAGTGATCCAGTTCTAGAGTTCATCCTAATTCAGTTTTCCAGTACCACTTCTAGTAACATGTGGTAGTTTTGGTTCCCTACAAAAAGATAGCAGAGCCTGGGATAAGAACAGGGATGCAGAGTTTACTTGCTAGATGATCCCAGGATACAGGAACGAGGGAGCAGAAATATGGAAAAAGGAATAATGTAATAGGGTATGTTACCAAGGTCATCAATGTGGCTAACAGGGACCAGCACACACAGGGACCATCCCAGAAGCCTACAGAATCCCAACCTGTCACCCCAGGATGGGGGCCAGAGCACTTATCCACCAGCAGCTGACTCTGAGTGTTGAGAGTTGCCTTGAGAGCATTCGCTCCCCCGTTCTTCTAGGCTGTATTTGGTCTCTTGGTATTGGAGAGGTCCCTGGTCCCAATATGAAAAGATCCATGTTGAGTGTTTGAGATGAGGTGTTGCTCACCTAAGATAAGACTGTCTCACAAGAAATGGTCTACTACATTGCAGCAAAAATCTGAAGTGGGTTGAGAACACAGGCCCCGGGGGCATCAGATACAACTACCAAGGTAATAGGAGGGAGAAATGGAATGGTGGAGATTATCACATTTAAAAGGTGCCAATAAAGGAGAGAAAAAAGTACATAGAAGAGATGGGACAAATAGAAAGCACTAGTGATATGGTGGATTTAAGCAACAAAATAACAGTAGTGGCATTAAATAAACCAAACACTCCAAATAAAGGATAGATTGTCCAAGTAGATAAAACACACACATACAAAAGCACATATACGACTATGTGCTGCTTACCAAAAAAAAAAAATAAAAATTTAAATAAATACCAGATGGACACTAACCAAAAGAAAGTTGATATTTTTTGAGGTATAATTGATACATAACATTATATTACTTCCAGGTATATAATACAGTGAATTTTTTTTTTAAAAGATTTATTTATTTATGCATACAAGCACTGGGGTACAGGCCAGAGGTGTGGGGGTAGTGAAAGAATCCACCAGACAGAGCAGGATGCAGAACAGGCAGATTGACAGAAACACACTTCTGAGGGGAGCAGCGGGCGAGGCAGGAGAGGTCTGCCGCGCCATGTGGGTCCCCTCCCTGGCCGGCAGCAGGGATCGAACTCGTGCCGCAGTGGCTGCGATTTGCTTCGTAGTGCGCCGCTTAACCCACTGCGCCACCAGGGAGGCCCCTAATACAGTGAATTTTATATTCGTGGGTGTTGTGAAGTTGGTACAGACAGCAAGGAGCGCTAAAACTGGTGCCAAATAGCTTACAGGTCACTGTCCGAGCTCTTCAAATGCATGCGCAATTACCAGACTGCTCAGGTTCAGAGGACAAAAATAATCGGATTTACTTAACAAGGAAAAACTAAGAGTCACTGCGGCCACAAATGGCCATTTACTTCACCTTATATTTCCTGTCACCTCAGTGTTTTCAAGTCCTAAACCCAAGGTGGCGTGTTCCCACCACTGAGGACCTGGAGCTCATGGCAGCCAGACTACAAACCAGGATCCAACTCAAGAAGAAAGCAGAAGACACAACCAGAAATGCTCACCGGAGCTGCTAGGTGCCCCAGCACAGCACCAGACAAGCCACACTGAAAACAGTGGCTGCAGCAGCTGAACAACCCGACCCAATCTGACTAACAAGACAAATGGCCACACTCACACAGTTCAGCGAGGCCCCACTCTGGATCTTCGCCTTCCCCGCCAGGTTGTAACAGCAGCAAAACCAGAAACAGTGTCAGTTGCTCAGGCTTGCTGTAGGGTCAGACAAAAGTTACCAGGCTTTTCTGCCCTCCCGCCATTGGTGTAATGATGGACACCTGCGGTTCTGCACGCACGCCTAAGTGGGCATGCGCAAGTGAGTGCACCTGGGTTTAGACACAGGCGTATAAGGGTGGCGTCACGTGCACGGGAAGAACAAGCAGGACACAGAGCCGCAGAGCAGAAGACTAGAAGGGCAGGGGGAGACAGAAGCAGAGATGAGCGGCTAGACACCCCAGAGAGGGAAGATGTGTGGGGGGGCTAGGAGGCCTGCCAGCCTCCTGGCCCCCAGCACCTCCCCTACCCCCACCTCCCTTACCTGGTCACCTCTGATAATAAAAACCTAAAGGAGCCACCGAGAGCTCCAGGATTCTTCCTTTACCCCGTCTGCCCAGAATCATCGAGAACTTGCTCTGTGCCCTTGCTAGCACCATACTTGCAAAACTGCCAAACTTTTCTTCTCTGAGACTGGCTGCTGGAGGCCTCTCCACATTCTTTGAGGCCCACAACAGCCTTCTGGAAGATCAGCAAGGTGAGGGCAGATTGCTGACCCTGGAATAGTTGAAGGTCCAAAAATCTGAAATGCTAAACAGCTGAATGCAGAGCTGCTTCTGCAGTCCTTTATATTTCTTATCAGTATTCACTCCAAGTGCCCCAAGCACTTTGTTCGCATTTTGCCTGGGCCTATACTCACCAGCACCCCCCCACCCCCTTCCAGGGGATGCCACCTGTAACAATCTTTGGCTTCAGCCACAGGTTACAAAATGGCTGACCCTAGAATGCTGAAGATCCGAAAACACTGAAATTCCAAAAGCTGAACCAGGGAGCTGCTTCTGCAGTCCCTTATATTTCTTATCATTGTCTCCCCTGCATGGATGCTTTGTATTTTGCCTGTGGCTATTCATCCTCACCAGCACCCCACTTCCAGGGGGCACCACCTGTAACATGCCGCTTTGGCTTTAGCCCCTGGTTACAAAATGATCCCACAATAAATCTACTAATAGTTATCTAGTCCATCATCAAATCAAAGAGCTTCTCTATAGCAAAAGAGACATTACCCAAAACAAAGAGACACCCCACTGATTGGGAAAAAATTTTTGCACTCCATACAACTGATAAGATCTACAAGGAACTCACTCACATGACTCAAGAAAAACAAAGTAAACACTCCAGTCAAAAAATAGGCAGAAAAACTTAAAAGACACTTATCCAAAGAGGAAATGCAAATGGTCAACAGACATATGAAAAAATGTTCAATATTCCTCATAATCAGGGAAATGCAAATCAAAACCACAATGAGATACCACCTAATACCAGTGAGAATGGCACATATTAAAAAAACTTAGCAATAACAAATGTTGGCAAGGATGTGGTGAAAAAGGAACTCTCTTACACTGCTAGCGGGAATGCAAACTATTCCAGCATCTATGGAAAGCTTTATGGATGGTCCTCAGTCTACTAAAAATAGAGCTACCATATAACCCAGCAATCCCACTCCTAGGGATCTACCCAAAGGGCACAAAAACATTAATTCAAAAGAATTCATGTAATGTACCGGGCCTCCCTGGTGGCACAGTGGGTTGAGCAGGCACTGCAGCGTGGGTTTGATCCCCAGCCAGGGAAGGGACCCACATGGCGCAGCAGATCTCTCCTGCCTCATCTGCTGCTCCCCTCAGCAGCGTATTTCAATAGATCTGCCTGTTCTTTTCCCCACTCTATCTCTGGTGAATTCTCTTATCTCCTGGGACTCTGGCCTGTACCCCAGCTCTTGTATGCATAAATAAATCTTAAAAAAAAAACAACAACAAAAGAATGCATGTACCCCTATGTTTTTCACAGCACTGTTTATAATAGGTAAGACTTGGAATTGTTACAGGGCAATATAACCCTAATAAAAAATGGGTTTTCCTTACTTGGTTTTCATCTGCACACTCAGAAGACTTTTATGATAAGTCCTAACTTCAGGTACACGTGACAAAAGTTGTTAAAGGGTTTTATTTTACAAAAGAAGGGGAATAAAGTAGAAATAACACCAAGAGAAGAGAGGGATACAAATACGTAAATATCCTACCAGATCTTCTGAGTTGGAATGCAATGGCGCTTTGAGAGCTGGCTCTGAATCAAGTGAGATGGCTTTAAAGGAAGAGAGAGCCTGTAGCGGCAGGAAACGGGTGGCACAGGACCAAGGTTCAGGATGGTTCTGGGCAGACGGGTCAAGGAAGGAGAGTCTCGGAGCCCTCGGTGGCTTTTCATGCTTTATTTAGTAGAGGTGGCCAGGTACATGGCAGGCA